>OZ023147.1:9366269-9586707 GCA_963675895.2 Styela plicata
AGAAACGAAAAATGTCTCCCTGTTTCTGAAACTATTGAAACTACTGAAACTGTTTCCTCTAGCAAATTTTTTTTATCATATTCGTCCTTGTTCTTGACACTAGTAATGCTCCCATTTCCATTGTAAAACACGCCGCATTTCAAATTTCCCGCGTTTTGAAAGAGACGACTATGAAAAGAAAGCGAAACGATGCGAATAGTGTGTTTGTTTATTGATGAGTTTAGCGTCACTGAGTTTCAAACAAAAAATATTTATTGTTTTGTTGTGGCCAATTTATTGTGTATGTGAATTAATGTAAATTATTCCATCAAGGCATGTCAAAAATACATGCTATATGTCGTCCATAAGTGAGCGGTGTATATTTTATAGAACTTTTCGATGCATTGAAAAATTTTCATTGTGCCACAAAATATACACAACTATACGCTCTGATAAACACGTATTAAGTATTTCCAATAGGCTATCACATAAAATAGACGAGCATTCTTGGAATCTTTCTTTTGACGAATAAAGTCTGTAAACATCAAATCGGAAGTTGTGCTTTCATTAGAAGGGAGTTGAGCATTAACCAGCGATACGTTTGAAGGATAGTTGTGCTTTATATATAAAAAATGTATAAAATGATTCATTCTTCTCTCAGAATTATTTTGCTGGAGTTTGCCTTATAGATGTCAGAAAAGATTCAGTCAATGTATGGATTCATTTGAGAAAAATAATTTAAACATGCTGTAATCAATATTTTTAAGGTTAGCGAGTAAATTAGGCAAGAAATAAAGAGTACAGTTTTTGTTTACTTTCACAAAAGGCATCGCTAACTCAACAATTTGATTTGTCTGTTTTTTTGCCAAATAAAAACAAATAAATTGCCATCTGAGTTGTATATATGCTCTGTGAGATGATAAAACGATCATCTACTTTGTAAAATTTTTAGGTGCCAGCCCGTATCTACAGTGTGGCAGCTGTTAATACTTTGACATCTTATTCAATATACTAATTATTATTCATCGTAATGCGTGTAAGCCCAGGCCTAACGGTATTTTTTCAAAATTGCGGTGTTAAATAAAAGTCGGTATGGATCACTAATTTTTGAGGTCGAATATGATTGGGATTTTTAATTATTTTCAAGAAATACTACTATTTCCACTCGGAATTCATCATGGCGTGTCAAAAAAACGTGCGATATGATGTCACTATGTGAGTGATATATATTTTATAAAGCTTTAAAATACATCAAAAAATAAACTGTGCAACGGAAAAGCATATTGTTAACAAATATTATTCCGGCAGCATTTTCCTTGTGCGACAAAATACACAAAACTATATGCTCCAGTGAACATATTTATGGGATAAAGGACATAATTGTAAATATATTTTGCTAAACAGAGTTTGTAATAACAGATAGAAATTTGTTGTTTATTATGGAGTCGAGCATTAGCTGGCGATACGTTTGAACTTTATAAAAAAGATTCAATTTTTGATCTTACAATTATACATACATGATTTGCCTTATGAAGGCCAGAGAAAGGTTCAGTCAATATTATAATATATTGAGAACGCACAATTTTAAAATTGGGCGCTCAATACTTTTAGGGTTAGGAAGGCGGTTATGAGCAGATAAATTGTTGTTCATATTGATAAAAGGCCTCGCCCAACTTGCTATGCTTAACTCAAAAATATATTAGGTCATCTTTTCTTCAAAAACCTTCTCATAAAAATGTTCAAAACCATCTATAACGCAAATTGCATTTTTCGGTGACTCTACACGGTCTACCTGCTTGTTTGGTTTAAAAGAAGCATTGGCAAGATTTACTATGCCTGACACTTTTGCCCAAATTAACTCGTCAGGTTTTCTAAAATTGCCCAAAAAATGTCCAGGACCTTCTATACTCTTTACACCTATTCGATCCTTAAATATATTTAAATGAAGAATATCGAAGGTTGTACCACTCGACATTTCTTCCACAGATTTTCGGCTTAATATATTCATGAAAAAGCATTTGCTATGAAATTTACACTTTATTTTTATTAAATATGACATTATTTTGAATACATAAGAGATATACTGCAATTACCGTCGTTTATCTGGTCTTAAAAAAGTCTTCACATGGCATTGATTTTGTTTGTTCATTCTTGAAAACATCGTAACTCATTAGAAACATGTCAAATTTGCTACAAAAGTCAAATATCCTTGGAATATCCTTATAGGATAGAATTATGGAATTTGGATTTACGTTATGGTATTTGTGATTATATTCAAACAACAGAAATTTAGTTAACTGTTGTTTTGTTGAATGTAATTTTATCCACATATGAACGCTCAGCAAAAGGTATATTCACAATGCTGCAAATTTTGTGTCAAAATTTGGAAAAAAAATTATATAGAAATATAGAATTTCATGACTTACTTGACTGAAGAAATTATGAGTTTGGAAAATAACATGATAGTGCGAAAGTTTATTTGTAAATGTCCCAACTCTTGCGCGTTCGTATATTTGTTTGACTATAGGCCTTTCATTCAAAAATTTGATTTTTTAAGCATAAGTCACGGATGAACCGCGGATGCGATCCATCAGCAGAACAAACTTATCAAAGGCTTATTCGATCGAATTTTGAGGTTGCCATAATATTATGCAAATGCTCACCGGAGAGAGTCACATGAATTGTTTTTGATACTGATGTAAAAATGTCAGGTGAAATTTTACAAATCACTTCCTTCCCAGAGCGCAACCCGGAGTACTTTGAAGGGAACGATGTGGACGAGTCAAGAGAAATATTTTATTTTAAACGATAAAAACCCTATTATCAACCCGCTCGAACACGAAGTATCCCGCATTGCTTTATATAGAAGCCTCCCTTTATTTAAATCGATCAATTTTCCATCTTAATTTTGTTTTCTGATTTTAGCCGAGATGACATTTCAATTTAATTTAGCAAGCTTCATGATCGGGTTGCTTATACCAGTAATATGTGTTTTTATTGGAATCTGGGTGATAGTGCGCCTCAAAAGCGAAATAAACAGGCTGAGGTAAGTGTTATTACATGCCAGAACATTCATCCTCGAGCGATGTACACATAATTGTACGTTTAAGCTTTTAACAAAATTTAATTCTCCACGTAAAATTGAAGTTATTCTTAAATGTTTAGAAATAACATGACGATGAGCTGAAATATCCCACTTGCTATTAACTACAAAAGTTAGAATAATGAACATTCCCTATAAATTGTTAATCTTATGAATGGACCATCCTGAGCAAATGTAAATACCAGTGACACATTGAGACAAACATAGTTGCATTGTGACAACATAACAAACACTACTTAATCTCACCCGCGTAAAGATAATAGTACAAATAGACATTTAGTATGAAAAAAATATATAAAAATACGAGTCTGGATTTTTTTTTGTATTTATAACATTTTTACTTATCTGTACAAGACAAAAAGTAATATAATAAAATAAAATATAAATTTATTTTTTATAGTACTATCTTCATCTCAACGCGTTCAAACAACTTCATTTCCTGATAAAATGCAAAGTTCTAGTGGAAACGAACAATCAAGGTCAACAGAAATTCAACTCAATGTAAACTCTGTTCTCGACGATTATTTCTAATTTTATCGGATGTTATCTCCGGTTGCTCTGCCTGACTTATTTACTTACCGTTATATTCTAAAAGGGTCTTCTATATTCTAAAAGTAAAAAATAATGTGGTTTCAACGGTTTTACGTGAATATTTAATTGCTGCACGTTACCCTAGTAGTTCTGTTGTGTTTGGGATATTTTCCGCCAAAGTGCAGATACTGATACTACATTTTATAGTAGCCCTTTGGTGTTATGTGGCCTTCATTTTGTTGGCTTCTTTTTGGAATTGCTTCCGGCCTTGTTCACGGTCAGTTTATACCAAGTATATGTTGGATGCCAAAATATATCAGTAACAATTTTTAATTTTGTAAGTTAAATTGCAAATAAATGTGGAAATTTAGAATGTGGGTATTTTATAGTTTTCATTCTTATTCGTTTCGAAAAAGAACAACAAATCACCTCAGAAATAAATACTCCACTCTCACTATTTTCTGACTAAAGAGTCATTATGGACCAACGAAATTTATATGAGGCGATTGATAACCTACGACTTGTTACTAGCTTTTCATATTTGTGTGATATGAGCTTCTGCTGAGTTTTGAAGTTATATCACCTTTCAAATTATTTAGATGTTCTTCGTGGGTGCGACGTGTACTTCAGAATGGTTTTAACATAATTGCACCCAGTAACAGTACAGCCGAGTTGTAAGTGCGAGTTCTCTTGATAAAATTGCACCAAGTGTTATTGTGCCCGGTATAAAAACATCCTGTTTCTACTCTGTAGGATTGCATGAAGTACTATATCATCTTGTGAATTTGCACCTTGTAGAATTGCACCAGTAGGATTGTGCAAGGTGGAAACCCACAGAGTAGATTTTTAACCGAAAATATACGAAATTGAACAAATGTATATCTAATACATTTATTATACTCATTAAATTACTGAAGGGTATATATTTGTCCTATTTCGTAGCTGTTCATTGTTTTACTAATTTATTCAGTGTCGTATTTTCATAATTTTGCAATTACATTTTTGACTATACAGTTTATCTTTTTCTCCAATTGACTTTTAAGAAACAAGATTTGATTGATGCAATCTCCTTCCGCTTGGTATGGTCTTCCAAGTTGAAATGGCCTAGGAAGTTACAAAGAATTCATTGGGTATTCATTGCGTCAAAAAATGACTATTTGAGTGCATCCAACGAGGCAATCTTCCGAGTCGTGTGACTCGGCAAAAAATAAATGTAGTGACTGTGTATTTATTGTCGTTTAAATCTGCCAGCGAATCAATTTTCAGAAATGCATGCTAGATTATCGAAGGGTCAAATATCGATCTATCCTTCTGACCTTACCACCACTACATATATGAAACCAAGGTTCGCATATTTGATTTGGTATGATTACCGAGTTAAAAATTCTATGCATTAGGTTAATTGTTAATATTATTTGTAAATTTCAATTTATAAAGTTACAAAAATGATTCAATATGTTATTTTGTTACTAAGCTTGAAAAGTTTTGTATTTGCATTGAGAATCAAACGCTATATAAGTTGTAGTTGATTTGTAACACCTTGGCAACATTTCAACACTTCGCCCTATTTTATCGTAGTTTTAGCGATTTCAAAATAAAGTTTGAAAGACGACCTTCACAGTCATCTATGTGCTATTTATGAGACTCGAGATTCGAACCACCAATAGTCTATACTTGCCATAAATCTCATCATGAAAAAGACGGTTTCATATTTTGAAAATGTACTGAAAATAAATGATTATTTCATAATACTTCTGGCAAAGTATTTCACTTTGATTGTTTCACTGTACAAGAATGTAAAAAAAAATTGTTTATTTTCAATAATTGTTTATTTTTTAAAACAAATACAGCCTTGCTTTTACATTTTATGTACATGAAGTAGATGATTCGCATCTTGTAGGTGTGTTTCATCAACATCCCTCAATTGTACGTGCCTCTAAATGAAATTACTTTCAAAGAGCGGCAATTTTACCGCATTTTTCTTACTGTTCGCTCTGGTGCATTGTGCGTGGAGGTTTCTATACGTCAGTTCAATATTTTGTTTTGAGCAAGCTTTCACAAAATAGGGAGACCCCATGTCTGACAGTGTTTGTCAGATATGAATCGCAGAACGCACTATAGCGGAGTCCATCTGCAATTCAGGCTTGAAAAAATATATTATATATATTTATATATAATCAGTTTAGATTGGTTGAAAGTGTTTGAAGTATACCGAAATCGGTAAACCAACATCGGTCTATTGTTGTTTATAAAATAATTTATCGACGAAATCGATTACTTTTCACGACCAATATCTATTGATTTATACTTTAACTATTCAGAACACTGATAACATAGGTAGTTAAACTGAAATCTCGTTTCCTTAATTAAGATCATTTTCGGTCGATAAATACCAATAACCTTTTGATCGAGAATCGTGCGATTCATTCACCTACACCACAGCCCGTTTTTTATTCTTTTATTTATTATCCTCGGAATGTATTTGTTTTCTCATTAGCGCTCTGTCATCATAACGATCGGCAATTTTTTACCAAACTTCATGATCGTGTCCACCACCGACTGGACAAAAATAAATGTCGCTGTAGATGAGGGCTCTAGACCTGCTGAAGTTCATCGCTTAAATGTTAGAAGATGGGGTTGAAAAGAAAATGGAGCGATAGATACACTGTTAAAACAAATTAGTTGTATGAAAATGACAACAAAGCTACTATCATATGTTTCCAAATTTCCTCAACACCTACGGAATAATATTCAAAGCTTCAGCAACAGCAACAAAGACACCGTAGCTTGATAGCAGCAAATTTACTGTTCGTCATTTGAATTAAATATTAGTCTTACGTTTGTGAATTCACTACCTAAGTAGTTATAATTATTACCGATCCCAATGCCAGCGGTCACCCGTGACAAGTATGATATTTCATCCATGCAATGCAACCTATTCAGGTACTTGCAACCCAATACAATGACGCCATAGCGCATTAATAAGAACCTCTTTGATACACCGCATTTATTATTTTCAGATATGTAGTTCTTTCAAATAAACAATATATTCGCGGTACAATTTCTACAGTGTGCACAAACCTATTATCGCTGTTCTATTTAATATGAAATACAGGAAATTATAAATCAGTGCAGGAAGTCATAGCGAGTTGGAACAAGACTTTTCGACGTTATTTGAGTAATAATATGTGCGTTGCAATATTTTGCAAAACTTGGTTCAACTCTATTTATGACCAATTTTTTATTTGTTGAAATTATTTCTAATTTATGTTGAAATTCTCTTTTAAATGCTAAATCATAATAACACACCGAGCAGTTGATCTCATATCCGAAGCTATACAAAAATACGTGTAACATTAACCTAAATTATACTAAGCAATAGAAATATTTACACATCCTAAAGTTAAATATGAGTTGAAATGTTGCACATTTTGATTGAAGTTTTCTTTAAAAGGTGCAAAATTAGATTTCGAAATAATTAAAATTTTTCGAGTTGGCATTATGCATTGTGAATTTTTCTTTTCATTCTTTTTGTTGAAAAAAGCAATAATTTTAGTTTAAATATACACTCAAATTATACAATGTGGTATCACATGTGTTCCGTTTTGAAAAGCTGTGATTTTATCGCATTTAGATACGGTATAAACAAAATCAACAAGAAAAATTTAGAAAGTTATTGTCATGAACGATTCACATTTGATTCGAATAAATGTGCTTCGAAGTGATTCAAATCACCGAATCGAATTACCATAGTTGCCGGGGACCGACAAATTCATTTCATAAAATTCAAAAAGTTTTTAGTTCATTTTTTATGTGCAACTACCTCACAGTGTGACAACAAATAAAACACAAGCTGTACAATAGCAAAACTATCATAAGTTAGAAGTTTACTATATCTCCGCAGCTGAATCTAGCCAGACAGAACTCTGTCCATTTGCTCTGCATTTCTGGACCTCATATGTGAGGTTTTCGTGTAGTAACAGAGTGAGAATTATTTATGAATCATAAAGAATATTCACCATAATTCTATATTGATACGACGAAGTCACACAATGCGCATCCGTAATTTTTCCTAAGTGATTTTAGTGCTAAATCACGCTACCACAGACAAAGATTTTAGACGAAGAACATAGCACCAAAAAGCAAAAAAAATCGTTACATTCGTCACAATAAATTCTCACCATCCTGGTTAACACTGATGGGAACAACACCATAAACAAGAAATTAACATGTAGAATAATGACGCTCTCCTACTTAGCATAACAAATAATAATTATTGGTATTGATTCCTTGACATCGTCAATTCTTTTCTTGTAAGCCAAGCGACTCGGTAAGCAATCTTTCGCGGTATGTATTTTCAGTGAAATTTGACTTGATACCATAATTGATTCATAGTATGCACAGAAGTGACATTGAGCAATGAAGACTTGAAAAAATATATTTTTCAAACTACATGCGTAGCAATAGTTTTCATATTCTATGTAATATTTAATTTGAGTACGATGTGTTGAACCTTTCCTGAAAGTAAACTTCGAAATTCGTTGTGAAATTTTGTTATAATTTGCTCAAGATAGTTTGGAATAAACATTTTCAGTCGAATACAATGGCTTCAAAGCATTAAGAAATTAACAAAACTTATTGTCAGAAAGAAATGTAAGGAAATTATAATATTTCACAAAGCAGAATTTGGCCTACCCCGGCCGTACTTGGAGTGAGATTCAGTCATTGAAGTTATTAAAAAAATTATCGTCGGAAGCATAGTTAACGTTGGGCCATTCAATTCGGTGATTTGATTCTCTTCGAGATACATTCTATTAAAAATAACACTTCTTTGTAACCTAGGAACATACACTTGCTGCGCGAAGAGGAATTTTCATATTTTGAGAATAAAATACAATCAAAATATCTCTGTGTTTAGTTCTGCCCCAGGAGATGAATGAAATTGGAAGCTGATTGTCTCTTGTCATTTTGTTCATATCATTAACAGTACATTAGTAGTAATAGGAGAATTTTTATGTTCATAATTGAGGCGAATAGCTACAGTAAAAACGCAATATTTTCTTCACTTAGCTATTCGAAAAAATTATCTGAGTCAATTTGATTTCTATATGATTGGACTTTGTCTACCTGCAGTGGATTCAAATTTTGACATTCCATTGAGACGGTGGCTGCCCAACCAGAAAAAATAATCAGAATTTATCGTGAAGGATATCTCGTCATTCTTTCTAATTTAAAATATTCCCAATGCATTTCCTGTGGGGAGCATGGTACAATGCGTTTACAAATCAACACGGTAGGTGATAGGCTATTTTACATCGCTCAGGGACGATACCACTCACTGCACCTCACCATTGCAGTTGATTTTCGTACAGGATGTTTTCGTTTCGTCTCTTCCGGCCTTGCTTAGAGTGATTTTCGATAAAAAAAATAAAAATATATATTCTACAAATCATTTGTTTTATGCCGCTTACAGTTTTATATTGCTTTGAAAATAAGTTTGGAACGTTATGTTATTCAACATGGCAAAAATATATGTTTGATATGTTAGCAATATATTATAAGTCAATTTCAGGCACTATTCCATTTCAGAACTGCCTATGAGACAAACTAGTCATATTTTGGGTGTCCTGCTTCGAATGTACTAATGCATAATATTCAAGAAAATTAAGTAATCTAATGAGAACCCCAATCTTAAGATGAATGTTGGTGATTTGCAGACGTTTTTCGTCTTGCGAAATTCCCGCCACTAAATTGGATTCGTTTCACTTTATTGAATTCATTTGTGCTTTATTACGTGTGATCAATATGATTCGTCTCAAACTTTCTTCAGGTCTGCAAAGCTTGTTGCAAAATCGCAAAGTTGCAATTATTCCGGTTTCGGCTGCATGTGTGACTCGATCGACACAATGAAGATTTACATCTAATATTTCCATATTAGTTTTACTCGAGTCATTTTTACGGCTTGAAGACGTGGGTGTGTTTGGATACAATAGTACATTGTGTAAGGTGTTTGTATTTAGCGGGTCAAAGTTAGTCATTGTACAACAGATATATCACATACGCATTTGCCATATTGATATTACTGCCAATCACGACGATTTTTAATTATATAAAAGAAGCTGTCACAAGGCGCAGGGGAATATAGATGACCAAAAGTTTCAGTGCATTTGATGCTGCCTTTAATTTGACAGTATGAAAATGCGGATATGTTGATAATTACTTGCAATTCACTCTGCATGATGTTAAGGAAATGGCAGGTTTTATATTCCGCAATAGAGCCCATAGAATTTGTCAAAGAATAGCGTTATAGTGAACGAGAATTCAATTAATTGTTTGGCGTTAATATTTTCTGCAATGCATGTGCAATGCATCTATGAGTTATTGTCTTTGCTGGTAACAGTTAGTCGTTGTACAATAGACCAACAATAAATTATGTGAACACAATTATACTAACCGAGTGATTCTACTGCAATTAGAGACACGATTTTTAAACAATATGAAATTAACTCCACAGCTAAGATTAGACATTAGTTTTGTTAATTACGACATGTATATTGTATAAACTAGATAAAGTGAAAAATTTAATATTTTGCAACAGTACAATTTTTGTTGTTGATCATTTCAAATTTATAATTAAGTTCATTTTCTATGTCCTCGTTCAAATTTTCAAACTTATGTCATGGTGACTATTGTCAATAAAGTTTGTATTTAAAAAATATATGCACTATATTACGCTCTATAAGCTTGTACTTCATAGAATTAATATAACGTATTACCTGCGCCTCGTTAACCGCTACAAATGAAAATATAAGATTTCAGATGGCCTTAACCACCAACCATAGAAGATGCAACTCACCTCACTTTAGTAGTGCATCTTCCGCTGTTTTGAAGGTTCGGAGGATATTTGAAACCTTTCTTAGCTATATGCGATGCCGTTAATTAGTTTTCCTTAGGGATACCTTTCAGTGCTGACTAATTTCTATACATCCATACGTTTGTTGGTTTTATCCAAACGTTATTTTCGGCCATATACTAGATAAAGCCGGTAATGTTTCCTAGAATTGACAGCATTTCACCGATTATTGTAACGATTTAAATTTGCTTTGTCTCCAATCTGTCTCCCGTAACTATAGCTCTGATATATGTCAAGAAGAAGTGCCAATATCATCATGTGATAGGAAGCAAGTATTCGGAGACATAAAATTGAATTTCAGTGGTGAGGTGTGAATTGAAAGTCTATTGTCCTTGACAGTGTCTTTTCATCATTATTAGGTGAATAACTACTACTAGTGGCAAAACGGCAAGTCGTGATAATTTTCAATTTTTTTTACATCAAGGAATTAATCAAGTTGGGATGTTGAATAGTTTTAAATGTAGAAAAATACTGCAATTAAATTACTTCAATATAAGACGATTTATAATGGTATTTTCCATTTTCGGTTAAGCTAAAGTATATTTGGATGGTTACAGGTGTAACCCGTGGCCTCGAAATCCCATATTGTGAATATTGATGAACAAGTACATTTGTTGCTGCCTTTAATGCAACAGTCAAGTCGAGTCATGGCTATGTTATGACAATTACGTCATTTACTTCGTATTATGTTGAGTAAATGGCATATTTTATATTTCACAATAGAGCCGTTAGTATTTGTGAAAGAATGGCGTTATATTGAACGAGAATGCACAAAATATTTGGCGTTAATATTTTTTTCAATTTTTGTTCATTGCTTCCATAAGGTATTGTCTTTGGGTAACAGTTAGTCGTTGTGCAATAGGCCAATCATATACTAAATGACTATAATGATATTATCGAGTGATTCTCGGTGCAGGAAGTCATAGCGAGTTGGAACAAGACTTTTCGACGTTATTTGAGTAATAATATGTGCGTTGCAACATTTTGCAAAACTTGGTTCAACTCTATTTATGACCAATTTTTTATTTGTTGAAATTATTTCTAATTTATGTTGAAATTCTCTTTTAAATGCTAAATCATAATAACACGCCGAGCAGTTGATCTCATATCCGAAGCTATACAAAAATACGAGTAACATTAACCTAAATTATACTAAGCAATGGAAATATTTACACATCCTAAAGTTAAATATGAGTTGAAATGTTGAACATTTTGATTGAAGTTTTCTTTAAAAGGTGCAAAATTAGATTTCGAAATAATTAAAATTTTTCGAGTTGGCATTATGTATTGTGAATTTTTCTTTTCATTCTTTTTGTTGAAAAAAACAATAATTTTAGTTTAAATATACACTCAAATTATACAATGTGGTATCACATGTGTTCCGTTTTGAAAAGCTGTGATTTTATCGCATTTAGATGCGGTATAAACAAAATCAACAAGAATTATTCAGAAAGTTATTGTCATGAACGATTCACGTTTGATTCGAATAAATGTGCTTCGAAGTGATTCAAATCACCGAATCGAATTACTATAGTTGCCGGGGACCGACACATTCATTTCATAAAATTCAAAAAGTTTTTAGTTCATTTTTTATGTGCAACTACCTCACAGTGTGACAACAAATAAAACACAAGCTGTACAATAGCAAAACTATCATAAGTTAGAAGTTTACTATATCTCCGCAGCTGAATCTAGCCAGACAGAACTCTGTCCATTTGCTCTGCATTTCTGGACCTCATATGTGAGGTTTTCGTGTAGTAACAGAGTGAGAATTATTTATGAATCATAAAGAATATTCATCATAATTCTATATTGATACGACGAAGTCACACAATGCGCATCCGTAATTTTTCCTAAGTGATTTTAGTGCTAAATCACGCTACCACAGACAAAGATTTTAGACGAAGAACATAGCACCAAAAAGCAAAAAAAATCGTTACATTCGTCACAATAAATTCTCACCATCCTGGTTAACACTGATGGGAACAACACCATAAACAAGAAATTAACATGTAGAATAATGACGCTCTCCTACTTAGCATAACAAATAATAATTATTGGTATTGATTCCTTGACATCGTCAATTCTTTTCTTGTAAGCCAAGCGACTCGGTAAGCAATCCTTCGCGGTATGTATTTTTAGTGAAATTTGACTTGATACCATAATTGATTCATAGTATGCACAGAAGTGACATTGAGCAATGAAGACTTGAAAAAATATATTTTTCAAACTACATGCGTAGCAATAGTTTTCATATTCTATGTAATATTTAATTTGAGTACGATGTGTTGAATCTTTCCTGAAAGTAAACTTCGAAATTCGTTGTGAAATTTTGTTATAATTTGCTCAAGATAGTTTGGAATAAACCTTTTCAGTCGAATACAATGGCTTCAAAGCATTAAGAAATTAACAAAACTTATTGTCAGAAAGAAATGTAAGGAAATTATAATATTTCACAAAGCAGAATTTGGCCTACCCCGGCCGTACTTGGAGTGAGATTCAGTCATTGGAGTTATTAAAAAAATTATCGTCGGAAGCATAGTTAACGTTGGGCCATTCAATTCGGTGATTTGATTCTCTTCGAGATACATTCTATTAAAAATAACACTTCTTTTAAACCTAGGAACATACACTTGCTGCGCGAAGAGGAATTTTCATATTTTGAGAATAAAATACAATCAAAATATCTCTGTGTTTAGTTCTGCCCCAGGAGATGAATGAAATTGGAAGCTGATTGTCTCTTGTCATTTTGTTCATATCATTAACAGTACATTAGTAGTAATAGGAGAATTTTTTATGTTCATAATTGAGGCGAATAGCTACAGTAAAAACGCAATATTTTCTTCACTTAGCTATTCGAAAAAAAAATTATCTGAGTCAATTTGATTTCTATATGATTGGACTTTGTCTACCTGCAGTGGATTCAAATTTTGACATTCCATTGAGACGGTGGCTGCCCAACCAGAAAAAATAATCAGAATTTATCGTGAAGGATATCTCGTCATTCTTTCTAATTTAAAATATTCCCAATGCATTTCCTGTGGGGAGCATGGTACAATGCGTTTACAAATCAACACGGTAGGTGATAGGCTATTTTACATCGCTCAGGGACGATACCACTCACTGCACCTCACCATTGCAGTTGATTTTCGTACAGGATGTTTTCGTTTCGTCTCTTCCGGCCTTGCTTAGAGTGATTTTCGATAAAAAAAATAAAAATATATATTCTACAAATCATTTGTTTTATGCCGCTTACAGTTTTATATTGCTTTGAAAATAAGTTTGGAACGTTATGTTATTCAACATGGCAAAAATATATGTTTCATATGTTAGCAATATATTATAAGTCAATTTCAGGCACTATTCCATTTCAGAACTGCCTATGAGACAAACTAGTCATATTTTGGGTGTCCTGCTTCGAATGTACTAATGCATAATATTCAAGAAAATTAGGTAATCTAATGAGAACCCCAATCTTAAGATGAATGTTGGTAATTTGCAGACGTTTTTCGTCTTGCGAAATTCCCGCCACTAAATTGGATTCGTTTCACTTTATTGAATTCATTTGTGCTTTATTACGTGTGATCAATATGATTCGTCTCAAACTTTCTTCAGGTCTGCAAAGCTTGTTGCAAAATCGCAAAGTTGCAATTATTCCGATTTCGGCTGCATGTGTGACTCGATCGACACAATGAAGATTTACATCTAATATTTCCATATTAGTTTTACTCGAGTCATTTTTACGGCTTGAAGACGTGGGTGTGTTTGGATACAATAGTACATTGTGTAAGGTGTTTGTATTTAGCGGGTCAAAGTTAGTCATTGTACAACAGATATATCACATACGCATTTGCCATATTGATATTACTGCCAATCACGACGATTTTTAATTATATAAAAGAAGCTGTCACAAGGCGCAGGGGAATATAGATGAGCAAAAGTTTCAGTGCATTTGTTGCTGCCTTTAATTTGACAGTATGAAAATGCGGATATGTTGATAATTACTTGCAATTCACTCTGCATGATGTTAAGGAAATGACAGGTTTTATATTCCGCAAAAGAGCCCATAGAATTTGTCAAAGAATAGCGTTATAGTGAACGAGAATTCAATTAATTGTTTGGCGTTAATATTTTCTGCAATGCATGTGCAATGCATCTATGAGTTATTGTCTTTGCTGGTAACAGTTAGTCGTTGTACAATAGACCAACAATAAATTATGTGAACACAATTATACTAACCGAGTGATTCTACTGCAATTAGAGACACGATTTTTAAACAATATGAAATTAACTCCACAGCTAAGATTAGACATTAGTTTTGTTAATTACGACATGTATATTGTATAAACTAGATAAAGTGAAAAATTTTATATTTTGCAACAGTACAATTTTTGTTGTTGATCATTTCAAATTTATAATTAAGTTCATTTTCTATGTCCTCGTTCAAATTTTCAAACTTATGTCATGGTGACTATTGTCAATAAAGTTTGTATTTAAATATATGCACTATATTACGCTCTATAAGCTTGTACTTCATAGAATTAATATAACGTATTACCTGCGCCTCGTTAACCGCTACAAATGAAAATATAAGATTTCAGATGGCCTTAACCACCAACCATAGAAGATGCAACTCACCTCACTTTAGTAATGCTTCCGATGTTTTGAAGGTTCGGAGTATATTTGAAACCTTTCTTAGCTATATGCGATGCCGGTAATTAGTTTTCCTTAGGGATACCTTTCAGTGCTGATTAATTTCCATACATCCATATTTTTGTTGGTTTTATCCAGACGTTATTTTCGGCCATATAGATAGATAAAGCCGGTAATGTTTCCTAGAATTGACAGCATTTCACCGATTATTGTAACGATTTAAATTTGCTTTGTCTCCAATCTGTCTCCCGTAACTATAGCTCTGATATATGTCAAGAAGAAGTGAAAATATCATCATGTGATAGGAAGCAAGTATTCAGAGACATAAAATTGAATTTTAGTGGTGAGGTGTGAATTGAAAGTCTATTGTCCCTGACAGTGTCTTTTCATCATTATTAGGTGAATAACTACTACTAGTGGCAAAACGGCAAGTCGTGATAATTTTCAATTTTTTTTACATCAAGGAATTAATCAAGTTGGAATGTTGAATAGTTTTAAATGTAGAAAAATACAGCAATTAAATTACTTCAATATAAGACGATTTATAATGGTATTTTTCATTTTCGGTTAAGCTAAAGTATATTTGGATGGTTACAGGTGTAACCCATGGCTTCGAAATCCCATATTGTGAATATTGATGAACAAGTACATTTGTTGCTGCCTTTAATGCAACAGTCAAGTCGAGTCATGGCTATGTTATGACAATTACGTCATTTACTTCGTATTATGTTGAGTAAATGGCATATTTTATATTTCACAATAGAGCCGTTAGTATTTGTGAAAGAATGGCGTTATATTGAACGAGAATGCACAAAATATTTGGCGTTAATATTTTTTTCCATTCTTTTTCATTGCTTCCATGAGGTATTGTCTTTGGGTAACAGTTAGTCGTTGTGCAATAGGCCAATCATATACTAAATGACTATAATGATATTATCGAGTTATTCTACTGCAATTAAGGATATAAAATTAACTACGCCAAAACAGGCAAATACAGACCGAATATAAAGTATCAGGCAATTGCTGTTTTTTAATGCCACAATTAAGACTGGACATTTCTCTTGTTAATTACGTCATTTATATTGTATGATCTAGAGGAATTGACAGATTTTATTTTTGCTCCGGTAATATATTGCAATATTTTTCTGGAAAATTAGTCCTAATTTGCGATAATTATGAAAGAATAGTCTCTGAAAATTATTAGCGTACACGCACTTCAGTTTAAGCTTGTTTTCCCATTTCAGTCTGTTTTAACACACAGTTGGATGGGTACAACTGCATTCCGGCGCGTTGAAATCCCATATAATGAGATATTACAACGCGGGGAGAATAAGGAAATTAGGAAACAATGACGCGATTTTGTGAAATAAACAGATATTTAAAAATAGGAATAGAGTAAAGTTTTAAATTGTTCGACAAAGAAAGAATGGCACTAGGCACAAAATTACAGTACCTAAGTAATCTTTTTACCTTGTAGAAATCACAACATAATTTGATGCGAAAATTGTCGAAAAACATGTTAAGTTGAAAGTAAAATTTCTTTGCAACATTTCATCTTTTCTATTCAGATTCTTCGACGCCTCCCTATGAACCTAGCAAAACTGCAATTGCCTTTCCGCAAATTCAGTTTGCAAACGATATTTGAGGGATTGCACACAAAGCAATATTATGCGAGATAAGAAGTGGTAAATGATTCTGCTATAGCTCAAGCCAGCATTCATGTACTACACTTTTCTATGATGGTTCTGTTCCGTTTGGGATGTTTCTGGTTAGATTGTGTTGCTGGTACTACATATTGTAGTAGCTCTTTGATATTGTGTGAGAGTTGGTTGATTCCTTTCAAAAACTGCTCCCGGCCTTGCTTAGAGTAAATTACAATATTGATTAGAAACCCTTACAATGCGAAAACGACATGGCGATCATTTTCGTTAGATGCGTATTTGATGAAAGATCAAAAATCGAAAACATTAAATAAACGTTATAATAAGAACAACATTAAGAGTCTAATTATGTACGAATATTAATTTAGAATAGTCTTTTTATTTGTTAACTTAAAACAAGTGAATATTTATACTGAAAAACTCATAACATGCATTCAAGCAAAACATAAATTATCAGTCTCCAATCTATATCGAGGATAACAAGCTTTCGAAAAAGCCTTTTTAACATCTAAACAGTATAGAATGTGCTTCAGTTTCAGGATCTTTATTGCTTCCTTCTCTGATGGCTCATTAATCGCGGTTGTTTGACATTGAAACACTGAGACAAGAATTCCTAAGTCAGTTGAGGTCGTGCATTGAAAATGTTAAACGATAAGCAAATTAGACCACATTGTTAAGAACCAGTTAAATAAAGGTCATAAAATTAACCGAAAAACAGCTCAACGTTCTGCTTGACAAAGTAGATTTTGATCAGGGTAGATTTATTAAGCTTTAATTATAATAAGAATCAAAACTTTAGAGATATTTAGTGTTTTCAATAGTTTCATGTTTAGTTTCATAGCTTCAGTTTCATGATCTTTATCGCTTGCTTCCCTGATGGCTCATCAATCGCGGTTGCTTGACATTGGAACTCTGAGACAACAATTCCAAAGTTAGTTGAGGTCGTGCGTTGGAACTCCTAAACAATAAGCAAAGTAGACGACATTGTTAAGAATCAGTAAATCATCAAGGTCACAAATTCACCGAAAAACAGTTCAACGTTCTCGTTGACAAAGTAGATTTTTATCAGGGTAGATTTATTAAATTTTAATTATAATGAAAATAAAAACTTTTTATATATTTAGTGTTTTCAATAGTTTCATTCCTGTAAGCGGGGACTTTAGAATTAATTGCAGTTACTACGTGTAGTTAAAAGGTAATAGTGTGAAGACATTAAAGAAGTAGATGTTTTAATTTCCCATGGCAGAACCATTCTAATCTCCTCACTCTATTATTAGGGTTCAGTTTTATTTGGGATGCTAATTATATTTGCTGGTAATATTATTTTAAGGAAGATATTATCTGATATACTTTGAAAAGGTATTCAAACGAGCAGCGCCTTCTAATCGATTAGATGTTAAACTACAATATGACATGCGCGGTAATGCTGTGACATGACTTATTACGGCACTAAGCTCAACTCTCTGCTTTGTCGCAAAACTCCCCAATTATCTAATATTTTCACTTTTCAACACTTTCAGGGCTTTTTAAGGACAATCATGAACAATTGGGAATAATAAAATGAGAAAATGTCTACGATAAAGTTTTGAGATTATTCCAAATATTTGAACGCCAAAAATTATTTAGCATTTGAAGGGAAGGGATATTAATCCCATTTTTCAACAATTTTATTAATTTTTCTTTTCCGGTAAAAGATGAAATATTTATTTTTATCGAATCCAATGTCTTGGTACGATATTTGTAACATTTCGTGGCATGCGACATTTTATCAATATCTTTTTTTCATAGGAACAGTTTGACCCCATCAAGAATGGCGGGAAATAAATATCCAACATAATCATATCAATACAATAAAAATAACGGAAACCTACTAACTACCTTCGCACAAATTTATTGTTTAGTCGCAAATGAAAGGCGGAGAATTCATGGTGATCACCTGCATCAAATAATTATTTCCTTTATTGTCGATTGAATAGAACAATCATAATAGATTCATTGTACATTGTGACGAAGGTTGAGTTATTGCGGATTTGCAAGAATTGTGTATTTGCAAAAATAAATTATCATACTATTAAGGTCCAATGCTTTAAAAAGCAATAATGAACTTGGAACTTTTTAATGCTCTGCTCTAGCAAGGGGCGATAATTTATGAAAAAATTTAAAACCGCAATGATGCTATTATAGTCATATTGTGGGGAAATTAGCTGAATGTGCAGCTTTCGTTTTCTATCCCGTTTGAGAGATACCATTCAATGCACGTTATTTTATCTGTTTAAAATCTATTTCTGGTACTGGTCCTAACTTTGAAGTAGCTCATTTCTACAAATTTGAAGTTTCTAAATGAACGACGGCAAGTTTATCAATTTTAGGCGTCGCCATCGGCCTTTCTCGCTGACAATTCGAAACATGTTGTAATTTAATATGTCGCAATTTCACACCAGTTTTGAATTTTAACACTTATTACTTTAGAACAATTAAAAATTGTTGTAGTGTATTTGCTGGTAATACATTTTGAAATAAGACTGATATAAGTTGCCGTAAGTTGATCCTTTTTTAACACTGCTCCATTCCTTAAAGTGAATAAAAAATTGTCACAAGTTTTCACTTCGTCTATCAAATTTTAACTTTCACAATATACTTATTTTGGTATCGTTCTCTATTATAGAAAATTTTTTAAGTTTTGTCACAATATTGTTAGTATATTTTTATTTTTTGCGATACTGCTCTCATGGATTTGAATTTATCAAAAAAAATAATTTTATATAAATTATAGATATGATGTGTTCGGGTTACGTTCAATTCCTTATTAAGCTATTCATTTCACTACTTTTAATTTTATCCATCATAAACCAAATTTCTTTGGCTGTTAAACTTTTTTGCGTTGATAATGAGTAAGGTTGGATAGGGATGGACAGGTTTTGGGAATTTCGGAAAGTTAACGTAAAGGCCCTAAAATATTCTCGTATGATTGCCTTTTTTAGATTTCAATCACACTGCAAGATATTTTAAACTATCTTTATATGTTACCCCCATAAAAAATTGAATCTCGTAATTAGACGGCAATTTTACGTTTCAAACTATGAATAGTTAGTCAACCCAGAACAAGTATCCGATAACTTTATCACAAGTTGAAATGGGCAATTTGATTTGGTGATTCGAATCGATTCTACGCATAAATTATTGGAATTAATTATGAATCAATCACTCATAGGAAAAAAATATTTGATAAATGAAGTGAATTTTCCTTTTCAGGGACATAAAGCAATCAAATTTGGCCAAAGTCGATTATATTCTGTGGTTCAAAGTTGGAACTTTTCTTTTTGGACATGAAGTGTGAATTAAGAATACACTACCTTCATGACTACGTATGTTAATATTAGTAATTTACAAAAATTCGGTTTAAATTTGATTTCCGTATGAGATGAATGCCAAGTATTGGGCTGTTGATGAACGCACGCTGGCAGTGCGTGAAAATGCGAGGTAAATTTATTGTTCATTTCCAGTAATGACACATTTCCGAAATTTGATAATAATGATATTATCCACCATATGTTATTGTCAATGAGAATGATTTTAAACCTGTTACAAAGGGTACATATAGATCACTTACCGTCCCAGGAGATTCGTTGTTGTCTTTGATGTAAAAAGGTTAGACTAGACAAGTTTTTGAATTGATATTTATGTCATTTACGTTGCATGATGTTGAGGAAGTGAAAGTTTTATGTAACTTCAAAACGCAAATCTAGCATTATTTATGAATGAGAAGAGTTAGCATAAAATGGCTGAGATGGCAAGTTGTTTGTGTGTAGCCCTACCCAGTGTCGGAATTCAACAATGTGATGTTTTAAAGCGGTGGAATGACATAAAACAAATCCAAGTGGGTGAAAATATATATATATATATATATATATATATATATATTATTTTCGTGTGATAATGGATTCAGGCAATGCAATAAATTATCGTTATCTCGTAGAAATCTCAAGATGTAGGGAAGGGCAAAGTGGTCCAAAAATTTATTTTTATGAATTCTTTGAAGGAAATATTCTTGTAAAATTTTTTGACGACGTTTAGTTTGATGCGTGTACGATGTGAATAGACGACTTAAGCTGATTTTATCACAATAATAAAGTCCGAGTTTATATAATATGACTAACGTTAACAAGAATTGGATGAATTGGGTCAGACATAGGCCTACATAGCACTGTCGTCTCTTAATGTTGAAGAGTAAATATAAGATGTAGTACCAGCAAATGCATTATAAACGGTAAATGCTACTGTACCGACATGGTAAAGAGCAGTGAGAGGTATCTCTGTCTTGTGCAATGGAAAACTAATACCACTACACTAGTCTACTTTGTATTCGTTCAATTAACTTTTAAGTCCCACAGGAAATGCGTTTTGACTAATATAAATCCCCTTTCCATTCGAAGATTTTATCAACATTATTGCAAAGATATATAATAATAAATAAGGAATATGCTCGCTTCTGTTTCGCTTCTTTTGCTCATCTTCCCTAATTGCAGTGCTAAAGGTGCGATCTATTTAATGTTGTAGCAAGTTTTGAGTGAATTAAGAGCTGTGATGTAACGTTTTAATCCTATTATTGACCTAGTTGGAGTAAAAGTTTCATATTAAAATTAACTTCAATGGTTCAGATATTTAATGCATTTAATTTATTGATTATTCTTTTGCTTTTCGATATCATAAAATCTCAAGCATAAGAATTTTTCATGATTGAACAACTGAGATATGAACGCTGCGTTGGTAGGAATATTGGTTCGCACAGGCATGGCCGCGCATACGACTGGGTTTCAACAATTTAGAATTGTGAATAATATTTTTTAAGATTCATCAATATTTCCACAAATTTCGATTGCTCATATTTTCAATTAGTCACGGATATTTATTATTTTATGAAAGTGTCTATGTTTGGATGGAATAGCGCAATGTATATATATATTATCAAGTGTACATGAAAAACTAACACCACCTTGTTGAGCATAAATACATCTGCGGAAAGCATATATTTATATTACACTAGTTTGATGGATATTCAGTGTATATACACTGTGACAAATATGCAGAACACTGTATCAAAATTACAGTAAATCTACTGCTCATACGCAGTACTTGCATATAACCAAAATTTAGAACCTCCTTGTAGGTTGGATGAATTGATTTTAAGATAACAAAAGTATATCAGAATATTTGTTGTTTTCCTCAATTCCACTGGTAAGATTAGACTAGGTTTTATGATAATATTTATGTCATTTATATTGTATGACCTTGAAGAAATTACAGTTTTTATAAAAATCAAAAGCACAAATCTAGCAGTGTTTATGAATAAATAGAACAGATGAGATTACAGTGAAATGGTATGGCAAATATTTTCTACTTCAATAATTTTATTTTATAATTTATTACACGATTTTTAATGATATAAAATAAACTGTTGCAAAAAAAAGTAAATACAATTCCAATATAAAAAGAATCAGGACAATTGTTACTTTATTATTGCCACATGGTATGGTAATGGAAGGATAAGCATTAGGGCTGTACTTTTGTTAATATTACGTGATTAGAAGTAGCAAAGGAAAGATATTATAAAGCAAAAATATACCAAACAAACAATGAACGATATGTACGTTGTGGCACAAACCTATTGTGCCATAGAGTACACATACAGGATCTTGATCATAGAAAATCTTGAAATCGGATATAAAAATAAAGATGCAATTTTTGGAAACTACTAATGAAGATTCTAATGAAAAAATGTGGTATGTTCTTGGGTTTTTGAGCATTATTACACGCTTCATCCCCTTGAGCCAATAATCCAAGTTCCGACTGCATGTGTGGCTCGGTCGAGTAGAGTGTCTATAAATATTAAAATCTGATGCCTGTCTATGAACCTCGCAAAACTGCAATTGCCTTTTCGCAATTGCAAATTTGCAAGCAATATTTTTAGGTTTTACACACCAAGCAATCTTTTGTGGGATAAGAAGTGCTAGACGATTTTGCCATCGCTCAGGGTAGATATCACTCACTGAACTTTACGATGATGGTTCTGTTCCGTTTGGAAAGTTTTCAGTTTAGAGCTGTATTTGTTGGTATCTTGTAGTAGCTCTTTGATATCTGGTTGTTTTCTTTTAGGAACTGCTCCCAGCCTTGCTTAGAGTGAATTCAGAAAAAAAATTTATAAAAACTCCATGCAAAAAGAGAGCGACCAGGCCACCCCATATGTCGCTTTAACTACACGTAAATTATGTGCATGTTATTAGCAATAAGATTACAAATTAGAAGGTCTAATTCCATTTGGATCTATAGATATTTTTATTAAAGTTCAATTCAAGCAAACAGGAATAAACGAGGCTATCTAGTAGCCACATAATGACAAAAAGCTTGCTACAAGAAGTAGTACTAGAAATTACAATTTAAGAGGAAGGAATCATAAATGGGAAGGAATCGGTAAAGTCTCCGTAATGCGAGTTCGTATTCGTTCTGGGCGATAGTAAAACCAGTTCTTAAATTGCATCCTTCGATTTCTTTCTGTTGCCTCTTACCCCTCAGGAATTTAAATAAGATTATTCTATTTTTTTCCATGCAGGGCATATGTTTTATTGATATAATTGCATAAACGTAATACTATACTACCAAATAAAGAATATGCTGATTTATTTTTTGTTGTTTTTTCTCATCTTCAGCAATTGCACTGCCCAAGGTAAGTTCTATATGATAAGAACAGGGAATTTCGTCTCAACAAGTTACGACCGTACCCATTTAAATATGTGATAGCTTAACTTGGACTAACCGATGAATGGAGTATGTTTATGTCAATAATTTTGAACAGCTGTCAACGAACAAAGTTTGCTCTCGGCAAATAATTCATCGTTTTGATTCTCGAATTTTAATAAATTTTACTATAAAAATTGATTTTCAAATAATTAGGATATATATGCTCCATTTGTTTAATTTGCCAATTGCTTATCTTTTTTTTATATTTTGAAGTCGTAAAACCAGAAACATTGGTGGTATGAAATGAGTAACTGAGAGATAGAAACCTGCTCTGAGGGTGTATTCCATTAGTGCACTAGGAAGTGTATAGGTTCGTAAACATTTTGATTGAAAAAAAATTATATTGTTTGCAAGATATAAATAAAATTATGCAACATATATATCAGACAATTTTGGACCGAGTGATGTCACAAGGGAACGTTTGCTATTCATCATCAGAAATACTTTAAATATTGTAATCGAAAATCTGTCCCAATATCATATTGATATCAATTATTTTCAGAGCCATGGAAGAAGAAATGTGTTGATCATTCTGAGTTATTGTTCTACACCTCACCAACAAGAACTTATACACAAGCAAAGACGTTCTGCGAAGGCTTGGGTGGTTACTTGGCAAAGGTTGATAATAAGAAAATGACATATGTTATTAATTCTACTTTTGAGTAAGTTTGTATATATGGATCAAAATTATTTATGCAAAATGCTTTAGTACTTTTATCTACACGTTGGTGCTTGTTAAGCAATTTTTCTGTTCTTTCGTCGCTATTTTCATTACTTATTGCAGATTGTTACTTGTTGCATATTGGGAGATTTTTAAAAAAATTGTCCAACAATATTTTATGATTTGAATTATCGCAGATGACATTTTTCGTGCTCGCTTAATTCATTTAATAGTCGACAACATGAAGGGAATCTTTTATTTAGAATCAATAGTAGCAGCAACAGCTTTTTCATTGGAGGATACGACGTGGGTAACGTAGATAATTCTTTCGTCAATATTTTTATTACTTATTGCAGATTATTACTTGTTGCAGATTGGGAGATTTTTTTAAAAAGTTGTCCAACAATATTTTATGATTTGAATTATCGCAGTTGACATTTTTCTTGCTTGCTTAATTCATTTAATAGTCGACAACATCAAGGGAATCTTTTATTCAGAATCCATGGTCACAGCAACAGCTTTTTCATTGGAGGATACGACGAGGGTAACGTAGATAATTGGAAATGGCAGGATGGTACTGACGTTATTATGAGAGGGGAAACCGGATATCAAAATTGGTCAGTCTGAACTTAAGTATGCTTTTATGGTTAGCACGAATATGTCATAGAAATATATGCTCATGAGTATAAACAGATGAATAAAAAATATTCAATATATATTTTAAATTGAAAAAACAAACCATCGTATTTTCATGCTGCGCTAGTTTATGACCAAAAAACCCCACTCCCGATTCCCATGATATACAAATACCAGTTAGCAATGAAATGAACACCACTATTTACGATGTAAAATTTTGGCGCAATGCTCTCTCGTTTTCAAGAACTTTATCATCGTGTTGGTTCAGTGATAGCAAAACAAATGCACAGCGCTTGAAGCTCGACAACATAGGTTATTGACTGAAACTAAGACTGACGTACGTTTTGTATATGGTATAGAAAACTACAATGAAATTCCAGTTTTATTCAATGTAATTTATTTCGAAAAAAAAGTTGGACTATAGTCCACCTTGTCACGACCGCGTGATTGAAAGTGTGTATTTAAAATGTTGTACAAATGATTTTCAGGAAATCGAACCAACCGAATAATGCAGGTGGTAATGAAAATTGTATTTTAATCGGAAGAGAAACATACCAATGGGTTGACACTTCTTGCGACGAAAGTCTGTTTCATATTTGTCAGAGAGGTAATGCCCAATACAAAGTCTTTGGTATTTATGTATTAATTGACTTTTCTTTTGTATTTGATGGATAAATATGTGAGGAAACCTAAAACTTTGGTTCTGTGGATTTAAAAATGGTTTGAATTTTGCAACGTATATCATTGAAAACCTATCTAACCTTAGTTTTGAATATTTTGATGTAAATTGTAGAACACGCACATGAATACAAATAAAGTATGAAATATTTTTTTTATTGAAGTTTGAGGATAACTAGACATTCCTCCTGTTTTAAATTGTCTGAGTTGTAACTAAATTCTTCTTAAAACGTTTTTTTTTAGTTTTTCCCCACACATTTCAACTCAATATGTTACATGTCTTTAGTCCAAAAAATTGTATATTCTTTTTGGTCTCTATTAAATTTGTGTCGTCTTCTAATTTGCTTATTTAAGCTTAATTTAGTGATTTTGATGTCATTGCTGTCTTGGTCGCATAGTATAAGGTATATTTCATTGAATTTCGATATCAAGTTTTGATAGAGTAGAAGGATTTGCTTCTTTCTTGTATACTTACAAAATAATAAGGGTGAATTTATATCTTTCCGCACATTCAATTTGTACAATGTTGTTCCTGCTACAACATTATCAAATTAGAAAAAATCAGATATAACAAAATCTAAAACAAACAGACTATACGTACATAACGAAAATCAAATTAGAGTAATTTATCTTCTTAATATGAACATTAATTTCTTAAGATGGAAAAGTGAAAAAGACAAAAATCAATCAAACAACAAGAGAATGTGTTCTGATGACATGCGACACTTCTGCAACCGTTGGATGGTACAAGGACTCAGGAAAAATATCGACAGACAGTGGTAATACTGTTTATCAAGAACTGAAATCAGGATCAGCTATCTTGTATCTTAAACATGCAAAGATATCTGATAGTGGGACATTTAGTTGTCAAGCTAGGATCAGCAACCAAAAGAAAGATGAAATGACGATGACTTATGAAGGTAAAACTTTATCTTCTGCTCTTTCTCTCTCTTTCTTTCTTTCTTTCTTTATCTCTCTGTGCACTTTTATCCATCTTTCCAACATGTAAATTTCTGTTCAATCTTTTCCAGTTTTTATCGTTTTATCACTCTCTTAATGTATTACTCCTTTTTCAGTCACTGGTAAGCCCAACATTCTCAAAATTTCTAATTTTCCGTGCACATCAAACTTGGAAGTCCATTGGAAACCTCACAAAAATGCAGTTGGATTTCCTCATAAGTAAGTTTTTGGCATTTAATAGATTTATTATTATTTTTATTATGACAACGGATGAAGCTAGCAGAAAATGATTAATTAAAAGAACTGTTATTTTCACGGTCTCAAACATCATTTTAAAAAAAGTTTTACGCTTTTAGAACAATTTGGATATTTTTTTGAATAAATTAGAGAATGAGATTGTAGTATATGTTCAGCAAACAGAAAACTCAAAAAATTCCCGTTTTGTCCCGGAGCTTCTCTTCTCACGGAAATTTATTTTGTAATATAATAAAAAAAAATATAATGTTTTCGACAGAATTGAGGCCAAACTCGGATCGATCCTACCCATACCCACCCATTGGATGAATTCGCCAACTTTTGAGAACCAAACCACCATACTATCTGGCTTAAAGTCTTCTACTGAATACAATGTTGAGGTAGGCATTTTACCCATTGAATAAATTTTCCAAGTTTGAAATTTTATTTTTTAAGCTTTAGATTGGGATCACATAACATGTCTAAACCTGCACGAACAATGTAACACAAATGCAGTAAAATTACCGTAATTTTACATTGTAATATTGAAATATTATTATAGAATAGGATCATTAGCTAATTATAGTGGTACCAATTATACCTTATTGGTGCGTTCCATTATCAGCCCATTCTTGGCTTAGACATGACAGTTTTCAGCCTCGTAAATTTGCGAATACTGTGAATAACCAATAAATTTAATGTACTTTCTTTTCTGTATGTGTGCGTGAAAATTTTTCTTTAGACATGTTTTCTGCTCTATCTTTCCCAAAAACTTTTAATACTGATAGTGATTAAGTGCTTGAAAAAATTATTTTAGATGTGAAATTAATTTGGGTTAATTTCCAGTTCTAAACAAATTCTTATTGGCAACAATAAATTTCTGGGGCATAGACGAAGTAATTTATATCACGTCATCTTAATTCAATATTTTTTTGTCAGAAACAAAATTTTGATTTCCAAATTAAGGGCTACATATTGGATCTATTCTAGTGAACGCGATAAAAATATTTTTTTTTAATAATATCATCTTTATTTTAGGATTGGGTGAATAACAGCAGGTTTTACTCTTTTTGCAAATTGCTAGATTTGACAGTAATTGACTGCATTTCAGGTAACCGCATGTGTGAGAAAAGAAGGTTGCAGCACATCAATGTTTAATAGAAGCAAATTATTTAGAACAGATGGTGCAGTTCCAACTGTAATATCAACATCAGTTGCGCAAAACAATGAAAGTCAAACATGCTTTATTTCCTGGGAAATTTTGTCAAATACTGACAAGAAAACTGATCCAAAAACTGCAGTGAGTTCAAATTTCTGTATTCTTCATTGATGTTATTTTAATTTCTGACTGACTTTAAAAATTTTGCGGAAGTTGAATCAGTTGTGTCAGTTTCAATCACTCAATGTCCCTAGGCTCACTTTAATGAATGTGCAGTAAAGTTACGGTTGTTTTGCAGTAACTTCACATTTCTTATATTTCAAACCGCTTTAATAACATTTATGCCAAGTATGAACCTGTTAATATTTACCTATTACAGTTGATCATTAAATTTTATATTTGATTGTTTTTATTTTTATATTTTATATTTATATTTTATATCAGTAAAATGACTGTAAAAAGGCGACAATTTCACCAAAATTTGTTTCTGTGAGCCGATGCGAACAACGAAGTCATAAAAATCGTTATCAAAACATATTTTATTAAATATGTGACACTGATGAATGACGCCGCGTAGGCGCTAAACGTCAGAGGCTTTTACTTGTTAAAATTATCTCAAAAACTACACTAATCAAAAAAATATTCAAACTTTCCAAAGTATGTCATAAATTCATTGTATTTGATAAAAGTAACGGTTGTGTCTGACAATTTTTACCAGATGCGCCAGAAATAAACAAATAATAGCAGCTCATTATTTTTTGCAGGAAGTCATAATGAACGCAACTCTGATTTCAAAACGAGATTCAAAAATCAATGAGAGCAAAATATCGGAACAAAATGTGACCTCATCAGAACATTATAATTTCACACCGGAACCCAACCGCAGATACTCTGTTTCGATTAAAATTTATAATTGTGCTGGGGCAAGTCAATCTTTCGAAGTGTCAGGGAACTGCCAAGGAAAGCCTGAAGGTTGGTAAATCACCTGTACCTCTTCCAATGATTTGTAGTTGAACGATCGAATGCGACTGTTTTTACTTTTTTTCTGCACCGTCATGTTTTTAAATATTCCTAATGTAATAAGATGAAATAAATATACAATTCTTTACATTTAATCAAGCCCCAGGAAACGTTCCTTCACCCATGCACGTTTGTGATGATGCCATCGGTATAAATGGAACTCATACTATTACAATAAAACGACCAGATGAATCTAATGGACTTATTAGGTGAGTTTTCAATTGATTTCACACCTGGTCGACTATGTACCTAAAGTTGGATATCCTGCGTTTCACTTCTTAGGAACATTTCACTTACTAGGGTAGTCTAAAATAATAGATGCCTGATCCACGAATTCGTAAATTACTCGATTGAGTTTTCTGATCTATTCGAAATTAGCAAATTTAAAAACAATTTATATATCCATCAAATATATGTGGATCTGCAAGTTTGTTGCAATGTTTTGAAAAACGGCTGGTCTTTGATTCGATTCTGAAATCGAAAGAAATCCGATGTAGATATAACTGCCACAGGACACTTTGTTCCACATATATCACGCTTAATTTTTAAATCCCATTTTTTAGAAGCAGCATCCAAGGAACAAAGTATCAACTAACAATATTTCACAGGCTATATAAAATGTAAGAAAAATAAACAACTGCGCCAGTGAGTGAATAAAATTAGTAAATAAATAATTGGCTATATTGGAGTGTAACCATTGTTTTTGTTTATTTTCATTAAAATTTGTTCAAAACGAGACTGAATTCAACTGTACCCAGAAAAAACTCACTACCATATAAACCTATAATATTATTATATACTATATTATTACTATTTTACTGTTACTAAGAGCTACCACAAAATGTACGCCTTTGTTCTGTTCAGTCATATTTTGCAAAGCAATAATTACGTTCGGATGATCAAATTTTTTTCCAGTTGCTTGTTTGTAATTGTTGCCAATCCTGGAGTTGGAGAGAGCGATGAATACACACTGGATGATTTAAAAAATGCCAACAATTTCTTTAACAATTCAAATATTGGATATATCGCGTTGGCAGTTTCTCTTTCAAGGTCAGTGGAAACGAAATACTATGCTTATGAAATGTAGTATGAAATATGGAGATAAGAAATGCAGCTCAAACTCGCGGTCCTTTTGTAGTACAGCTTGACAAAATAAAATTTCTTATTTGAAGAAGATACTGCCTCAAAATATATATTCATGAGCTTTTGTCACATTTTAGTATTTGATACTTTTTGTAACTCAGTTACTTGTTGTTACTACTCATTTATTTCATTCTAGCATGAAAGGAACGCAGATCATTGTACAACTCGGCGATGAATCAGTGACTTCATGCGATGTCAAAAAAACTGTGGAAAATAACTCAGGAAGATGGAAAAGATTGACAGACAATGCAAACATATTTATAGGTAGAAATGTAAAATTGAACACAGAAAATTCTTACAGGTCTGTAACTTCAGAAAATTTTATGTTTCAATTTTATGCTTCACTGATATATTGCCTCATCGATTAAAAACAGAAATGTCTACTTGTTCATATTCAGATATGAAAAATCCAACAACAAATTAAAATATACCTAAAGTACAAAACATGATAAAAATATAAGCATGAGCCGCAGTCAGTCCTAGATAAGCCTAAACGGAACGATCCATCTGCGAACCATATTATTTTTGCCAAAATAATTTCCTGAATTGGCAGATGCGTCTGTCCCGAAGGTAGGTAAGACATCGTTCATTTCATTATCACCGTGTAAAGAAAAGATGCAAGTGCTTTATTTGTAGAATAGAACAAATGCTACGAGATAGAGAAAAGCAACTTCTTTATTTCATTTCAGCGTCTCAGTAGTATCCTCCACACCTGTTGGAGAAATGATTTACTTCAAAAGAAGTCCTGGACTCGTGTTGAAAAGATTCAAAGGTATTGGCGATGCCATAGCAGATAAGTAAAGATAATTTAATAAAAATACTGACTGGAAACGATGCACGGGGAAAAACATTGTGAGGCAACGAAGAGAACGTTGATAATTTGTTGAATTTTTGCTTGACTGTTTGAATCTAACGTTGCTGATTTTTTCTAAAATGTTGAAGCGAAATAAAAACTTTTAGTAAAGCCATGTGCTAATTTTGCATATTCATACAAATAAAAAAATGGGAAGAATGCAAAATGCGAAAATGCGAAATGTTTACTGATAGTTCAATTGAACTTTTATTTTTCCCTCATTTTTTTTCTCAAATTATGTTTATGTTACTTATATCAATAAACTTTATTACCGACTTCAATTATCTACGTGCATTAAACAACATATTGTGTCGGCTCGAAGATGCTGGAAACTGATTTAACGCAGATGATTCCTATGCAAGCTTTATTTTTATTTTAGAGAAACAATCATTTGAATTCAACACGATAAGTTTCTTTCTTGGATTTTCTATTCCTTTCCTGTTATTGATAGTTGCAATAGTGACAATTTATAAACTGATGAAGAAGAATAAAGATGATAACAATTCAATAACTGAAAAGGATCACAGCTATGAAGTCATTGAAAAAAAGGGTAAATACCGGAAAATGCTAATTAATTTTTTTTTAATACGATCTGCAATATTAGTGCTTGCAGGTCATCTAAGATTTTTATATCCAGTATAAATCAATCAAGTGAAAACTTAAATTACCGAAAATTCTTTTTGACGCAATTTTGCGGTAATTTAGACCGTCAGCTCAGCCTGCAATTATCCAGGAAACTATTTGTGGGGACCATCGGTGCAAAATCTTTGCCCCATGGATTTTATTGTTTATTTCTTTTTCACAAAATGACGACTTATCACAAGTAGAACGTAGGTGGAATGGAACATAGTGCTCTGTATTTGTACATGCTGTTGCATTAACCACTAACATCCCAATCTCATTTTTTTCACTTTACCAGCAGCATCTCCAAAAAGTACAACAGCTCAAACTTCAACACCTGATACAATAGACGAAACTGGTGGATACGAGCAAGTTAATCCTTCAACGAGAAATCAAGTTAATATAGAATCAGCTTATGAAAATTATAATGCTTGAAATATATGTGTCTGAGAAGAGGTCAGCCGTTCGACGAGGTTATTATGTTTTAACTTTTTGTAACTGTTCCGACAAGTTATTAGGATCGTGTTTTCTTTTACTAATCAAAACAGATTCCATTATAGCTTATAGAAAAGTAGAAAACTGTAGACATAGTTTTACTGAATCATTTTGCCATAAATGAAGTTAAATCAAAAGTTACGAAATACTACAACGCGCATATTATTGCTTGAATAGCGTCTGCAGCTCTTGTTGCAATTCGTAGTGGTTTCCTGCCCTGACTTATTATTTCCTTTATTGCATATTAAATAGAACATCCACAAGAGCTTATGTATCTGTAGAATGTTGAAAATATGCCGCAAAATATTTATATATATATTATTTGAATATTTTAAATAAGTATGAGTCCCATTTAAACGAGAAATTTAATTTTATTGTTCAACATGTTGCATTACGATAAAAACGACGATTCTAACGCCATTTTTAATTATATGATGATTGAATTTTCTTTTTCTCAACAGAGAGAAATTGAAATTTGCAAAAAATATTCCTACTTAGTGAACTTTCATTCGGAGTAATTTTGTATATATATTTTTTGTTATACTTCGTGCTGTATTACTGCAATATCATCAAGATTTGATTGTGTTGCATTCGAATATAAGCCTACATAAGCTCAAGATAGATAAGATAAGATATTTTTCCTATACTTAAGAATATTTCCAATGCGCTTTGTGTCGTAATACTAATGGTTGATGAAATATTAAAATAAATGTTAAAATTATCAACACCACATCAATCATAGAAATCGATCTTCATTGAAATTGGTAGGATAGTGATTGTGTACTAGTAGATCTACAAAAAGGCAAAAAATGAGTTAATCTCCATTGTTCTGGACAAACTATGCCTAAGTAATATACAAATTTTAAATTGAAATATTTCGACAATCTTGGTCTCCCTTTTCCCATTATCTTTTTCATGATTTTATGATGTTTAGTGATTTAAAAGCCATAGACTTTCAGTTCATGCCTTTGTCTGCCTATTAAATTTTGACTTCTGATTGTACTTATTTTTGTATCATTAGCAAAATATTTAGAGAGTTTGTCGTGGCAGAGTATAGGGAGTTAATGTTTAATTCGTTGTTTATAGTGCCATTTTTTATTTGACGTCATCAAAGAAAAATTTTATTATTTTTTTCTAAGTTTTTTACATTTGCTGTGTTGATTTCAAGATTTTTATTAATTATGCTGCTCATTATACATCACATGCATTTATTCGAGAATGTTACAATTTTTTTTTGCTAATGAAAAATAAAATTTCATTCGATATCCAATCAAGAATTTCATTTTTTGTATAAAGTGAGATGAATGGCAAGATGCATTGTTAGTTGATTCGCCGAAGATTGGAAGGTAGATTTAATATGGAAATCCGCGGTTAATTTGCAGAAGCTTCTAAGGAACAGCGTTGTCAGATGATTATCAGCAAAATCATCCAACCATGAGTTATAATTTGCAAAAGATTATCAAGAAAATGTATCCTTTAGACTTCGAGCATATGGAAATTCGATATTTTCAAATTCTATTCATGCCTGTCCGTGGTAATAAAGTTGCTGCAAAAGCTGCATAAACGTCCTATTGGATAAGTCGTTTACTTCATGTATCGAGCAAAAATGTGAAATTGAATATGATGAGGCTAGGGACAATATTATTGTAAAGCTGAATTTTTTTGGAATCTTTTCATATCAAGCATTTTATGCAGCAAACAAATTGCAACTATTAATTATACGAGAGGCACCACCAACGCACAACACAAAACACAGAGAATTTGTTTCTTATTTTTTATAAGAATTTCCATATTGAAGAAGCGTATTTAAACAAATTCTTTTCTAGGTTTTATAAATGGGCTAGAAATTAATAAATTTGATTGAATTATCCAATGCTCGAAATAAAAAATAAAATCTTTGAAAATCTCAATATATTCAGGTTTTAAAGGCAATTGATGTAACACAGGTAAAAAAATTTCTACCGATCAATTTCAGTGTAATTAATATCCGATTATTTACAAAATAATTTTTCCTTTTATCATTTTACTCATCGTCAGACTGATAAAATGTCTTACAATTGGAAAAAATGCACTTATTATTCTAAAAATTATTTATCTAATATCTTCGCCAAGTTTACTGAAGGATAAAACTTCAACATTCACCATAACATGCACATTTCAGGGAAGATTAAAATCAAAAAAGTTAAATCAAATACTTTTTTTCGACAGAATAATGACTCGACAAATACTTTATCATTGTAACGTTATGATAAAACCAATTAATCGGAATTATATTCAAATATCGATTTAGACTAGTCTTTTTTATTTGTTTAGCCTGAAATAAGTGAATAATAACATTGAAAAACACACATGAGTTCGAGAAAAATACAAGTTATCAGACTCTAATTTTAAACTGAATATACCATGCATTCAATGAAGATTTTTAATACCCAAACACTTTCGCAATTATGAACATGCGGTGTGTGCTTCAGTTTCTTGATCGTTATCGTTTCCTTCCCCAATTGCCTATTAATTGCGGTTACTCGACATTGAAACACTGAGTCAAAAATTCAAAACTTACTTGAGGTAATACAATGATTCAAATTTATACAATTGGCAAAGTATGCGACAAGGTTAAGATTCAGTAAAATAGAGGTTATGAATTCATTGAAAAAAAAAAACAGTTTAATCTGCCACCAATATTCGCTTTGTGTTGACTGTGAGTTTTTCCAACATTTGGCCAACAATAAATTATGTTTCGTCAAGAATCAATGATTAATGGCGTCGTCTCGAAGGGGATCACCTGTGATTATACTTGATAAAGTAAATTGTTTTATTGGGTAAATTAGTTAAACTTTATATATATTAGCACATAAGACTTTTCTGATATTTTCGTCTTTTCAATAGTTTCGGTCTTGTAAGTCTTCAGAGTCCATCGTATCGCGTACTACATGTCGCGAGAAGTAACTATATAAAAACATGGAAGATGTAGTGTCTTGAGACAGACTCATTCCGATCACCACACTCTATTTTTAGGGTTCCGTTTTATTTGGAATGTTTATTACTTAAAATAGAGTTACTGGTAATATATCATTTGTAGCCACTCGGTTTTATTTAGTGGGGTCTCTTCAGACCTCTTTGGTAAAATTCAGTACTATTCAGTTCTAATCAATCATCAACACCATAGTTTTTCTACTGTTTTTGGAGTGATCTTAATGACGAAACCTATAGTAAAGTGTAGCAGTTAAACGAGGCGCGTTTCTAATAAATTAACTGTTCAACAACAATATTATCTGAGCGCTAATGTTGTAACATGACTTACGAGGCTGCTAAGTTCGCTTCTCCAAGTTCTCACTTGTGATTGTGAACGCTTTCAAAGCCACTTACTTATTATCATTAAAACGTAAAAATAAATAACAAATTATTAAAACAAACTTTTTGTGTGTCAACACATTTTTATTATAAATTGCAATATTGAAAAATAAATAAACTTTGTATTTTCTATACAGTGTTTTTGTTGTTTAATTTTGTAGAGATGACTTGTTATTCCAGCTCTTCATTTTATCAGATGATACTCCTTTTTTCAAATAGCATTAGTATTCCAACAAGTTTTACTTATAAAGTTTTGCGTCGTCTAAATTTGAAACAAAATTGAAATATGAATCATATATAACCTGGAACAAAAAAGTGAGAAAACTACTATGGCGCCAAGTACTTCGCATTCGCAAAGTAACATAAACATAATTTGAGATAAAAAATAAAGGAAAAAATAAAAGTTAAATTGAACTATCGTTAAACATTTCGCATTTTTGCATTTTTGCATTCGCATTTCGCATTCTTACCATTTTTTATTTGGATGAATAGGCAAAATTAGCACATGGCTTTACTAAAAGATTTTATTTAGCTTCACCATTTTAGAAAGATTTTATAAATATCTCACATTTTTCCAAAGAAGCATAACAGCTTGACCTCATCATAATGACATGACATAAATACCAAACATAATCATAAACTCTGTAACGTAATCGGGTGGTAAAGTCATCATTATTTTCAGGTGATTTTACTAATGCTTTTATTTTATTTTTTTAAAGATTCCAATTTGAACAATATGCAATCTTCAAAAATGACCGAAAAGTTTTTGTAATTCTATAATTATTGGTGTGATTCACTTGATCATGATTATAGGACACGTAGTTGCTTATTCTGAATGCATGCGGACAAAAAACGTACCTCAACAATAAAACTCCACCGATAATCATCAAAATACCAAGCAGGATTCCTAACACTATTGCAATAATAAATAATGCATGATATTGTGAAATTTCTTCTTTTATATTTGATGTTGTTGTTTTCATTGTTTCTGAAAGAGATATTGGTATAAACTCATTATAGACAGGCTATGATGAAGGTGCATTTGAATTACTGATCATTTGTGGTAATAAATTTACAAAACTTCAAATTTGTCTTGATTTATGTTAAGGGAATAAGCTATTTCGAAACATTGGTCATAGTTTCCTCAATTTTTATTTAACTTTTATTTGGTAAAATACAGAACCATATTTATGACTTTTTTATGCCAGTATGCACACTTAAATAACTCATACGATTAATAAATGGGGTACTATTCATATATAAAATACATATATGTTATTAATATAAAATGCATAAGAAAAGTACAAATCACGAATTATTTTAGCAAAATTTCGAACTATAGATAATATAGAAATACCTAACTGTCTACACTGATGCACTCACAAGTTCTTTATAACTAAAATCATTTCTTACTTAACATAATACAACACATTTATATCAATAATAGTGTAGTGTATCTATAGTAGTGTGGCGTTGGAAAAAACCATGATTAATCTTATAAAAGAATCTTACTATTGAAATTCGAGTGGAATGAAGTTATTCAAGCACGTATGTGCCGGACTATAAAATAACTTTAACGCACTTTCTGATGGTCTTAAAAGGTGACTAAAATTGCAGTTACATTTTTTGGGGTTTACAACAAATATTTTCTACTCTGTCTGCAGGTTTATACTTTAAGCACTCTTTTACTATATTTATCTCCAATAATAGTTTCTCTCGGGCGGCTGCTTAGAGCAGGGTTTTCCAAACTTTTCAAGCAATGGACCCCTGTTTGTCGATGTAGTGATTCGCGGACCCCAGTATTATGTCGCATTAATTTTCGCCTAACCAGCGATAAAGGTTAATATAAAATAAAGTAACACTGAATCATGTTTATTAATCAAAATGACAACATCAATGGGATGGATGGGGTTGCCTATTACTGCACAACTTATCAATTCTTGGAGTTGACAAGCAAACTCGCAATTCAGAGTCTATGAAAAGTCTGGGCCGGTATTTTGTCTTCATATTTGTAAAAAATATCCATGTCAGTCTGGATATTAGAAAAATCGCAGAGGTGGCACTGCAGCTGACTACCGGAACACGCTTGACATATTTATTTCCGCACTTTTTTACACATTTTGCAACAGGCTTTCGCTTTAGCCGCTTATTAAGCTAGGCCTAAAGCCAATTCGTACAAAAATGGAAACTTCCTAACCTGATCACCTATTGGGTTATCTATTTTAATGCTCGCACTTCATAGACTTACGGTCACAATAGACGTGAAGCTGTCTTACCGATACGTTATATTCCGTTTCGGGTGATAAAATGAAAACGGCAATTTACGCCAGCATTGTTTTGCGTTGATCGTGTTCACACACCTACAAAGCACAAACGCATAAAACGACACAAGCCAAGCATTCTTGGCTTAGATTTATAGATTTAATAGCAAATTGTTCTGTTACATTGGAAAACGTAAGGATATGCATGCAGAGCATTGCGCTTACGTAAAACGCAAGGGTAAAATAAAACAAACCTATAAAAAATGCAACCTACGCAAACGTGTAGTGCGACCTTTACAGGTAGCTCACCGGTAAACAGTTCAGCCTTGTAGCTATACAGCAAACATTCCTGACAAACATACACCGTATAGCTTAATTGTTGCGTCACAGGCGCCGAATACAATTTTCAAGATAGAGCAATTACTAAGACGTGCTGATTCATTATAAATATTTAAGATTGACGAGACCTAACATTTTTCAATAATTCATTTTAGTAACGTCTCACAGTGGCATTCATCTGCGACAATGCACGTACGGCACCGTACAATGTCAAGCATGTTTTCTCCATTTCGTCATATAGTCAGGAACCCCCTATGCAGTCTTTGCTTACCCCCAGGGGTCCGCGGACCCCAGTTTGTGAAACCCTGGCCTAGAGTGATCTTTGAGTGTCATTGGCGGGACAGATCCTACAAAAAAACAACGTTTCACCTGTTATACTCATCACCTTCAAACTAAGACTGACGTTAAAAATTTGTTTTTTGTCGGAATATCCTCCATTCGTCTTGTACGACACAGTAAAAGGAAATATTTTTGTTTTAGGAAAAAACATCATTTTATTGCAACCATCGATATCCAACTTCCAAGGAATTGTCTTGTTTGCGAATATGAAGCAGTCTTCTGGTTTAAAATTACACATATCTGTGTTGTCAAGAAGTTCTGTAGAAATAAATGAAAACTTTCTTTTAATACAAAAACTGACTTTACAATTGTATAAAAATATATTAGCATTTGAAAAATAAACTTGGTAAAAGTAACAGACAAGAGCATTTTAGGTAAAGGCATTATAATTTTTTCATATTGTGTTTTCGTATCACTTCAAGGGACATGGCCATTGCATAAAACATGTGTTTAATGGACCCGTGATCCCCTTTCGTAACTTATTTTGGAAATAACACCATATGTATCAATAGTTTGGTTACTTCATACAGAAAAATATTAGAAGTAAGCAAGAAGTAGCTACCGTACAGACAGCTGGATGCTAACAAAGTCCAACACTAGATATCGAAAATGCCTGTATCCTACCGGTTGGCTTCCTAGTATAGCGCACAAGCAGTCAATTTCGGACATGCAGTACCGTTATGATAAAACTGATATTATTGTAAGGTTGAATTGGTAATGTATATCGTTGAGGGAATCCGCGTCTCGAACCTTTGTGGAAACCTTTATAAAGTGTTATATAAATTTTGCTTGGTATTTTTAGTGATCCATAACATTCACTGTCATCGTTATGTTTAAGTTTCATTTCTCTCAACTGGATGATGAAAATACTATTTTCTTTTGTGCAGTTGTTGGCTTCCTATTTGATTGAATAATCCAGGTGAATTGCTTCACTGATGTAATGACATGTGCATGTAAATATTATATTAGAATATCATAAAATTTTAGACTGGGTGCTTGTGTAGACATTATGGTGCATATATGCTTCAATATCACAAAAATATTTTGAAGTACTATACATTGTAATTAATTTTGGTGATTTCGAAATCGGATAAACAATAAAATTTTGTGCTAACTTGCTGGGTATGAAGGATGAAATGTATTTGCAAACATTCACGGTTGCACATGTTGAAATGCCCATCATATCTACTAAAAAAATAAGGAAATCATTATCATCTACAAATAAGTTATTGAAATAAACAAATTAAAATACTGGGCAACGAGAAATTTGGACATGGGTCGAAAATTCTTTGGTTGAATAGTATATTCTCATAATATAATATATTTTTATTATTGCAATTATTTTTATTGCTTTCCTAATTTATCCTATAGTCGGCAACATGAAGGGAATGTTATATTTTAGCATAAATCATGCCAGCAACAGTTTTTTCATCGGATGAAACGACAGAGAAAAAGAGGGAGATTGGAAATGGCAGGATGGTACCGATGTTATTATGAGAGGGGAAACAGGGTATCAAAATTGGTCAGTCTGAACTTAAGTATTTTGTTATAGATAGCATCGATATGTCAAAGAAATATGTGCTCATGAGTATAGGTGGATGGATAAAAAAGATTCAATATATTGCGACGTCATAAGGCTTGTTAGAAAGATATATTATTCCGGTTGTGCTTGACCTAACCAAGTTTTTACACCCTATATTGAGTGCTGTGAATGATTTAACGAGCGGCACTCGAATGGACTCGAACTCAAGATCTAATATCTGCGATGCTAACCCCTAAGCTATCGCGCCCAATAGTATCCACCTTTTTTATTTAGAAACGCAAACGACCGTCTTCATTCAGCGTCTTCATTCAGCGACAGTAAATGGCCAAAATTCTCCATTCCCGATTCCCATGATGTACACATCTCAATTAGCAATGAAATAAACACCTCCATTTGCGATGTAAACTTGTAGCGTAATGCCCTTTCGTTTTCAAGAACTTTATCATCGTGGTGGTTTAATGACAGCAAAATGAATTCATAATGCATAAAGCTCAGCCATTAGCTATTGACTAAAACTTATGTCTTACGTGTCGCCTACTGTATAGAAAACTATCATTAAATTCCAGTTTCATTTAATGCAATTTTTTTAACAAAAAGTTGAATCATAGTCCATCTTGTCACGACCGCAATTTGTTATTTCTATCTATTGTTTGAAGGAAGTGTCCATGTTCGATACAATAGTGCAATGAAAATACACTGTGAAAATGTAGAGGAAATTTACTGTTAATTCCTAGTTATTGCATATTTCCAAAATTCAAAATTGATTTCTTGATGAGATAAATGCCAAGTATTGGGCTGTTGATGAACGCACGTTAGCAGTGCGTGAAAATGCGCAGTAAATTTATTGTTCAATTCCAGTAATTGCACATTTCCAAAATTCAGAATTGATTTCTCGATGAGAAGAATGCCAAGTATTGGGCTGTCCTTAACCACCAAACATGGAAGAATAAACTCACTTCACTTAGTAGTGCATCTTGGTTAGCAGTTTTAAAGGCTCGGAGTTTATTTGAAGTCTTTCTTAGGTATATAAGAGGTCGTTATTTAGTACACATCACAATTAGCAATGAAATAAACACCTCCATTTGCGATGTGAACTTGTAGCGTAATGCCCTTTCGTTTTCAAAAACTTTATTATCGTGGTTGTTTCATGACAGCAAAATGAATTCATAATGCCTAAAGCTCAACCATTAACTATTGACTAAAACTTACGTGAGTCTTACGTGTCGCCTACTGTACAGAAGACTACCATGAAATTTCAGTTTCATTTAATGCAATTTTTCTTTGAACAAAAAGTTGAATAATAGTCCCCCTTGTCACGACCGCAATTTGTTATTCTTATCTACTGTTTGAAGGAAGTGTCTATGTTCGATACAATAGTGCAATGAAAATACACTGTGAAAATGTATGGGAAATTTACTGTTAATCTCGAGTAATTGCATATTTCCAAAATTCAAAATTGATTTCTTTATGAGATAAATGCTAAGTATTGGACTGTTCATGAACGCACGTTCAGTGCGTGAAAATGCGCGGTAAATTTATTGTTCAATTCCAGTAATTGCATATTTCCAAAATTCAAAATTGATTTCTTGATGAGAAGAATGTCAAGTATTGGGCTGTTGATGAACGCACGTTGGCAGTGCGTGAAAATGCGAGGTAAATTTATTGTCATTTACAGTAATGTCACATTTTCAAAATTAGATGATAATGATATTATCCGCCAGATGTTATTGTCAATAAAAACGGTTTTTAAAAATACATAAGAAATTGTTACAAAATAGGCACATATAGAGCACCAAACGTATTAGGAGATTTGTTGCTGTCTTCGATGTAAAAGTTAAGACTAGACTAGTTTTTGTGTTGATGTCTATTCCTTTACATTGTATGATGTCGAGGAGGTGAAAGCTCATTTATAACTCGAAAACACAAATTTAGCATAATTTATGAATGAGAACAGTTAGGCTTAAAACGGACGAGATTGGAGGGGAAAGGTATGGAAAATATTTATTTTTTATAATTTCATTTTCAGCTCAGATTGAACTAACACGAAGTTCTTTGTTTGCAGTCGTACCCAGTCGTGTCGAAATTCCAAAATGTGAAGGTTGAAAACGGGGGAATGTTAAAAATAAATCCAAGGGGCTGAAGTAAATAAATATTTCTTTTGTGTGGCAATGGATTCAGGTAATGTAATAAAATATCATTATCTCGTAGAAATCTCAACATTTAGATAAAGGCGAAGGGGTCAAAAGATTTAATTCATTGAATACGCATTATGTCGATTTTATCATAATACTGAAATGTGAGTTTATCCAGTAGGACTAGTGTTAACGAGAACTGGGTGCTTGTCAAATATAGGCCTACACAACACTGTCGTCCCTTAATGGCGAAAAGCAAATACAAGATGTAGTATTAGCGAATGAATTATAAACGGGAAATGCCACTGAATCGCCTAAAGTGCAATGAGAGGTATCTGTCTTGTGCAATGGAAAACTACTACCACTACACTAGTCTACTTTGTATTCGTTCAATCGCCTCATAAACCCGACAGGAAATGCGTTTGACTAATCTAAATCCCGTTCCATTCAAAGCTTTTATCAATTTTTTCTCAAAGATATGTACTACTATTCCATGTTAGAGCATGTTCTTAAGGAAGTTAATAACTGCGATGTAGACTTGGTTTTGTCATATTAATTGACCTATTTGGGAGCCGAAAATTTGACTGGAAGCATAATACTGAAATGAACTTCAATGCCAAGTATAGACTGTTCATTGACGTACCTTGTCGGTGCGTGCCATTAACTGTCCCTAATTACCCAAAATATCGATTTTGTAGTTTTGTTTTGATATAACTGAATAAAATTACTGCAAAAGATCGGTAGGTTTATTGCACATTGGCTTCAGTGTAAGACGTATTGTATTTAGCGTATATCAGTTCGTCATCGTACAATAGGCCTCTCATCTTCGCATTTGTCTTATGGTTGTGGGGTAGGTGTATTGTATAACTTACGCTTATAGCAATATTATTTGTTTGATATTTATGGTAATCATGACACTTTTTAACGTTGTAGAATAAAATGTTTAAACACAGTCAATAATGCGGTATGAAAATTATATCAGAAGATTTGTTGATTTCTTTAATTCCACAGGTATGACCAGACAAGTCTTTGTGTTAATATTTATGTCATTTACATTGTATGTCGTCGAGGAAGTTACAGCTTTATATAAATCAAAAGCACATATATAGCAGTATTTATGAACGAATGTAATAGAATAAACAAGATTGCAATAAAATGGTATGGCAAGCACTTTCTCTATTTATATTTTTATTTCCAGCACAGATTAAGCATTTAGGAGGTTTGATAGGTGCAGCCGCTTTTTCTCGTGTCGAAAATCAATTAACTGTAAGTGCAGAATTGTCCCAGATGTGATAACAATATTCTTGCATGGTCGAAATTAAGAGGATTTTAATGAAATATGATTCCGGGTGAAAGATAATGTCGACTTCGATATTAAAAACCGACTTGTAGGCCGTTGTGCTCTAGATATCGTAGGAGACTTTTCAAGTGCGATATGTCTCTCGCAGCCTCGTTCTGAGCGAATTTTGATAAAAAATATGTTCGAGGTGCGTAGAGATATTTTTAAATATATGACATCTACAATTCCAAATCCTAAAAATAAAAATAATGAATTGAAAAAATTTCCGCTATAACACAGTCACAGAAAACTATCTCAGTTATTGAAAATTGCACATAATATATTTTTATTCGACGAATTCATAAGAGGTCGCGTTCAACAATATGTATGTAGCCCTTACAATCGGAAATTTTATTCTGCCAAACAGATTTGGGGGATATTTTATCCAAGCTTTTGTAGATATGCACATTTTGAATCGATTCGACGAATTCATAAGAGGTCGCGTTCAACAATATGTATGTAGCCCTTACAATCGGAAATTTTATTCTGCCAAACAGATTTGGGGGATATTTTATCCAAGCTTTTGTAGATATGCACATTTTGAATCGATATGGTAATGGCAGAGATATATATACAGAAACTTGTTATGAAAATGAAAGGAAAAGTATAGAAGGTTTATTTTTTAGTAATATTACGTGATTGAAGATAGCAAAGCATATCATAGAGCAAAAATATACCAGGTTAACTATGAACGATCTGTACGCTGTGGTATAAACATAAGGTACCATATAGTAGGCCTACAGGTAATCATAAAGAGGTTGCTTGATCATAGTAAATCTTAAAATTGGGCATAAAAATAAAGATACAATTTTTAATAACTACCAATGTAGTTACTAATGAAATAATGGGGGAAATTCGTGAGTGTTTTAGCATTATTAAGCACGTTATTCCCTTGTGTGGTTCGGGTCATACATAATATCTCCCTCTATTGTTACACCCATTATTCGTATATCAGGGCCAGGATTGTCAATCTTTTGAACTTCACATCAGTCATTGTTTTTTATGATTTAAGGGAGTGACTGTTTTTAGATATAAAATTGCAATAATGGCCTATTGTATTCAGCGGGTAAGAGTTAGTCATTATACAATAGGCCTATATTATACGCATTTGCGATAAAGTTATTTCTGCCAATAACGACGATTTTTAATTATATAAAATAAGCTGTCACAAAGCAGGCGAATATTGATCAGCAAAAGTACCAGTACATTTGTTGCTGTCTTTAATTCAGCAGTCTAGTATGGAAATGCGGATATGTTGATAATTACTTATTTACTCAGTATGATGTTGGGGAAATGCTAGATTTCATATTTCCCAATAGAGCCCATAGTATTTGTGGAAGATTAGCGTTATAATAAACGAGAAAGCAAAAAAACCGATTGGCATTGAAAATTTTTGCAATGCATGCGCATGGCATCTATAAGATATTATCTTTGCATGCAACAGTTAATCGTGTACAATTGGCCAAACATAAATTATGTGAATACAATGATACTTCCCGAGTGATTCTACTGCAATTAGAGACACGGTTTTTAATGATATGAAATTAACTGAGAAAACAGGCAAATTCAATTAGAATATATCTGTAACAGGACAATTGTTGCTTTTTGATGACACATCTAATACTAGACATTTGTTTTTTTAATTACGTCATTTATATTGCATAAACTAGATAAAGTGAAAGATTTTATATTTTGCAACAGTACAAATTTTTTTGTTGATATCATTTCAAATTTATAATTAAGTTCATTTTTATATCCTCGTACGGCAAATTTTCAAACCTTATGTCATGGTGACAATTGTCGATAAAGTTTGTATTTGAATAAAGGCAATATATTATGCTATGTAAGCTTGGACTTCATAATTAACATAATGTATTACCTGCACTAAAGATTGAGTGATTGCCACCAGAGAAATTCATAGTGAATCTAATTGCTCAACCGGTAATGTGCAAACGATATTTTATATTTTGCCAACGTTTCGAATGTCTATACAGACGTTCTTCATCAGAGCAATGGAATGGTTAAGTCATCAACAATACTATATACTGTAAAGGGGCACGTTCTAAAATAAGCTAGTCAATAAAAGATAAAATACTCTAAATTCTGAGTAAAGAGAGACATAAAAGGCTAAAGATAAATGTCTAACCCTATCTACGTTGAAAGATAGTCTGATAAGCTGACGGAAACATGCAAGTCTTCTTATCATTCATTGTCTGTGATATGCTGTTGATGTGATATGATTCTAAAAATAGTCTTTTCTTGTAATGATCTTCTCTCTCTAATATAGTAGCTTCTTCCCAATCTATTCTGTGGTCATTGCAGTATGCATGCTTGGATAATGCAGACTTTTCATAATCACATTTTCCTACATCTCGCTGGTGTTCTTGACACCTTGTGGCAAAACTTCTCTTTGTTTCTCCTATGTATACCTCTTTGCAGTCTATTATCTTTGCAGTATTACCTGCACCTCGTTAACCGATACAAATGATAATATGAGATTTTACATGTCCTTGACCACCAATCATGGAAGAAGCAACTCACTTCACTTAGTAGTGCATCTTATTTGCTGTTTTAAAGGCTCGGAGTTTATTTGAAGTCTTTCTTAGGTATATAACAGGTCGTTATTTAGTTTTCTTTAGAAATACGTTTCAGCATTGATTAATTTCTATACATCCATCTTGAAATATGTGGGATGCGCGTCAGTCTATGTGCTTCGTTTATTTATTTTAATTTCCAACGCATTCGCCGTAACAAATCGTCTTGAAACTGCTTATTGCAATTTTATATAGAGAATATGGGCTGTTTGGAATGTTTTACACTTGAATAACAGTTGTTGTTAATTCAATTTGTAGTAACTGTTTGTTTTTTTGAGCAGGACCGTTTGTTAGTTTTATCGAAACGTTATTTTCAGCCATATACTGGGTAAAGAAGGTAATATTACCTAGAATTGACAGCATTTCACCGAACATTATTATAGCGATTTAAATTTGTTCTGTCTCCCATCTGTCTCTCGTAATTATAGATCGGATATATGCCAAGAGGAAGTGAAAATATCATTATGTGATTAGAGACAAGTATTTTGAGACATGAAATAGTATAATGATAAAAACCTAAAAAACGTAGTTTGAACAAATTACACATACACCACGTGTAGTGAGATCCATATATTGTGAATTAAATCTTATTTGAGAAGACCTCCTAGTAGACAGAAACAAAAATTTTCTTCACTTTATTTTATTTGCCTTTAAGCATTCATTTTCGAATTTTATTTCAAGCATTCGTCGATTTACGAAAAGAATAAAAGATTCTTTTCAAAAACAGTAACGAAAAATTTGTACATCGACGTGGAATAATCATATTTTAACGACGCGAAGTTTTGTGTTGAGAGGTGAGGTTTGAATTTAAAGTATATTGTTCATAACAGTGTCTTTTCATTATTATTAGTTGAATAACTACTACTAGTGGCGACACGGCTCGTCGTAATTTTTTCAAATTTTTATTACATCAACGAATTAAGCAAGATGGGTTGGTGAATAGTTTTAAATGTGGAGAAATACTGCAATTCAATTATTGCAATTTAATGTCATTTCTCATTTACGGTTAAGCTAACGTGCAGTTTGGTGGGTACATTCGTAACCCCTCTCTTCGAAATCCTATATTATGCGACCTCATTAGGTGGGTAGAATAAGAAAGATCAGCCTGCAAAGCAAAGATGCGATAAATAACGTGAAATACACAAATGTTCAAAATAAGAATAGAGTAGAGTTGTAACTTGTTCAACAGATAAAGAAATAATGCTTCTAGACGGCAATAGACCCTAACTTCAGGCAATGCAAAAATATTAATATATATATACTCATTTGCCATAATCACGACAATTCTTAGAGATATAAAATAGGCTGTCACAAAGCAGGTGGATATTTATCAGCAAACGTTCTAGTACATTTGTTGCTGCCGTTGTTGCAACAGTCAATTTGAGACATTGCTATGTGTTGATAATTACGTCATTTACTTTATTTTGTATTATGTAGAGTAAATGACATATTTTATATTTCACAATAGAGCCGTTAGTATTTGTTAAAGAATAGCGTTATAGTGAACGAGAATGCGAAAAATGTTTGGTGTTAATATTTTCTGCAATGCTTCTATAGGTATTGTCTTTGTTGGGTAACAGTTAGTTGCTGTACAATAGGCCATCCATATACTATATGACTATAATGATATTATCGAGTGCTTCAAAACAGGAAAATACAGATAAAATACAAATTATCAGGCAATTGTTGCTTTATTAATGCCAAAGTTAAGACAAGATAATTTAAGGTTGTTTTCCCATTTCAGGGTGAGTTAGCACACAGTTGGGTGGGAACATCCGTAGCACGTCTCGTCGAAATCCAATATTGTGATGTTTTATAAATCGGGAAGAATGGGAAAGGTTAGAAAACAAAGACGCGTTTAATATCGTGAAGTTAACATATATTTGAAATAGGAATAGAGAAAAATTGTAAATGGTTCGACAGTGAAAGAAATAATGCTTCTATGCGGCACTAAGCACAGAATTATGGTGATGCAAAAATATTAATCTATTTATCTTGTAGAAATCTCAACATAGGTTGAAGCGGAAATTTTCGAAGAATGAAAATAAAATTTCTTTGCAATTATTCTTTTCTAATTAAATTCTTCGGTGGTAAATTAGAATAATATATGTACGAATGTACGATTTGACTAGCCTCATTATGTCAATTTTGCCATGATTGCATAGTGTGAGCGTATTAGATTTTCTATAAAAATAATATTTGATGGCCATCTATAAACATCACGAACCTGCTATTGCATTTTTGCAAAATTCAATCTGCAAACGATATTTCGCGTTTTACACACAAAAAAATCTTTTGTGAGATAAAAAGTGGTAGATGATTTTGCTATTGCTTGGGACAGATACCACTCATTGCAGTTTACTATGATGGTTCTGTTTCGTTTGGGATGTTTTCTGTTTAGCGCTATAGTTGCTGATATTTTGTAGTAGCTCTTTGATATTGAATGGCCGTTAATTGTTACCTTTTAAGTACTGCGCCCGGCCTTGCTTTGAGTGAATTCAATAATAATAAAAAAGCCACATGCAATAAGAAAGCTATCAGGCGATACCGCATGTCGCCTTATCTACACTTAAATCCTTTGCATATTTTTAGGAATATGATTATTCGAATTTTTTTCCATGCAGGGAATAGATTTTAATAATATAATTGCATAGACATAATTCTATACTACCAAATAAGGAATATGCTGATTTATGTTTCGTTGTTTTTTCTCATCTACAGCAATTGCACTGCCCAAGGTAATTTCTATGTGATAAGAACGGGGGATTTCGGCGCAACAGGTTACGACCTTTCCCATCTAACTATGCGATAGCTTAACTTGGACTAGGAACCTGTTATTGAAGGATGGTTATGTCAATAATTTTGTACAGCTGTCAACGAACAAAGTTTGCTCTCGAAAAATAATTCATCTTGTTTGATTCTCGACTTTTAACAAATTTTATTGTAAAAATTGATTTTCAAATAATTAGTATATATATAAATTCTCCATTTGTTGCAATTTGCCAATTGCTTATCCTTTTTTTTATTTTGAAGTCGTAAAATCAGAAACATTGGTAGTATGAAATGAATAACTGAGAGATATAAACCCTGCATGGGGGGTGTATTCCATTAGTGCATTGGGAAGTTTAAAGGTTCGAAAACAGTTCGATTGAAAAAACAATTATATTGTTTGCAAGATATAAATAAAATTAATGCAACATATATATCACATAATTTTGAATTGAGTGATGTCACAAGGGAACGTTTGCTATTCATCATCAGTAATACTTTAAATATTGATATCGAAAATCTGTCTCAATATCCTATTGATATCAATTATTTTCAGAACCATGGAAGAAGAAATGTGTTGATCATTCTGAGTTATTGTTCTACACCTCACCAACAAGAACTTATACACAAGCAAAGACGTTCTGCGTAGGCTTGGGAGGTTACTTGGCAAAAGTTGATAATAAGAAAATGACATATGGTATTAATTCTACTTTTAAGTAAGTTTGTATATATGAATCAAAATTATTTTTGCAAAATGTTTTAGTTCTTCAATCTACACATTGGTGCTTGCTAAGCAATTGTTCTGTTCTTTCGTCAATATTTTTATTACTTATTTTCTGTTGCAGATTGGGAGATTTTTAAAAAAATTGTTCAACAATATTTTGTGATTTGAATTTTTGCAGTTGACATTTCTCTTGCTCGCTTAATTCATTTAATAGTCGACAACATAAAGAGAATCTTTTATTTAGAATCAAAGGTGGCAGCAACAGCTTTTTTCATTGGAGGATACGACGTGGGTAACGTAGATAATTGGAAATGGCAGGATGGTACTGACGTTAGTATGAGAGGGGAAATAGGATATCAAAATTGGTCAGTCTGAACTTAAGTATGCTTTTATGGTTAGCATGAATATGTTATTGAAATATATGCTTATGAGTATGACCAGATAAATAAAAAATATTTAATATATATTTTAAATTGAAAAAACAATTCATCGTATATTTATGCTGCGCTAGTTAATGACCAAAAACCCCACTTTCGATTCCCATGATATACAATTACCAGTTAGCAATGAAATGAACACCATCATTAACGATGTAAAATTCTAGCGCAATGCTCTTTCGTTTTCAAGAACTTTATCATCGTGGTGGTTTTGTGATAGCAAAACGAATGCACAGCGCTTAAAGATCGACAACATAGGTTATTAACTAAAACTAAGAATGACGTACGTTTTGCATACGTTTTGTATTGAAAACTACCATGAAATTCCAGTTTTATTTAATGTAATTTATTTTGAACAAAACGTTGGACCATAATCCACCTTGTTACAACCGCTTGTCTGAAAGTGCGTATTCAAAATATTGTTCAAATTGTTTTCAGGAAATATAACCAACCGAATAATGCAGGTGGTAATGAAAATTGTATTTTAATCGGAAGAGAAACATACGAATGGGTTGACGATTCTTGCGACGAAAGTCTGTTTTATATTTGTCAGAGAGGTAATGCCCAATACAAAGTCTTTGTTATTTATGTATTTATTGACTTTTCTTTTGTATTTGATGGATAAATACATGAGGAAACCTAAAACTTTGGTTCTGTTGATTAAAAAATGGTTTGAATTTTGCAACGAATATCATTGAAAACCTATCTAACCTTAGTTTTGAATATTTTCATATAAATTGGAGAACACGCACATGAATACAAATAAAGTATGAAATAAATTTTCTTTGAAGTTTGTGGATAACTGGAAATTTCTCCTGAGGTAAACTGTCTGAGTTGTAACTAAATTCTTCTTAAAACGTTTTTTAATTTTTCCCCACACATTTCAACTCAATGTGTTACATGTCTTTCTTCCAACAAATTGTATATTCTTTTTGGTCTCTATTAAATTTGTGTCGACTTCTAATTTGCTTATTGAAGCTTAATTTAGTGATTAAATTTTGATGTCATTGCTTTATTGGTTGCATACTATAAGGTATATTTCATTGAATTTCAATATCGATTTTGGTAAAGTAGAAGGATATGCTTCTTTCTTGTATACTTACAAAATAATAAGGGTGAATTTACATCTTACAGCATATTCAATTTGTACAATGTTGTTCCTGCTACAACATTATCAAATTAGATATAACAAAATCTAAAACAAACAAACGATACGTACAATACGAAAATCGAATTAGAGTTATTTATCTTCCGAATTTGGACATTAATTTTTTAAGATGGAAGAGGTCGGGCCTCAGTGAAAATGATAAAAATCAATCAAACTACAAGAGAATGTGTTCTGACGACATGCGACACTTCTGCAACGGTTGGATGGTATAAAAACTCTGGAAAAATATCGACAGACAGTGATAATACTGTTTATCAAGAACTGAAATCAGGATCAGCTATCTTGTATCTTGAGAATGCAAAGATATCGGATATTGGGACATATAGTTGTCAAGCGAGGATCGGAAACCAAATGAAAGATGAGATTATGATGAAATATGCAGGTAAACTTGCGCTTTTCCTCTCTCACTCTATCCCCATCTCTCTCACTCTCCTATACACTTTTCTTTATTTATTTTCCATCGGTCAATACCTTACTAACGATGGCCTGATAAAAACTCTTTTTCAGTCGCTGGAAACCCCACCATTCACAAAATATCAAATTTTCCGTGCAAATCAAACTTGGAAGTTTATTGGAAGCCAAACAAAAATGCGGTTGGATTTCCTCATAAGTGAGTTTTGGACATTTAATAGATTTATTGTTATTTTTATTATGTCAACAGATGGAGGCAGCAGAAAATGATAAATTAAAAGAAATGCTATCTTCACGGTTTCAAGCCATATGTTGAAAAAAGTTTTTACGCTTTTGGAATGATTTAGCTATTTTTTGGGGATAAAATGGAAAATAACATTGTAGCATATGCCCAGCGAACAGAAAAGTTTTTAATTTTAATCCAAACCCAAAGGAAATTCTCGTTTTGTCCTTGAGCTCTTCTTCTCACGGAATTTTAGTTTTTAATATAATAATACGTAAAATATAATATTTTGATAGAATTGAGGCCAAACTCGGATCGGGCGGACTCATAGAAACCAAATGGACGGATTCGCCGATTTTTGAGAACCAAACCACCACACTATATAGTTTAAATTCTTCTACTAAATACAAAGTTGAGGTAGGCATTATACCTTTGAATAGATATTTTCAGTTTCAAATTTTATTTTTTAAACATGATATTGGCATCACAAAGCATACACGTACACTGTAACACAAAAACAGTAAAATCACTGTTTTTGACAGTAATTTATTGTAATGTTATATTGAAATATTATTATAGAATAGGCTCATTAGCCAATTATAGAGGTGCCAATAATACCTTAGTGGTGCGTTCCATCAACGGCCCATACTTGGCTTAAATATCATTGACATTACAGTTTTTAACTTTGCAAATATTACAAATACTGTAAATGATCAGTAAATTTAATGTACCTTTCTTTTCTGTATGTGTGCGTGAAAATTTACTTAAGAGGTGTTTTTTTTGTTCTATCGTCTGTATAACTTTTAATACTGATACTGATCGGTGTTTAAAAAAAATTACTTGCGAAATTAATTTGAAATGATTCCAGTTCTAAACAATCTCTTATCGACAACGGTAAATTTCGTGGACTTAGACGAAGTAATTTATATCACGTCATCTTAATAAAATATTTTTTGTCAAAAACAGGATTTCGATATTAAAATCAAGGGCTACATATCGGGTCTATCGTAGTGAACGCGATAAAAATAATATTTTTAATAATATCACCTTTATTTTAAGATTGGGTGAATAACAGCAGTTTTTACTCTTTTTTCAAATTGCTAGATTTGACAGTATTTCACTTCATTACAGATAACCGCATGTGTGAGAAAAGAAAGTTGCAGCACATCATTGTTCAATAGAAGCAAATTATTTAGAACAGATGGTGCAGTTCCAACTGTAATGTCAGCATCAGTTGTGAAAAACAATGAAAATCAAACCTGCGTTATTTCCTGGAAAACAATTGAAGACGATAAAACAGATCCAAAAACTGCGGTGAGTTGCAATTTTGAGATCTTTCTAATTGGCCTTGCTCTGCTAGTTTCATTTTAAATTTATTTCCATGATGTTATCGACTTTCACTGCACTTTGTAAATTATACACTACCATTACTGTTCATTTGCAGTAATTTTGTTACTATGCAAATTTGAAAAGTCCTTGTTGATGAGATTTATGCCAAGTATAAACTGTTAAAAAATCGCAATAAATAACTGGAAAACATCATTGATTTCCCCATATTTGTTACAGTGTACTGTGAGGCACAGTTAATATGTTTTATGTTTTGTTAAGAATGAGTTACTGATGGGTTGCCCTGCATAGGCAAGTTGCGTCTCTGTCTTATGCCTAACAAAATAATCTCTTAAACTACTTTATTGAGGCGATACACTAAAAATTCCCTTTTTGTTGAATTGTTAAAAGAATTGGAATAATACTATGCATTCTATGCACTTGTCAATCTTTAAAGGTACTAACTATGAACAAAATTCTGATATCAAAACGAGTTTCAAAAAATAATGAGGGCAAGATATCGAAAGAAAATGTGACGTCATCAAAACCTTATACCTTCACCCCGGAACCCAACCGCAAATACTCAGTTTCGATTAAAATTTATAATTGTGCTGGGGCAAGTCAACCTTTCGAAGTGTCAGGGAACTGCCAAGGAAAGCCTGGAGGTTAGTAATCACCTGTACCTTTTCCAATGAATTATAGTTGAGCGATCAAATACGACTGTCTTTACCTTTTTTCTGCACCATTATGTGTATTCCTAATGTAATAAGATGAAATAAAAATACAATTTCTTTCATTTAATTAAGCCCCAGGAAACGTTCCTACACCCATGCACGTTTGTAATGATGCCATCGATATAAATGGAACTCATACTATAACAATAAAACGACCTGATGAATCTAATGGACTTATTAGGTGAGTTCTCAAATGATTTCACTCCTGGTCGACTGTGTACCTAAAATTCGATTTCCTTCGTTTCCCTTTTTAGGAACATTTCACTTACTAGGATAGTCTAAAATATTGGATACCTGATCCACGAATTCGTAAATTACTCGATGGCGTTTTCTGATCTACTCGAAATTAGCAAATTTAAAAATATTTATATTTTCATCAAATGTATGTGGATCTGCAAGTTTGTTGCAATGTTTTGAAAAACGGCTGGTCTTTGATTCGATTCTGAAATCGAAAGAAATCCGATGTAGATTATACCTGCCACAGGACACTTTGTTCCACATATATCAAGTATGATTTTTAAATCTTATATATTAAAAGCAGAATCCACTGAACAAAGTATCAACCAATAATATTTCACAGGTTATATAAAATGTAGGAAAAATAAACAACTGCACCAATTAGTGAAAAAATTTAGTAAATAACTAATCGGCTATATTGGAGTGTAACCATTGTTTTTGTTTATTTTTATTAAAATTTGTTTAAAACGAGACTAAATGCAGCTGTACCCAGACAAAAATCACTATCATATAAACCTATAATATTATTATATACTATATTATTACTATATGACAAAGACCTACCACAAAATGTACTGGTTTTGTGCTATTTAATCGTTATATTTTGCTACGTATTAAAATAACGTTCGGTAGATAAAATTTACTTCCATGGAGCGAAGATTCCGTAACACCTTAAAAACTAATAATGAAATCGTTTATTCCAGTTGCTTGTTTGTAATTGTTACCAATCCTGGAGTTGGAGAGAGCGATGAATACACACTGAATAATTTACAGAAAGCCAACAATTTCTTTAACAATTCGAATATTGGATATATCGCGGTAGCTGTTACTCTTTCAAGGTCAGTGGAAAAGATAAACTATTAATCTGAAATGCAGTATAACGTATGAAGATGAAAATGCAGCTAAATATCGCGGTCTTTCTGTGGCGCAGCTTGTTAAAATAAATTTCTGATTGACAGAAATTACTGCGTCAAAATGATTTTTTTTCACACTTCAATATTTTATACTTTTCGTTAACTACCTCGGATATTTTATACTAGCATGGAAGGAACGCAGATCACTGTACAACTCGGAGATGAATCAGTGACTTCATGCGATGTCAACAAAACTGTGGAAAATAACTCAGGAAGCCGGAAAAGATCGACAAACAATGCAAACCTCTTTATAGGTAGAAATAGAAAATTGGACAAGGAAAATGCTTACAGGTCTGCTACATGAAGGGAAAAATTTTATGTTTGAATTTTGTGCCCCATATATCGCCTGATCATATTCAGATTCGAAAAACTCAACACCAAATTAAAATAAATCTAAAGTGCAAAACTTAATAAAAAAAAATATTTAAAGCATGAGCCATAGCCCAGTCCTTGATAAGCGTAAACAGAGTGATCCATCTTTGAACCATATTAATATTTTACAAAAATTATTTTCTGAATGGGCAGATGACGTCTTTCCTGAAGGTAAGTAAAACATGGTCCACTTCATCATTACTGTGTGTGAAAAAAAGCTGCAAGCGCTTTTTTGTAGATTAGAACCAATGCTACAAGGTAGAGGAAAATACCTTCTTTATTTTACTTCAGCGTCTCAATAGTATCCTCCACACCTGTTGGAGAATTGATTTACTTCAAAAGAAGTCCTGGACTCGTGTTGAAAAGTTTCAAAGATGATGGCGATACCATAGGAAGTGAGTAAATATATTTCATTAAAAATATAAACTGGAAACGATGCATGAGGAAACAAATTGTGAGTCAACGAAGAGAACGTTGATGATACATTGCATTTTTAATTGATTGTTTGAACCCAAAGTTGGTAATTTTTTTTAAATTGAGGGGCGTAATACTAACTTTCAGCTAATCCATGTGCTAATTTTGCATATTTAAACAAATAAAAAAACGGGGAGAAAACTGTGAAATTTTTAATGATAGTTCAATTTACCATTCTTTCATTTTTTATGCCAACTTATGTTTATGTTACTTATGCAAATAACTTTGTCACCGACTTCGATTATCTACGTGCATTAAACAACATATTATGTCGGCTCAAAGATGCTGGAAACTGATTTAACACAGATGATTCTAATGCATGTTTCATTTCAGAGAAACAATCATTTGAATTCAACACAATAAGTTTTTTTATTGGATTTTCAATTCCTTTCCTGTTATTGATAGTTGCAATATGGATGATTTATAAACTGAGGAAAGACAATAAAGATTATAACAATTCAATAACTACAAATGATCACAACTATGAAGTCATTGAAAAAAAGGGTAAATATCGGAAAATGCTAATTAAATTTTTTTAATACGATCTACAATATTAGTGCTTGCGGGCCACGTACGATTTTTATAATCAGTATAAATCAGTCGAGTGCAAACTTGAATTATCAATAATTCTCCTTCGACGAAGGTTTTGCAGTAATTCAGACCATCAGCGCAACCTGCAATTGTCTAGGAATCTATTTTCGAGGATAATCGTTGCACAATATTCCCTATATTAATGTTATTGTTTATTTAATTTACCCAAAATGACGACTTATCACAAGTAGAACGTAGGTGGAATAGAACGTTGTGGGCTGATTCCTATCCTTCGCTTTTCATGTACATGCTGTTGCATTGACAATTAGCAACCGACTTCTCTTTACTTTATCAGCATCATCTCCAAGAAATCCAACAGTTCAAACTCCGACATCTGCTGTATTGGAGGAAACTGGATACGAACAAGTTAATCCTTCAACGAATCAAGTCAATATAGAATCAGCTTATGAAAATTACAATGCATGAAATATATGTGTCTGATATGAGGTCAACTGTTCCACTGTCCTTTTAGGTTTTAACTTTTTGCAACTGTTCCAACAAATTATTAGGAATCGTGTTTTATTTGAACAATCAACATCAATTCCAAACTGGATGGGAACTGTAGTTATTTTAGTCATAATTCCCACTTAATATTACGATTAGTTTTAACAAATTGGGCAATAAATGAAGTTGAATCAAAGTTGAAGTTGAGTACTACGACGTACATGATATTGGCCTAAGAGCGTCTGCGAGACTTCAGTTAGTGGTTATTTCCTGCTCTGATTTGTTGTTTCCTTTATTGGATATTAAATAGAACAATCGTAAGAGCCCGTGTGTACATTGTGTAAAATATGCTGCCAATTCACCAACAATCCTTTTTCTTGAATTTCAGGTATGAGTTAAGATTGGCAATTAAACAAGAAATTTAATTTTATGGTTCATCATGTGGAATTAAGACAAAAGCGACGATTTTAACTCTCTTTTTTTTATCAAATTGTATGTTGATAGGTTTTTTTGTCAACAATGCGAAATTGAAAATTTGAAAAGAACAGTTTTGTAAATATTTCTGTCGGAGTAATTTTGTATATATGTATTGCCGTATTCCTACAATATAATAAAAATTTTAATTCTTTAATTTTTCAATGCACCATATATTTTTACTCAGAATAAGATAGCAATATGTAAATTACAATATAAAAATAAAGGAATGGCACGGAAACCGTTTTCCCTGCCACAGCTTTTATAGAATGTGCTGATTTAAATTCATCTGAAAGTGCTTAAAGCGCAAAAAGAGACCAATGAAAAAACTCCCTTGTCAAGACGAGTTTATAAATTTTAATACTTGCATACACTGTAACAAAAAGGCAACAAAATTACTGGTCGTTGACAGTGGTTTTACTGAGTGGTACAGAAAAAAAAATCAAATTGACTTCATTTGGTCAAATATGGGATGTTGATGGAACGCGCCACATAGATGCTTTCCATCCACAGCCCATATTTGGCATAAGTCTCATCAACATGGCGTTTTTGAACGTTGGAAATATTCAATTGCTGCAACCATTCAGTAAATTTACGGTACTTTCCTACAGTGTACGATATGACGTCTTATCATTGGGTTTACATGTAGATGATTATGTTGCATCACAATTCTTTATTGGTAATTCGAAGGGAATATGTAGAAATTTTTCATTGGTTTTGATTGAAACACTGAATTTAATTGAAGAGGCTGACAAAATTAAATAAATAGGAGGAATGTGAAAATATTATCAATGAATGAAATGAAGAAATCTATTTCATTAAATTTTAACCTTAGATTGTACTTTTTTTTCTATCATCAGAAAAACATTCATGAACTTTTGTCTTGGCAGAGTTTTTGTAGTTTACTTTTTATTCGTTGTTTACTTTTATCTGATAATATCAAAGAATTATTTTATGTAAGTTTCACATTTGTAGTATTCTTTTCAAGTTCATTTGTAATTATGCTGCTGTTTTACATCACATGCATTTCTTCGAAAATCAAAACCAAAATTTCATTTTATGCATTGATAGAGAAGGATTGCAAGATGCGTGATTATTTGATTTGCCGAATAATGAAAAGTAAATTCAATTTGAAAATATGCAGTTAATTTTCAGATCTTCTAGGAAACAGCGTTGTGAGAGATACATCAGCAACAGCATCGAAACATGAGTTAAAATGAGATGCAAAAGATTATCTAGAAAAATTATTTTTTAGAGGTCGAATATATAAAGTATTTGTCATTTCCTAATCTTATTAAATGCCTGTCCGTGGTGATAAAGGTCAACGGTAAAAACGCTTTTCTTCTGGTACGTCAAAACAAGGACAAATTTACATTAATATATATTAAATAAGGAAAAATATTATTGCAAAGCTCAATGATTAATTATAATACTATTTTTCATATCAAGCAATGACTCAACAATGTAAATTATAAGAATTTGTTATACGGATAGGCACCGCTGACGTACATCAAACAACACAGAAAAACCGTTTCCTAATTTTTACCAGAATTTCCATATTGAAGACTTCAATACTATAGGGTCAAAAATACGCAATTAAATAAATTTATTTTTAGGTTTTATATATGGTTCAGGAATTAAAAAATCGGACTGAAAATTTCAATTTCGAATTGAAATATAGGATGATATTGAGAATCTTAATATAATCAGGTTCGTGGGTGCATTTGGTAAACCACAGTGAAGTAATTTCTACCGATTAATTCAGTATTACTGATATTAATCGACTATTTACAAAATTAATTTTCTGCTTATCATTGCAACTATCGTCAAACTGCTAAAAAATCTAGCAATTGTGAAAAAGTGCATTTCTTATTCTATCTGTATTTTTTCTTTCAATTTATCTAATATCTTCGCAAATTTTACTGAAGGATAAAACTTTAAAATTTACCATAACATACACATTTGAGAGAAGATTAAAAGACAAAAAAACCTAATTCAAATTAATAAAGAAATGTTATTTTTGAAGAAAAAGAACTTGATAATTATATACGAATGTTTATTTGACCGGTATTTTCATCTTCATCTTAATAGAAAATGAATGAATAATAATTTTGACAAATTCATAAACACGAATTCAAGCAAAATATAAGCCATTTGTCTTTATGTTATTTTTTTGAGAATAAAATGCTTTCAATGAAGCAATTTTAATATCCAAACACTTGTTCTATAATGAACATAAAATATGTGTTTCAATTTCTTGATCGTTATCGCTTCCTTTCGTAATGCTCATTAAATGTGGCCACTTGACATTGAAACACTGGAACAACAATTCCATACCTAGTTGAGGTCATACGCTGATTCAAATTGATAAACCAGGCGATGTTGGCAACATTGTTTAGGACCGTTAAAACAAATGTTATAAATTAATCGAACGAACAGTTCAACGTGCCATCAATTTTTAATCTGTGAAGACGGTGTGTCATTTGTCCAGCAATAAATCATGTTTTGTCAAGAATCAATGATAAATCGCGACTCCTAAGCGGATCACCTGTTAAATTTTGTTGAATCGTGGTTGGAGGGGCTTCATTTGATCTGAATTTCTTGCTGTTCATAAAGATACCGTCGCTATCGTCACTTACTAAATGACTGGATAAGCTTCATACTTATTAAATTAACTCATTCCGCAATCAAGCCATTAAAATGGTTTATGTTTTTATTTACATACCAATTTATTTATTTAAATATTTATATGTATTTGAATAACGTCATTTTTTTCCATTGACGCATTAGTGCCAGCATATAAAAGCGATTAACATGATATGAGAATAATAGCAAAGCATGAGGACAAAACTTCACGGTAGGCTATGCAATAATATGGGAGTCGTATGCATATTTAGAAATTGAACTTCGCCCTATGCAATGCTGGAAGCAACGTCAAAAAAGAAAAGCTAAAGATCATTTAAGCAAAGAAAAGTTAAGAAATATAGTATCAGCAACTGCTCTCTAAGCTAAAAATGAAAACACCCCAGACAGTAGTGAGTCGTGGAGCGCAAGCTATTAATTCAATTGTTTGTTAGTTTTAATTCTTTGATTTCAATGATGAGCCGAATTCCAAACCTCACAATACTACAAGATGTCGTACAGACAACTGCACTCTAAGCGGAAAGGATTCCAGACAGAACTGAACTCCCATATTAAAGTGCAGAGAGTGCTATCTGACTTGAGGTATGATAAAACCATCTATCATATGGTACCGATGATAAAACCATTTACAAGAATTGGGCCAAAGCTAAAGTACGATCGATAAGGAAGTATGATTTTTCTGAATATATTCTATTATTTTTTGTATTACAGGACCCAAGTTCAATTCCGATCACTAGAAATGTGTTTTAATGTCCCTCTATTATGTTATTATAGGAATAGTTTTGGTCTTCCAGTTAGAATCCAAATATTCTTTTAACTAATCTAAGAACAATTATTTCCGTTTCAGTGACATGACATATTATTTGAAGTAAATGTTGTAATTATGCAGTACTATCAGATTATACTTTGAAAATAATTTTTGTTAAGTTACAGGCTAATTGGGTCTGCCAATTTTTCATATTCCTTAGCAAAGCTTGCAATTACAATATTATGCAACACAATCACGACCCTTGGCAACGGAATTCACTGTTTCAGTGCTGTCTCAACTTTATCGTAAAGTTATCTTGATCTTATTATCATATAAATTAACTTTGTCTAATTTCTCTCTATATATTTAGGCTACTTGTTGACGCATCACAACCATATATACAATGTTACATCAAGGGAAAAATATTGCTGAATTATTTTCTGATGACGGCCATTTATTTTCATAGGTATCCTGAGTAGCAGAGTACCTAGCTGATATTCTGCCAGTCTTCTCCAAAGAGATTAACATGATATGAAAATAATAACATAGCATGAGGACATAACTTCACGGTAGGCTATGCAATAATATGGGACTCGTATGCATATTTCGAAATTGAACTTCGCCTTATGCAATGCTGGAAGCAGCGTCAAAAAAGAAGAGCTAAAGATCATTTAAGCAAAGAAAATATAGGAAAAGTAGTATCAACAACTGCTCTCTAAGCTAAAAATGCAAACACCACAGACAGTGGTGAGTCGTGGAATGCAAGCTATTAATTCAAATAATGCAGACAACACATCAATCGTAATGAAGTCCAAATATTCAGTAACAACGCATAATTCGCGAATGATTCACACAGGTACAAAGTTGCCAAGAGAATACCAATTTACCAGCAGCTAACGGACCCTTCGCCAAATCCAAATTGTTTCGACAAAATGTAATCGATTGTTTGTTACTTTTAATTATTTGATTTCATTGATGAGCCGAATTCCAAACCTGACAATACCACGAGATGTCGTACAAACAACTGCTCTCCAAGCGGAAAAGATTCCAAACAGAACTGAACAACCTATGATAAAGTGCAGAGAGTGCTCTCTGACTTGAGCTACGATAAAACCATCTACCGTATGGTACCGATGATGAAACCATCTACAAGGATTGGGGCAAAGCTAAAGTACGATCGATAAGGGAGTATGATTTTTCTGAATTATTCTATTATTTTGTGTATAACAGTACCCAAGTTTAATTCCGATGACTAGAAATGTGTTTTTGATGTCCCTCTATTATGTTATTATAGGAATGGTTTTGGTCTTCCAGTTAGAATCCAAATATTCTTTTAACTAATCTAAGAACAATTACTCCCGTTTCAATGACATGACATATTATTTGAAGTAAATGTTTTGATTATTCTGTACTAAATGTCTGTCTAAATGTTATAGATATGCAGTACTATCAGATTATACTTTGAAAATATTTCTTGTTAAGTTACAGGCTAATTGGGTCTGCCAATTTTTCCTATTCCCTTGCAAAGCTTGCAATTACAATATGATGCAACACAATCACGATCTATTGGCAATGGAATTCACTGTTTCTGTGCTTTCTTAACTTTACCGTAAAGTTATCTTGATCTTATTATCATATAAATTACTTTTGTCTGATTTCTCTCTATATATTTAGACTATAGACTATTTGTTGACGCATTACAACCCTATACACAATGCTATATCACAAAAAAATTATTGCTGAATTATCTTCCGATGACAGTGATATATTTTTAAGGGTATCTTGAGTAGCAGAGTACCTAGCTGATATTCTGCCATTTAGCTATTCATTTCACTACTTTTGATTTTATTCAGCATAAAGCAAATTACATTGACAGAAAAACTTTTTTTCGTTGATCATGATTATGGTTGCAAAGACAGTTTTTGAGAATTTCGGAAAGTTACAAGTAAACTTTCAACCATTTTTCAAAGGACCTGAAATATGGGAAATTTTAAAAATTTTCGTATGATTGGTTTTTAAGATTACAATCACACTGCAAGATATTTTATACTAACTTTATACGTTACCCCCTTATATAATTGAATCTCGTAATTAGACGACAATTTTACATTTCAGACATAAATAGTTAGTCATTCTTGAACAAATTTCCAATAAATTTATCACAAGTTGGGATGGACAATTTGATTGGGTTATTGGATTTGATTCTAAGCATGGATTGTTGGAATTAATCATGAATCAATTCAATATTAACAAAAACTTGGTAAGTGAAGTGAATTTTCTTTTTCAATGACAAAAAGCAATCAAATTTGGTCAAAGTCGATTACATTCTTTAGTTCAAAGATGAAACTTTTTCTTTTTTCATTTCCCTTATGAGATGAATGACAAGTATTGGGCTGTTGATGAACGCACATTGGCAGTGCGTGAAAATGGGGGGTGAGTTTCTTGTTCATTTACAGTAATGTCACATTTTTAAAATTAGATGATAAGGATATTTTCCGCCAGATGTTATTGTCAATAAAAACGGTTTTTAAAAATACATAAGAAGTTGTTACAAAATAAGCACATATAGAGCACCAAACGTATTAGGAGATTTGTTGCTGTCTTCGATGTAAAAATTAAGACTAGACTAGTTTTTGTGTTGATGTTTATTCCTTCACATTGTATGATGTTGAGGACGTGGAAGCCTATTTATAACTTGAAAACACAAATCTAGTATAATTTATGAATGAGAAGAGTTAGGCTTAAAACGGACGAGATGGGAAGGAAAGGAATGGCAAATGTTTCATTTTTTTATAATGCTATTTGCAGCTCAGATTAAACTAATATGAAGTTCTTTGTGTGCTGTCGTACCCAGTCGTGTCGAAATTCCACGACTGATAAAAACAAATCCAAGTGGGTGAAGAAATATAAATATGTTTTGTGTGGCAATGCATTCAGGTAATGTAATGAAATATCATTATCTCGTAGAAATCTCGACATTTAGAAAAAGGCGAAGGGGTCAAAAAATTTGTTTCATTGAATTTTTTGAAAGAGATATTTCTATCAAATTTTTTGACGACGGTTGAGTTTGATCGATATACAATGTGTTTATACGCCTTACGTCGATTTTATCACATCACTGAAGTGTGAGTTTATCCGGTATGACTAGTGTTAACGAGAACTGTGTGCTTGTCAAATATAGGGCTACACAACACTGTCGTTTCTTAATGGCAAAAAGCAAATACAAAATGTAGTATTGGCAAATGCATTATAAGCGGGAAATATTACTGAACCGCCATGTTAAAGTGCAGTGAGAGGTATCTGTCTTGTACTATGGAAAACTACTACCACTACACTAGTCTACTTTGTATTCGTTCAATCGCCTCATAAACCCGACAGGAAATGCGTTTGACTAATCTAAATTCCGTTCCATTCAAAGCTTTTATCAATTTTTTCCCAAAGATATGTACTACTATTCCATGTTAAAGCATGTTCTTATAGAAGTTAATAGCTGCGATGTAGACTTCGTTTTGTCATATTATTGACCTAGTTGAGAACCGAAAATTGGACTGAAAGCATAATATCGAAATGAATTTCAATGCCAATTATAGACTGCTCATTGACGTACCTTGTCGGTGCGTGCCATTAACTGTCCCTAATTACCCAAAATATCGATTTTGTAGTTTTGTTTTGATATAACTGAATAAAATTACTGAAAAACATCGTTAGGTTTATTGCACTTTTGCTACAGTGTAAGGCGTATTGTATATAACGTATATCAGTTCGTTATTGTACAATAGGCCTATCATCTACTCATTTGGCTTATGGTTGTGGGGTAAGTGTATTGTATAACTTATGCGTATAGCAATATTATTTGTTTTATAAAGATTGAGTGATTGCCACCAGGGAAATTCATAGTGAATCTAATTGCTCAACCGGTGATGTGCAATTAGATTCACTATCATTATTTGTTTTATATTAATGGTAATCATGACACTTTTTAAAGTTGTAGAATAAAATGTTTAAACAAAGTCAATAATGAGGTGTGAAAAGTCTTTGTGTTAATATTTATGCCATTTACATTGTATGACGTTGAGGAAGTGACAGTTTTATATAAAGCAAAAGCGCATATCTAGCAGTATTCATGAATGAATGTAATAGAATGGACGAGATTGCAATAAAAAGGAAATGGCAAGCACTTTCTCTATTTATATTTCCAGCACAGATTAAGCATTTAGGAGGTTTGATAGGTGCAGCCGCTTTTTCTCGTGTCGAAAATCAATTAACTGTGAGTGCAGAATTGTCCCAGATGTGATAACAACATTCCTTGCAAGGTCGAAATTAAGAGGATTTTAATGAAATATGATTCTGGGTGAAAGATAATTTCGACCTCGATATTAAGAACCGACTTGTAGGCCGTTGTGCTCTAGATATCTTAGGAGACTTTTCAAGTGCGATATGTCTCTCGCAGCCTCGTTCTGAGCGAATTTTGATAAAAAAAATGTTCGAGGTGCGTAGAGATATTTTTAAATATATGACATTTACAATTCCAAATCCTAAAATAAAAAATAATTAATTGAAAAAATTTGCGCTATAACACAGTCACAGAAAACTATCTCAGTTTTTGAAAATTGCACATAATATATTTTTATTCGACGAATTCATAAGAGGTCGAGTTCAGCAATCTCTATGTAGCCCGTACAATCGGAAATTTTATTCGGCCAAACAGATTTGGGGGATATTTTATCCAATCTTTTGTAGATATGCACATTTTGAATCAATATGGTAATGGCAGAGATATATATACAGACACATGGTATGAAAATGAAAGGAAAAATATAGAAGGTTTATTTTTTAGTAAAATTACGTGATTGAAGATAGCAAAGCATGTTATAGAGCAAAAATATACCAGGCAAACTATGAACGATCTGTACGCTGTGGTATAAACATAAGGTACCATATAGTAGGCCTAAAAGACGTTGCTTGATATCATAGTCAATCTTAAAATTGAGCATAAAAATAAAGATACCATTTTTAACAACTACCAATGTAGTTACTAATGAAATAATGTGGGAAATTCTTGGGTGTTTTAGCATTATTAAACACGTTATTCCATTGAGCTAATAAAAGTGCCGACTACATTTGTGGCTCGGTCCATGCATAATATCTCCCTCTATTGTTACACCAGTTATTCGTATTTCAGGTCCAGGATTGTCCATCTTTTGAACTTCACATCAGTGATTGTTTTCTATGGTTTAAGGGAGTGACTGTTTTTAGACATAAAATTGCAATAATGGCCTATTTTATTCAGCGGATAAGAGTTAGTCATTATACAATAGGCCTATATTATACGCATTTGCGATAAAGTTATTTCTGCCAATAACGAAGATTTTTAATTATATAAAATAAGCTGTCACAAAGCAGGTGGATATTGATCAGCAAAAGTACCAGTACATTTGTTGCTGCCTTTAATTCAGCAGTCTAGTATGGAAATGCGGATATGTGATAATTACTTATTTACTCTGTATGTTGTCGGGGAAATGCGAGGTTTCATATTTCACAATAGAGTCCATAGTATTTGGGGAAGAAAAGCGTTATAATAAACGAGAAAGCAAAAAAAAAAGATTGGTATTGATATTTTCTGCAATGCATGTGCATGGCATCTATAAGATATTGCCTTTGCTTGTAACAGTTAATCGTGTAATCGTGTTTTAATGATATGAAATTAACTGCTAAAAAACAGGCAAATATACATTGAATATAACTGTAACAGGACAATTGTTGCTTTTTGATGACACAGCTAAGACCAGACATTTGTTTTGTTAATTACGTCATTTATATTGTATAAACTAGATAAAGTGAAAGATTTTATATTTTGCAACAGTACAAATTTTTTTGTTGATATCATTTCAAATTTATAATTAAGTTTATTTTTTATGCTTTCCTGCAAATTTTCAAACTTTATGTCATGGTGACAATTCTCGATAAAGTTTGTTTTTGAATAAAGGCAATATATTATGCTACGTGAGCTTGGACTTTAGAATTAACATAATGTGTTATCTGCGCCTCGTTAACCGATACAAATGATAATACGAGATTTTAGATGTCCTTTACCACAACCATGGAAGAAGCAACTCACTTCACTTAGTAGTGCATCTTGGTTAGCAATTTTGAATGCTCAGAGTTTATTTGAAGTCTCTCTTAGCTATATAAGAGGGCGTTATTTAGTTTTCTTTAAGCATACCTTTCAGCACTGATTAATTTCTATACATCCGTCTTGAAAAATTTGTTTTTTAATTTTCAACGCCTTCGCCGTAATAAATCGTCTAGAAACTGCTTATTGCAATTTTATATAGAGAATAAGGGCTGTTTGGAATGTTTTCCACTTGAATAACAGTTGTTGTTATTTCAATTTGTAGTAACTGTTTGTTTTTGGAGCAGGACCGTTTGTTAGTTTTATCCAAACGTTATTTTTGGCCATATACTAGGTAAAGCCGGTAATGTTACCTAGAATTGTCAGATTTTTACCGAACATTATTGTAGCTATTTGATAATATAAAAACCTATAAAAAAAACGTAGTTTGAACAAATTACAAATAAACCACATGAGTGAGATCTATATATTGTTAATTGTACTTTATTTGAGAAGACCTCCTAGTAGACAGAAACAAAATTTTTTTTCAGTTTATTTTATTTGCTTTTAAGCATTAATTTTTGAATTTTATTTCAAGCATTCTTAGTCGATTTACAAAAAGAATACAAGATTCTTTTCAAAAAAGGCAACGAAAAATTTGTACAATGACGTGGAAAAATCATATTTTAACGACGCGAAGTTTAGTGTTGAGTGGTGAGGTTTGAATTGAAAGTATATTGTCCACAACAGTGTCTTTTCATTATTATTAGTTGAATAACTACTACTAGTGGCGACACGACTCGTCGTAATTTTAACGAATTAAGCAAGATGGGTTTGTGAATAGTTTTAAATGTGGAGAAATACTGCAATTCAATTATTGCAATTTAATGGAATTTCTCATTTACGATTAAGCTAACGGGTAGTTGAGTACATTTGTAACCTGTCGTCTCGAAATTCCATATTGTGCAACCTCATTAGGTGGGAAGAATAAGAAAGATCAGCCTGCAGGGCCAAGATGCGATAAATAACGTGAAATACACAAATGTTCAAAATAAGAATAAAGTAGAGTTGTAACTTGTTCAACAGATAACAATAGACAACAGACGGCAATAGACACTAACTTCAGGCAATGCAAAAATATTAATATACATATTCTCATTTGCCGTAAGGATATTACTGCCAATCACGACAATTCTTAAAGATATAAAATAGACTGTCACAAAGCAGGTGGATATGGATCAGCAAAAGTTCGAGTACATTTGTTGCTGTCTTAAATGCAACAGTCAATTTGAAACATTGCTATGTGTTGATAATTACGTCATTTACTTTATTACTGTATTATGTTGAGTAAATGAAATATTTTATTTTACACAATAAAGCCGTTAGTATTTGTGAAAGAATAGCGTTATAATGAATGAAATTGCAAAAAATGTTTGGTGTTAATATTTTCTGCAATGCTTGTGCAATGCTTCTATAGGTATTGTCTTGTTGGGTAACAGTTAGTTGATGTACAATATATATATATATATATTATATATACATACAACCGTATATACGTAACCATATTCGTATATACAACCATATACCATATGACTATAATGATATTATCGAGTGACTCTATTGCGATTAAGGACACCAATTTTGATGATATAAAATTAACTGCTTCAAAACAGGAAAATACAGGTAGAATACAAATTATCAGGCAATTGTTGCTTTATTGATGCCAAAGTAAAGATAAGATATTTCTTTGTTGATTGAGTCATTCATATTGTATGATTTAGAGGATGTGACAGATATTAGTTTTTGCACCAGAAAAATTTTGCAATAATTATGAAAGGCTAGTAATTAAAAATGATTAGGAAACACAAACTCCAGTTTGAGGTTGCTTTCCCATTTCGGGTTGAGTTAGCACACAGTTGGATGGGTACATCCGTAGCACGTCTCGTCGAAATACAATATTGTGATGTTTTATAAATCCGGAAGAAATGGGAAAGGTTAGAAAACAAAGACGCGTTTAATATCGTGAAGTTAGCATATATTTGAATAAGAATAGAGAAAAATGGTAAATGGTTCGACAGTAAAAAAATGATGCTTCTAAGCATTAAGCACTGAATTATAGTAATGCAAAAATATTAATCTATTTATCTTGTAGAAATCCCAACATAGGTTAAAGCGGAAATTTTCGAAAAACTTGTTTAGTTGGAAATAAAATTTCCTTGCAACATTTCATCCTTTCTAATTATATTCTTCGGCGGTGGATGAGATTGATATATGTACAAATGAATGATTTGACTAGCTTCATTATGTCAATTTTACCATGTTTGCATAGTGTGAGCCCAGTAGATTTTCTATAAATATAACATCTGATGGCCATCTATAAACATCACAAACCTGCAAATGCATTTTCGCAAAATTTAATCTACAAACGATATTTGGCGCTTTACATACAAAAAAATCTTTTGTGAGATAAAAAGTGGTAGATGATTTTGCTATTGCGAGGGACAGATACCAGTCATTGCAGTTTACTATGATGGTTCTGTTCCGTTTGGGATGTTTTCCGTTTTGAGCTATAGTGGCTGATATCTTTGATATTGAGTGAACGTTAGTTGTTACTTTTTAAGTACTGCTCATGGCCTTGCTTTGAGTGAATTCAATAATGATAAAATTACACTTAAATCCTTTGCATATTTTTAGGAATATGATTACAAATGAGAAGGTCTAATTTCATTTGGATCTATAGATATTTTTATTGAAATTCACTTCAAGAAAACAGGAATAAAAGAGGCTATGCAAAAAGCAGGCTACAAGAAGTAGTACTAGAAATTGCAATTTAAGAGGAAGACATCATAAATGGGAATGAATCTTTAAAGTCTCCGTAATGCGAGTTCGTATTTGTTCTGGGCGATAGAAAACCAGTTCTAAAATTGCATCCTTTGACTTCTTTCTGTTGCCTCTTACCCCTCAGATATTTAAATAAGATTATTCTAATTTTTTCCACACAGGGCATATGTTTTATTAATATAATTGCATAGAGATAATACTATACTACCAAATAAAGAATATGCTGATTTATGTTTCATTGCTTTTTCTCATCTTCAGCAATTGCACTGCACAAGGTAAGTTCTATATGATAAGAACAGGGGATTTCGGCGCAACAGGTTACGACCGTACCCATCTAGCCATATGATAGCTTAACTTGGACTAGGAAATCAACCTATGAATGGAGTATGTTTATGTCAATAATTTTGAACAGCTGTCAACGAACAAAGTTTGCTCACGACAAATAATTCATCTTGTTTGATTCTCGACTCGATAAAAATTGATTTTCAAATAATTAGTATATATATATATATATATATATATATATTCTCCATTTGTTTAATGTGCCAATTGCTTATCCTTTTTTATTTAGGAGTTGTAAAACTAGAAACATTGGTAGTATGAAATGAGTAACTGAGAGATATAAACCTTGCATGGGGGTGTATTTCATTAGTGCATTGGGAAGTTTATAGGTTTGAAAACATTTTGATTGAAAAAATAATTATATTGTTTGCAAGATATAAATAAGATTAATGCAACATATATATCACATAATTTTGGACCGAGTGATGTCACAAGGGGACGTTTGCTATTCATAATCAGAAATACTTTCAATATTGATATCGAGAATCTGTCCCAATAACAAATTGATATCAATTATTTTCAGAACCATGGAAGAAGAAATGTGTTGATAATTTTGAGTTATTGTTCTACAAATCACCAAGAAGAACTTATACACAAGCAAAGACGTTCTGCGAAGGCTTGGGAGGTTACTTGGCAAAAGTTGATCATAAGAAAATGACATATGTTATTAATTCTACTTTTAGGTATGTTTGTGCATATGAATCAAATTTATTAAGCCAATTGCTTCAGTACGTAAATACTTTGGTACTTACCGTTGGTGCGCAATATTATATCTAAGTGGCAATAACCAAATCGCAACTAAATTGATTGATGAATTGCTTGTTAAGTATTTTATCAGTTCTTTTGTCAATGATTAATTTGCTGGAAAGATTTTTAAACTAAACTGAATTTCCTATAATTGAATTATCGCAGTTTATATTTTTATCGCTTTCTTAATTCATCCGATTGTCGGCAACATAAAGGGAATGTTTTATTTAGAATCGAAGGTGGCAGCAACAGTTTTTTCATCGGAGGAAATGACAGAGAAAGAGAGGGAGATTGGAAATGGCAGGATGGTACCGACGTTATTATGAGAGGGGAAGCAGGGTATCAAAATTGGTCAGTCTGAACATAAGTATGCTGTTATAGTTAGCATCAATATTTCGAAGAAATATGTGCTCATGAGTATAGGCGGATGGATAAAAATAGATCCAATATATTGCGACGTCGTTAGGATTGTTAGAAGCATATAATTTTTTGATTGGACTTGGCCTAACCAAGTTTTTACAACTTATGTTGAGTGCTGTTAATAATTTAACGAGCCGAACTCGAATGGACTCGAATTCGAAATCTTCTGTCTGCGATGTTAATCACAAGGCTATCGAGTCGCACCCAATGGTATTCACCTTTTTTTATTTAGAAACGCAAACGATCGTATATTCATTCAGCGGCAGTTGATAGCCAAAATTCTTCCTTCCCGATTCCCATGATGAACATCAGAATTAGCAATAAAATAAACACCTCCGTTTGCGATGTAAACTTGTAGCGTAATGCCCTTTCGTTTTCAAGAACTTTATCATCGTGGTGGTTTCATGACTTCAAAACGAATGTACTCGAGCTCGACAGCATAAGTTATTGACTAAAACTGTGAATGAGGTACGTTTCGCGTACTGTATAAAAAACTACCATGAAATTTCAATTTCATTTAATGTAATTTATTTTGAACAAAATGTTCGATTATAGTCCACCTTGTCTCAACCGCGTGATTAAAAGTTTGTAATCAAAATATTGTACAAATTGTTTTCAGGAAATTTAACCAACCAAATAATGCAGGTGGTAATGAAAATTGTGCTTTAATCGGGAGAGAAAGATACGAATGGGTTGACTCTTCTTGCGACGATAGTTGGTTTTATATTTGTCAGAGAGGTAATGCCCAATACAAAGTTGTTATTTATGTATTAATTGACTTTTCTTTTGTATTGATGGATAAATACATGAGGAAACCTAAAACTTTGGTTCTGTTGATCAAAAAATGGTTTGAATTTTGCAAATATATCATTGAAAACCTATCTAACCTTAGTTTTGAAGATTTTCATATAAATTGGAGAACACGCACATGAATACAAATAAAGTAAGAAATATTTTTTTTTTTTTGAAGTTTGTGGATAACTAGAAATTCCTCCTGCTGCAAATTTTCTGAGTTGCAACTAAATTCTTCTTAAAACGTTTTTTTAATATTTCCCCATACATTTTAACTCAATATGTTACATGTATTTCGTCCAACAAATTGTATATTTTTGTTGGTCGCTATTAAATTTGTGTCGACTTCTAATTTGCTTGTTAAAGCTTAATTGATATTATACTACAAGGTATATTTCATTGAATTACAATAGCGAGTTTTGGTAAAGTAGAAGAATTTGCTTCTTTCCTGTATACTTGCAAAATAAAAAGGGTGAATTTACATCTTTCCACATATTCAATTTGTACAATGTTGTTCTTGCTACAACATTATCAAATTAGAACAAATCAGATTTAACGAAATCTAAAACAAACAAACGATACGTACAATACGAAAATCGAATTAGAGTTATTTATCTTCCTAATATGGACATTAATTTTTTAAGATGGAAGAGGTCGGGCCTCAGTGAAAAAGACACAAATCAACGAAACAACAAGAGAATGTGTTTTGACGGCATGCGACACTTCTGCAACGGTTGGATGGTACAAGGACTCGGGAAAAATATCGACCGACAGTGGAAATACTGTTTATCAAGAACTGAAATCAGGATCAGCTATCTTGTATCTTAAATATGCAAAGATATCTGATAGTGGGACATATAGTTGTCAAGCTAGGATCAGCAACCAAAAGAAAAATGAGACTACGATGACATATGCAGGTAAACTTGAGCTTTTCCTCTCTCACTCTATCCCCATCTCTCTCACTCTCCTATACACTTTTCTTTATTTAGTTCCCATCGGTCAATACCCTTCTAACGATGGCTTGATAATAACTCTTTTTCAGTCGCTGGAAAGCCGACCATCCACAAAATATCAAATTTTCCGTGCAAATCAAACTTTGAAGTTCATTGGAAGCCTCACAAAAATGCGGTTGGATTTCCTCATAAGTGAGTTTTGGGCATTTAATAGATTTATTGTTATTTTTATCATGTCAACAAATAAAGCCAGCAGAAAAAGGATAAATTAAAAGAACTGTTATCCTCACGGTTTCAAGCCATATGTTGAAAAAAGTTTTCACGTTTTTGGAGTGATTTAGATATTTTTTTGGAATAAAATGGAAAATAAGATTGTACCATATGCCCAGCGAACAGAAAAGTTTTTGATTTTAATCCAAACCCAAAGGAAATTCTCGTTTTGTCCTTGAGCTCTTCTTCTCACGAAATTTATAGTTTTTAATATAATAATAAGTGAAATATAATATTTTGACAGAATTGAGGCCAAACTCGGATCGGGCGGACTCATAGAAACCAAATGGACGGATTCGCCAATTTTTGAGAACCAAACCACCACACTATCTAGCTTGAAGTCTTCTACTGAATACAATGTTAAGGTAGGCATTTTACCCATTGAATAAATTTTCCAAGTTTGAAATTTTATTTTTTAAGCTTGAGATTGGCATCACATAACATGTCTAAACATGCACGTACACTGTAACACAAATGCAGTAAAATTACTGTAATTTTACATTGTAATATTGAAATATTATAAAAGAATAGGATCATTAGCTAATCATAGTGGTACCAATTTTCCCTATTGGTGCGTTCCATCAACAGCTCATTATTGGCTTAGATATGACAGTTTTCAACCTCGTAAATTTGCGAATACTGTGAATGACTAGTAAATTTAATGTACTTTATTTTCTGTATGTGTGCGTGAAAATTTTTGTTTAGACATATTTTTTTGCTCTATCGTTCCCAAAAACTTTTAATACTGATAGTGATTAGTGCTTGAAATAAATATTTTAGCTGTGAAATTAATTTGGGTTAATTTCCAGTTCTAAACAAATTCTTATTGGCAACAATAAATTTCGTGGGCATAGACGAAGCAATTTATATCACGTCATCTTAATTCAATATTTTTTTGTCAAAACAAGATTTCGATTTCCAAATTAAGGGCTACATATCGGATCTATCGTAGTGAACGCGATAAAAATATTTTTTTAATAATATCATCTTTATTTTAAGATTGGGTGAATAACAGCAGTTTTTACTCTTTTTTCAAATTGCCAGATTTGACAGTATTTAACTGCATTACAGGTCACCGCATGTGTGAGAAAAGAAAGTTGCAGCACATCAAAGTTTAATAGAAGCAAATTATTTAGAACAGATGGTGCAGTTCCAACTGTAATATCAACATCAGTTGCGCAAAACAATGAAAATCAAACTTGCTTTATTTCCTGGGAAATTTTGTCAAATACTGACAAGAAAACTGATCCAAATATTGCAGTGAGTTCATATTTCTATATTCTCTTCATTGCTCAATATCTGCTTAGTAAAACGAATTGTCTCTACATTGATGTTATTTTAATTTCTGACTGACTTTAAAAATTTTGCGGAAGTTGAATCAGTTGTGTCAGTTTCAATCACGCAATGTCCCAAGGCTCACTTTGATATATGTGCAATAAAGTTACGGTTGTTTTGCAGTAACTTCAAATTTCTTATATTTCAAACCGATTTAATGAGATTTATGATAAGTTTGAACCTGTTAATATTTACCTATTACAGTTGATCATTAAATTTTCCATTTTAATTGTCAGTAAAATGACTGTAAAAAGGCAACGGTTTGACCAAAATTTGTTTCTGTGAGCCGATGCGATCAACGAAGTCATAAAAATTGTTGTCAAAACATATTTTATTAAATATGAGACACAGATGGATTGCGCCGCGTAGGCGCTGAATGGCAAAGGCTTTTACTTGTTAAAATTATCTCAAAAACTATATTAATCAAAAAATTATTCAAACTTTCCCAAATATGTTAGAAATTCATTGTATTTGATAAAAATACCTGTTGTGTCTGACAATTTTTTCAGATGCGCTAAAAATAAACTAATAAAAGTAGCTCAATATTATTTCCAGGAAGTCACAATGAACTCAACTTTGACATTAAAACGAGATTCAAAAATTAATGGGGGCAAAATATCAAAACAAAATGTGACCTCATCAGAACATCATAATTTTACACCGGAACCCAATCGCAAATACTCTGTTTCGATTAAAATTTATAATTGTGCTGGGGCAAGTCAATCTTTCGAAGTGTCAGGGTACTGCCAAGGAAAGCCTGAAGGTTAGTAATCACCTGTACCTTTTCTAATGATTTGTAGTTGAACGATCAAATACGGCTGTTTTTACTTTTTTTCTACTTCCGTTATGTTTTTAAATATTCCTAATGTGATGAAATGAAATAAAAATACTGTTTCTTTCTTTTCATTAAGCCCCAGGAAACGTTCTTACACCCATGCATGTTTGTAATGATGCCATCGGTATAAATGGAACTCATAATATAAAAATAAAACGACCTGATGAATCTAATGGACTTATTAGGTGAGTTCTCATTTGATTTCAATCCTGGTCGACTATGTACTCAAAGTTGGATTTCCTTGGTTTCACTTTTTAAAAACATTTCACTTACTAGGGTAGTCTGAAATATTGGATACCTGATCCACAAATTCGTAAATTACCCGAGTGGGTTTTCTGATCTATTCGAAATTAACAAATTTAAAGATATTTATATTTTCATCAAATATATATGTGGATCTGCAAGTTTGTTGCAATGTTTTGAAAAACGTCTGGTCTTTGATTCGATTCTGAAATCGAAATCGATGTTGATAGACCTGTCACAAAGCTCTTTGTTCCACATATATCACGTATGATTTTTTAATCTCATTTATTAGAATCATCATCCAAGGAACAAAGTATCAACTAAAAATATTTCACAGGCTTCATATAATGTGAGAAAAATAAACAACTACATCAATGAGTGAAAAAAATTAGTAAATACCTAATCGGCGATATTGGAGTGTAACCATTGTTCTTGTTTATTTTTATTAATATTTGTTCAAAACGAGACTGAATGCAGCTGTACCCAGAAGAAACTCACTAACATATAAACCTATATTATTATTATATACTATATCATTACTATATCACAAAGACCTACCACAAAATGTATTGGTTTTGTGCTATTTAATCGTTATATTTTGCTACGCATTAAAATAACGTTCGGTAGATAAATTTTACTTCCATGGAGCGGAGATTCCGTAACACCTTATAAACTAATAATGAAATCGTTTATTCCAGTTGCTTGTTTGTAATTGTTACCAATCCTGGAGTTGGAGAGAGCGATGAATACACACTGAATAATTTACAGAAAGCCAACAATTTCTTTAACAATTGAAATATTGGATTTATCGCGGTAGCTGTTACTCTTTCAAGGTCAGTGGAAAAGATAAACTATTAATCTGAAATGCAGTATAACGTATAACGTAAGATGAAAATGCAGCTAAATATCGCGGTCTTTCTGTGGCGCAGCTTGTTAAAATAAATTTCTGATTGACAGAAATTACTGCGTCAAAATATATATTCATGATATTTTTTCACACTTCAATATTTTATACTTTTCGCTAACTACCTCGGATATTTTATACTAGCATGGAAGGAACGCAGATCACTGTACAACTCGGAGATGAATCAGTGACTTCATGCGATGTCAACAAAACTTTGGAAAATAACTCAGGAAGCCGGAAAAGATCGACAAACAATGCAAACCTCTTTATAGGTAGAAATAGAAAATTGGACAAGGAAAATGCTTACAGGTCTGCTACATGAAGGAAAAAAAATTATGTTTGAATTTTGTGCTCCATATATCGCCTGATCATATTCAGATTCGAAAAACTCAACACCAAATTAAAATAAATCTAAAGTGCAAAACTTAATAAAAAAAAATATTTAAAGCATGAGCCATAGCCCAGTCCTTGATAAGCGTAAACAGAGTGATCCATCTTTGAACCATATTAATATTTTACAAAAATTATTTTCTGAATGGGCAGATGACGTCTTTCCTGAAGGTTAGTAAAACATGGTCCACTTCATCATTACTGTGTGTGAAAAAAAGCTGCAAGCGCTTTTTTGTAGATTAGAACCAATGCTACAAGGTAGAGAAAAATACCTTTTTTATTTCACTTCAGCGTCTCAATAGTATCCTCCACACCTGTTGGAGAATTGATTTACTTCAAAAGAAGTCTTGGACTCGTGTTGAAAAGTTTCAAAGATGATGGCGATACCATAGGAAGTGAGTAAATATATTTCATTAAAAATATAAACTGGAAACGATGCATGAGGAAACAAATTGTGAGTCAACGAAGAGAACGTTGATGATACATTGCATTTTTAATTGATTGTTTGAACCCAAATTTGGTATTTTTTTTTAAATTGAGGGGCGTAATACTAACTTTCACCTAATCCATGTGCTAATTTTGCATATTTAAACAAATAAAAAAAAATGGGGAGAAAAATGTGAAATTTTTAATGATAGTTCAATTTACCATTCTTTCATTTTTTATGCCAACTTATGTTTATGTTACTTATACAAATAACTTTGTCACCGACTTCGATTATCTACGTGCATTAAACAACATATTATGTCGGCTCAAAGCTGCTGGAAACTGATTTAACACAGATGATTTTAATGCATGTTTCATTTCAGTGAAACAATCATTTGAATTCAACACGATAAGTTTCTTTATTGGATTTTCAATTCCTTTCCTGTTATTGATAGTTGCAATATGGATGATTTATAAACTGAGACTGAGGAAAGACAATAAAGATTATAACAATTCAATAACTACAAATGATCATAACTATGAAGTCATTGAAAAAAAGGGTAAATATCGGAAAATGCTAATTAATTTTTTTTAATACGATCTACAATATTAGTGCTTGCGGGCCGCATACGATTTTTATAATCAGTATAAATCAGTCGAGTGCAAACTTGAATTATCAATAATTCTCCTTCGACGAAGGTTTTGCAGTAATTTAGACCATCAGCGCAACCTGCAATTATCTAGGAATCAATTTTCGAGGACAATCGTTGCACAATATTCACTATTTTAATGTTATTGTTTATTTAATTTACCCAAAATGACGACTTATCACAAGTAGAACGTAGGTGGAATAGAACTTTGTGAGCTGATTCCTATCCTTCGCCCGTCATGTACATGGTGTTGCATTGACAATTAGCAACCGAATCTCTTTACTTTATCAGCATCATCTTCAAGAAATCCAACAGTTCAAACTCCGACATCTGCTGTATTAGAGGAAACTGGATACGAACAAGTTAATCCTTCAACGAATCAAGTCAATATAGAATCAGCTTATGAAAACTACAATGCATGAAATATATGTGTCTGATATGAGGTCAACTGTTCCACTGTCCTTTTTGGTTTTACCTTTTTGCAACTGTTCCAACAAATTATTAAGAATCGCGTTTTATTTGAACAATCAACATCGTATCCAAACTGGATGGAAACTGTAGTTATTTTAGTCATAATTCCCACTTAATATTACGATTAGTTTTTAACAAACTGGGCTATAAATGAAGTTGAATCAAAGTTGAAGTTGAATACTACGACGTACATGATATTGGCCTAAGAGCGTCTGCGAGACTTCAGTTAGTGGTTATTTCCTGCTCTGATTTATTGTTTCCTTTATTGGATATTAAATAGAACAATCGTAAGAGCCCGTGTGTACATTGTGGAAATATGCTGCCAATTTACCAACAACCCTTTTTCTTGAATTTTAGGTATGAGTTAAGATTCGCAATTAAGCAATAAATTTAATTTTATCGTTCATCATGTGGAATTAAGATAAAAACGACGATTTCAACTCTCTATTTTTTTATCAAATTGTATGTTGATAGATTTTTTTGTCAACAATGCGAAATTGAAAATTTGAAAACAACAGTTCTGTAAATATTTCTGTCGGAGTAATTTTGTATATATGTATTGCCGTATTCCTACAATATAATAAAAATTTGAATTCTTTAATTTTTCAATGCAACAGATATTTTCGCTCAGAATAAGTTAGCAATATGTAAATTACAATAAAAAAATGAAAGAAAGGCACGGAAACCCTTTTCCCTGCCACAGCTGTTATAGAATGTGCTGATTTAAGTTCATCTAAAAAAGTGCTTAAAGCGCAAAAAGAGACCAATAAAAAAACTCCCTTGTTAAGAAGATTTTAAAAATTTTAATACATGCATACACTGTAACAAAAATGTAACAAAATTACTGGTCGTTGACAGTGATTTTACTGAGTGGTACAGAAAAAAAAAATCAAATTGACTTCATTTGGTCAAATATGGGATATTGATGGAACGCACCACATAGATGCTTTCCATCCACAGCCCATATTTAGCATAAGTCTCTTCAACATGGCGTTTTTGAACGTTGGAAATATTCAATTGCTGCAAATATACAGTAAATTTACGGTACTTTCCTACAGTGTACGGTATGACGTCATATCATTGGGTTTACATGTAGATGATTATGTTGCATCACAATTCTTTATTGGTAATTCGAAGGAATATGTAGAAATTTTCCATTGGTTTTGATTGAAACGCTGAATTTTATTGAAGAGGCTGACAAAATTAAACAATAAAGAGTAATGTAAAAATATTATTAATGAATGAAATAGAAAAATCTATTTTATTAAATTTTAACCTTTGATTGTACTTTTTCTTCTATGATCAGAAAAACATTCATGAACTTTTGTCCTGGCAGAGATTTTGTAGTTTACTTTTTATTCGTTGTTTACTTTTATCTGATAATATCATAGAATAATATTATGTAAGTTTCACATTTGTAGTATTCTTTTCAAGTTTATTTGTAATTATGCTGCTGATTTACATCACATGCATTTCTTCGAAAATCATTCTGCTAAAAAATTATAATAAGCATCAAAACCAAAATTTCATTTTATGCATTGATAGAGAAGGATTGCAAGATGCGTAATTATTTGATTTGCCGAATAATGAAAAGTAGATTCAATTTGAAAATATGCAGTTAATTTTCAGAGCTTCTAGGGAACAGCGTTGTGAGAGATATATCAGCAACAGCATCGAAACATGAGTTAAAATGAGATGCAAAAGATTATCTAGAAAAGTTATTTTTTAAAGGTCGAATATATAAAGTATTCGTCATTTCCTAATCTTATTAAATGCCTGTCCGTGATAAAGGTCAACGGTAAAAACGCTTTTCTTCTGGTACGCCAAAACAAGAACAAATTTACATCAATATTTAATAAATACGGAAAATTGTTATTGCAAAGCCCAATGATTAATTATAATATTAATTGTATTTCTTCATATCAAGCAATGACTCAACAATGTAAATTATAAGAATTAGTTATACGGATAGGCGCCGCTGACGTACACCAAACAACACAGAAAAACCGTTTCCTAATTTTTACCAGAATTTCCATATTGAATTCTTCAATGCTATAGGGTCAGAAACACGCAATTAAATAAATTTATTTCTAGGCTTCCTATATCGTTCAGGATTTAAAAAATCGGACTGAAAATTCCAAGTTCGAATTAAAATATAACATGATATTGAGAATCTTAATATAATCAGGTTCTTGGATGCAGTTGGTATAGCACAGTGGAATAATTTCTACCGATTAATTTAGTATTATCGATAATAATCGATTATTTAGAAAATAAATTTTCCGTTCATAAATTCACTTATCGTCAAACTGCTAAATAATCTAGCAATTGTGAAAAAGGTCATTTAATATTCTATCTGTATTTCCTTTCTCAATTTATCTAATATCTTCGTCAAGTTTTATTGAAGGATGAACCTTTATCATTTACCATAACTTGCACACTTGAGAGAGAATTAGAAATCAAAAAAGTTAATTCAAAGTAATAAAATATGTTAAGTAAGGAGTCTAATTATATACAAATATTGATTTTGACCTGTCTTTTTATTTGTTCAACATTAAAAAAATGAATATTAATTTTAACAAATTCATAAACTTGCATTCAAGAAAAATATAAGCTATTTGTCGTTACTTTTATATTTTTTTAAGAATAACATGCTTTCAATAAAGCATTTTAAATATCCAAACACTTGTTCAATCATGATCATAAAATATGTTTCAATTTCTTGATCGTTATCGCTTACTTCCCTAATTGCTCATTAATTGTGGTTGCTTGACGTTGAAACACTGAGACAATAATTCAATATCTATTCGAGGTCATAAGCTGATTCAAATTGATGCACTAGGCAAAGTAGGAAACATTGTTTAGGACTATTAAAACATCTGTTATAAATAAATCGAATGATCAGTTCAACGTGCCGCCAATACTTGATCTGTGAAGACGGTGTATCATTGTCCAACAATGAATTATATTTTCCCAAGCGTCAATAATGAATCGCCAAGCCTAAAAGCGGATCACCTGTGATTTATGCTTGAAAATATGATTTTGTGATTCGGTGAATTGTTGTACTTCAATTTTAACAAAAATTCAACTTTTCTCATGTTATGGTCTTTTCAACAGTTTCTGTCTTTTTATTTAAGTACGATTTTCTGTGCGATAATGCTGTGTCATATCTGTAACATAAATGGTCACCAAGATTGGTGCAGTTGTTCCACGGAACTACGTATGTTTTACTACATTTCAGTGATAATGTTTTAGAATTTAAACAATATATTTTGATATTATTGTTGTTGATTCTTGTTGGTGCGGCTTCAGTTGATGGTATTTTTAAGGATACCGTAGTTATCGTTAAGTACTAATTGATTGGTTAAGCATCATACTTAATAAATCAAATCATTTTGCAAACAAACCATCAAAATGGTTTATATTTTTTATCTAAATACCTATTTATTTATTTAAATATTTATATGTACTTAAGTACCGTCATTTTGTATTTTCCTTTGCGCATTATTTCTTGCATATGAAAAAAGATTAACATGATATGAACATAATAACATAGCATTAAGACATAACTTCACGGTACGCTATGCAATAATATGGAACTCGTATGCATATTTAAAATTGAACTTCCCCTTATGCAATGCTGGAAGCAGCGTCAAAAGGGAAGAACTAAAGATCATTTAAGCAAAGAAAAATTAAGAAATATAGTAGCAGCAACTGTTCTCTAAGGGAAAAAAGAAAAACATCACAGACAGTACTAAGTCGTGGATTGCGAGCTATTAATTCAAATAATGCAGACAAAACATAAATCGTAATGAAGTCCAAATATTCAGTAATATGAATTCATAATTTGCGAATGATTCACACAGGCACAAGGTTGGCTCGAGAATACTAATTTACGAGCAGCTACCTGATCAATCGCCAAATCCAAATTGTTTCGACAAAATGCAGTCGAATATTGGTTAATTTTGATTCTTTGATTTCAATGATGAACCAAATTTGAAACCCGAACTCGCGCATACAGGAATTATTTCGTGCCCTTCCGAGATTGCTCTGATATTATGACCCAAATTTACGAAATATTAAAGGAATCGACAGCAGCATTTCTGATTGGTATTTTTTGGAATCATTCATTTTTTTATGTGACGACGGCGCTGAAGTCGATGCCACAGCTTACCATTAGAAATTTTCTAATATTAACCTCCCACTCAAGATTATAAGCACGTTAGTGCAAGCTGATGAGTAAGATGGTGTTCATCAAATGCTTTCCAGTGTTTAGCATTTAATGTACGAACATTGTAATAGTCGGGTATTTATATAGGTTTTAACAATTGTACTGAAACATGGTGATAGTTGGAGCAAAGTCGGGAATCTTCAGCAAACGTTATTCGATAACAGATGGTAATCTTACTCATTATTGTGAACCTCTTTTTAATGAACGTGGCGCCCTGAAAGAATGTCTCCAACTTTTTGGGGGAACTGATGCCGATTATGAAACAACGACCGTTAAGTCGCGTTAAGTCGCAAAGCTGTCGCCTGATCATAATTAATGGCTAGAACGCTGCTACCAAATGTCGTACCAACAACTGCACTCTAAGCGGAAAATATTCCAAACAGAATTGAACTCCTATGCTATAGTGCAGAGAAGGAAATCGGCCCTGAGCAATGATAAATCCATCTACCTCATGGTACCGTTGGTAAAACCATCTACAAGAATTGGGGCCAATCTAAAGTACAATCGATGAGAAAATATGTTTTTTCTTAATATATTGCATTATTTTTTATATCACAGTACTCAATTTCTGGTCCAAATTTCAAAACTTTATTTCGATCACGAGGAATGTGCTCCTAAAGTTCCTCAAATCTTTTCCATAAATATGTTCTGATGGGAATAGTTTTGATCTTCCAATTAGAACTCAAACGACTACTTCTGTTTTAGTGACATGACATGATATTTCAAGTAAAGTTCAAGTTATAGTTATGCAGTACTATCGGATTATTGTCTGAAAATAAGTTTTTTGTAAATTACAGGCTAATTCGGTCTGCCAGTTTTTAAAATTTCCTAACAATGCTTGCTATTATATTATTATGCAACGAAATCTGGATGCCTTGATAATGGAATTCACTGATTCTGTGCTGTCTCAACTCTGCTGCAAAGTTTTCTTGATCTTTCTTTCTTACTATATGAATTACTTTTCTCTAAATTTCCTGTATATATTTAGGCTACTTGTTGACGCATTCCACCCCTATGGGAAATGCCTTTATCACGAAAAAAAATTTTTTATCGCTGAATTATCTTCTGATGACGGCCATTCACTTTTAAGGGTATCTTGACTATCAAAATAACTAGCTGATATTCTGCCAGTCTTTTCCAATCATTTCATTCAACATATATGTTTTTGTTGGCTACTTAATCCTATTGTAGAGACAAGGCGCAATGAGTGGAATCTGCCCTGTGCGTTGTCAGGTAATGGACGACATACTAACCTGGCATCCGGTGGCGCAATGTACCGGCGCTCAATCACCTGTTTAAACATGTTGAAAAAAAGTTTGCTGTCATTCAAGAATTGTTGCAGAAAAATAACAATTACTTTCAATGGAAACTGTGAAATATTACATCATTGCTAGATTTGGCAGAGCAACAATCTAACATTCCGTTGGTGTTACAAAGCCAAATTACCTACCTGAGACTGAGTCTGAAAATATTTCATCCATTCTTTCTTAGGTATGATTTTATTTTGACAAAAATGGTAATGGAAAGAGAGATATTTATAGTTTACATGGTACCAAATTTTCGAAGTTAAAGCATACGAGATTTTCTTTTAATAATATTACGCGATTGAAGCTGGCAATGGAAAATTATTTAGAAGCAAAAATATACCAGACAAACTTTAATCGATATGTCCGTTGTAGTTCATGATGATTTCCTGCACCGAATATTATTTCCTTTATTGCCGATTGAATAGAACAATCATAATAGATACTATGTTGATTGTGACGAAAGTGGTTTTATCGCGGATTTGCAGAAATTGTGTATTTGCAAAATAATAAGGCCTATTAAAGTCAGAATGCTATATGCGGTTCAACTGTCCATAATGAACCGAAACAGTACAGAGTTTATGATATCAAGAAATAGTACAGCTCCTAAATATAGATAATTTAACCACTTCTATTTTTTCTAAGATGTAACTTGAAACTTTTTTTCTGAGATATGTGATTCATTCTGACATAGCAAAAAATTAAAAGTTGCAATGTTGAACTTAAAACTTTCAAATGATCTGCTTTTGGAAAGGGTAATAACTTATGAAAAAAATTGAAAATGCAATCATGATATCATATTCATATTAGGAAAAATGAGCTGCATGTGCTTTTGCTCATCTTTGCTAATTGCGGTGCTCAAGGTATGAGCTATTTGATGTTAACGCGAGTTTTTAAGGAAAGTAAGAGTGATGGGACGCAAACTTCGTTTTTGTCATATTAATGACCTAGTTGCGAGCCTAAAATTGAACTTAAAGCTTTATATACAAATGAAATTTAATGGTTCAGATATTTCATTCATTGAATACCTTGAATAATCTTTTACTTTTCGAAATCAAAAAACCTCAAGCATAAGAATTTTACCTGAATAAACAACTGAGAGATAAACTGTACGATGGTAGGCATATTAGTTCGAACACGCATGGCGGCGCATGTTACTTGGTTCTCAAAATCTAGAATTATGGATAATATTTTTTAGGATTCATGATATTTCCAGGAATGTCGATCGTTCAAATTCTCAATTAGACACTGATATTTATAATTTTATGGAATTGTCTTTGCTTGTATAGAACAGTGCAATGTATATATAATATAAATTGCACTTAAAGAGCTAACATCACCTTTTTGAGCGAAAATAACTTGGTGGGAAGCATACATGCATTACAGTATTTTGATTTTCAGTTTATTAACATTGTGACAAACATGCAGTACACTGTAACAAAAGTACATTGAATTTACTGTTCATTTGCAGTACTTCCATATTTCCAAAATGCAGAACCTCCTTGTTGGCGAGAGGAATGCCAAGTATGGGATGTTCATTGACCTTGTCGGTGCTTTCCATTAAATGTCCCTAATTGTCCCTAATTGACCAAAATATCGATTTTGCACTTTTGTTTTAATATCACTGAATAAAATTACTGAAACGGTAAGTTTCAAGTACTTTTGTTTTGTATTGTATTTAGCGGATGAGTTCGTCATTGTACAAAGACCTATCACCCACGCATTTGACTTAAAGTTATGAAGTAGGTGTATTATATGTTTAAACACAGTTGATTATAAGGTATCATGAGTATATTAGATTTGTTGCTTTCTTTATCTCCAAAGGTTAGACTAGACCAGTCTTTTTGTAGATCTTTATGCCATTAATATTGCATGACGTTAAGAAAGTGATAGTTTTAATATTAATCGAAAGCACAAATCTAGCAGTATTTATGAATGAATAGAATAGACGAGATTGCAATAAAATGTTGTCGCAAATATTTACTTTCATAATTTTATTTTATAATTTATTACACGATAGAAAATTAACTTTTACAAAACAGCCAAATACAATACTAACATAAAAGTATCATGGCAATTGTTGCTTTTTTAATGTCACGTAAAAGCGTAGACATTTGTTTTGTTAATTACTCCTTTTATATTGTATGACCTAGAGGAAGTGACATATATAAGTTTTTGCTTCAGTAAAAATATTGCGATATAGCTTAAGTTTGCTTCTCATTTAAAGTAAAGCTGACTTTCAGTTGAATGGGTACTGCCGTAAAACGTCGCGTCGATGTCCCATATTAGAAATTGGAAAACAAAGACTCGGTAAATATCGTGTGGTAAACAGATATTTAAAATAGGAATAGAAAAGAGTTGTTATTTGTTCGACCGAAAAAGAAATAATTCTTCTAGATTTAACTAAGCACCAAATCTACGTAATACAAAAATATTTATCTACTTATCTTGTAGAAATCCCAACATAGGCTGAAGCGAAAGTACTACGACGTACATCATATTGGCTGAAGAGCTTCTGCAAGACTTCAATTTGTGGTGATTTCCTACTCTGATTTATTGTTTCCCTTATTGAATATTAAATAGACAATCGTAAGAGCCCATGTGTACATTGTGGGAAATATGCTGCCAATTTACCAACAATTCTCTTTTCTTGAATTTTAGGTATGAGTTAAGATTCGAAATTAAACAAGAAATATAATTTTATGGTTCATCATGTGGAATTACGATAAAAACGATGATTTTAACTCTCTTTTTTTATTAAATTGTATGTTGATAGATTCTTTTGTCAGCAATGCGAAATTGAAAATTTGAAAAGAACAGTTCTGTAAATATTTCTGTCGGAGTAATTTTGTATATATGTATTGCAGTATTCCTACAATATAATGAAAATTTGAATTCTTTAATTTTTCAATGCAACAGATATTTTCGGTCAGAATAAGATAGCAATATATAAATTACAATACAAAAAAAAGAAAGGCACGGAAATCCGTTATAGAATGGGCTGATTTAGGTTCATCTAAAAATGCCTAAAGCGCAAAAAGAAACCAATAAAAAAACACCCATGTTAAGAAGAGTTTATATATTTTAAAACTTGCACACACTGTAACAAAAATTCAACAAAATTACAGGTCGTTGACAGTAATTTTACTGAGTGGTACTGAAAAAAAAAAATTCAAATTGACTTCATTTGGTCAAATATGGGATATTGATGGAACGCACCACATAGATGCTTTCCATCCACAGCCCATTTTGGCATAAGTCTCATCAACATGGCGTTTTTGAACGTTGGAAATATTCAATTGCTGCAAATATACAGTAAATTTACGGTACTTTCCTACAGTGTACGATATGACGTCATATCATTGGGTTTACATGTAGATGATTATGTTGCATCACAATTCTTTATTGGTAATTTGAAGGAAATATGTAGAAATTTTCCATTGGTTTCGATTGAAACGCTGAATTTTATTGAAGAGGCTGACAAAATTAAATAATTGAAAAGGAATGTGAAAATATTATCAATGAATGAAATGGAAAAATCTATTTTATTAAATTTTAAACTTTGATTGTACTTTTTCTTCTATCATCAGAAAAACATTCATGAACTTTTGTCTTGGCAGGATTTTGTAGTTTACTTTTTATTCGTTGTTTACTTTTATCTGATAATATCAAAGAATAATTTTATGTAAGTTTCACATTTGTAGTATTCTTTTCAAGTTTATTTGTAATTATGCTGCTGTTTTACATCACATGCATTTCTTCGAAAATCACAACCAAAATTTCATTTTATGCATTGATAGAGAAGGATTGCAAGGATGCGTGATTATTTGATTTGCCGAATAATGAAAAGTAGATTCAATTTGAAAATATGCAGTTAAATTTCAATCTAATCATCAACAGCATCGAAACATGAGTTAAAATGAGATGCAAAAGATTATCTAAAAAAGTTACTTTTTAGGAACGAATATATAATGTATTCGTCATTTCCTAATCTTATTAAATGCTTGTCCGTGCGTGTCCGTAAAAACGCTTTTCTTCTGGTACGCCAAAACAAGAACAAATTTACATTAATATATAATAAATAAGGAAAAATATTATTGCAAAGCTCAATGATTAATTATAATACTAATTGTATTTTTCATATCAAGCAATGACTCAAAAATGTAAATTATGAGAATTAGTTATACGGATAGGCACCGCTGACGTACATCAAACAACACAGAGAAATCGTTTCCTAATTTTTACCAGAATTTCCATATTGAAGACTTCAATACTATAGGGTCAAAAATACGCAATTAAATAAATTCATTTTTAGGTTTTATATATGGTTCAGGAATTAAAAAATCGGACTGAAAATTCCAATTTCGAATTAAAATATAAGATGATATTGAGAATCTTAATATAATCAGGTTCGTGGGTGCATTTGGCAAAGCACAGTGAAATAATTTCTACCGATTAATTCAGTATTACTGATATTAATCGACTATTTACAAAATTAATTTTCTGTTTATCATTGCAATTATCGTCAAACTGCTAAAAAATCTAGCAATTGTGAAAAAGTGCATTTATTATTCTATCTGTATTTTTTCTTTCAATTTATCTAACATCTTCGCAAATTTTACTGAAGGATAAAACTTTAAAATTTACCATAACATACACATTTGAGAGAAAATTAAAAGACAAAAAACTTAATTCAAATTAATAAAAAATGTTATTTTTGAAGAAAAAGAACTTAATAATTATATACGAATATGGATTTCGACCAGTCTTTTTATTTGCTCAACATAAAATGAATGAATGATAATTTTGACAAATTCATAAACCTGCAGTCAAGCAAAATATAAGCTATTTGTCTTTATGTTAATTTTTGAGAATAACATGCTTTCAATGAAGCAATTTTAATATCCAAACACTTGTTCTATAATGAACATAAAATATGTGTTTCAATTTCTTGATCGTTATCGCTTCCTTTCCTAATAGCTCATTAAATGTGGCCACTTGACATTGAAACACTGGAACAACAATTCAATACCTAGTTGAGTCATACGCTGATTCAAATTGATAAACCAGGCGATGTTGGCAACATTGTTTAGGATCGTTAAAACAAATGTTATAAATTAATCGAACGAACAGTTCAACATGCCACCAATTTTTGATCTGTGAAGACGGTGTGTCATTTGTCCAACAATAACTTATGTTTTGTCAAGAATCAATGATGAATCGCGACTCCTAAAAGCGGATCACCTGTTAAATTTTGTTGAATCGTGGTTGGAGGGGCTTCAGTTGATCTGAATTTTTTGCTGTTCTTAAAGATACCGTTGCTATCGTCACGTACTAAATGACTGGATAAGCTTCATACTTATTAAATTAACTCACTCCGCAATCAAACCATTAAAATGGTTTATATTTTTATCTACATACAAATTTATTTATTTAAATATTTATATGTATTTGAATAACGTCATTTTTTTCCTTTGACGCATTAGTGCCAGCATATAAAAGCGATTAACATGATATGAGAATAATAGCATAGCATGAGGACAAAACTTCACGGTAGGCTATGCAATAATATGGGAGTCGTATGCATATTTAGAAATTGAACTTCGCCCTATGCAATGCTGGAAGCAGCGTCAAAAAAGAAAAGCTAAAGATCATTTAAGCAAAGAAAAGTTAAGAAATATAGTATCAGCAACTGCTCTCTAAGCTAAAAATGAAAACACCCCAGACAGTAGTGAGTCGTGCAGTGCAAGCTATTAATTCAATTGTTTGTTAGTTTTAATTCTTTGATTTCAATGATGAGCCGAATTCCAAACCTCACAATACTACAAGATGTCGTACAGACAACTGCACTCTAAGCGGAAAGGATTCCAGACAGAACTGAACTCCTATATTAAAGTGCAGAGAGTGCTATCTGACTTGAGGTATGATAAAACCATCTACCATATGGTACCGATGATAAAACCATCTACAATAATTGGGCCAAAGCTAAAGTACGATCGATAAGGAAGTATGATTTTTCTGAATATATTCTATTATTTTTTGCATTACAGGACCCAAGTTCAATTCCGATCACTAGAAATGTGTTTTAATGTCCCTCTATTATGTTATTATAGGAATAGTTTTGGTCTTCCAGTTAGAATCCAAATATTCTTTTAACTAATCTAAGAATAATTATTTCCGTTTCAGTGACATGACATATTATTTGAAGTAAATGTTGTAATTATGCAGTACTATCAGATTATACTTTGAAAATAATTTTTGTTAAGTTACAGGCTAATTGGGTCTGCCAATTTTTCATATTCCTTAGCAAAGCTTGCAATTACAATATTATGCAACACAATCACGACCCTTGGCAACGGAATTCATTGTTTCAGTGCTGTCTCAACTTTATCGTAAAGTTATCTTGATCTTATTATCATATAAATTAACTTTGTCTAATTTTTCTCTATATATTTAGGCTACTTGTTGACACATTACAACCATATATACAATGTTACATCAAGGGAAAAATATTGCTGAATTATCTTCTGATGACGGCCATTTATTTTCATAGGTATCCTGAGTAGCAGAGTACCTAGCTGATATTCTGCCAGTCTTCTCCAATCATTTCATTCAACCTATTTGTTTTGGTTGGCTACTTCATCCTATTGTAGAGCTAAGGCGCGATGAGTGGAATCTGCCCTGCGCGTTGTGAGGTATGGACGACACACCAACCTCGCATCGGTGGCTCAATGTATCAGCGCCAGATCACCTGTTTAAACATGTTGAAACAAACGTTTGCTGTCATGCAAAAATTATTGGAGAAAATAGCGATAAATTTCAATGGAAACTGTGAAAAATTACCTCATTGCAAAAATTTCCTTCCAATGGCAGCAACATCGGGTTCGGGGGTCTCGAGTGGGAGAACGACAATCCAACATTCCTTTGGTGTTACAGCAAAATTAACTACCTTAGTCTGAGACTGAAGATATTTAATCCAATCTTTCGTAGGTATGCACATTTTATGACGAATATGGTAAAAAAAGAGAGGTATTTATAGTTTACATGGTACCAAATAAATGTAAAAGCATACGAAATTTACTTTTTATAATATTTCATGATTGAAGATAGCAAAGGAAAAATATTATAAAGCAAAAATATACCAGGCAAACTATGTTCGATCTGTCCGTTTTATTTCATGGTGATTTCCTGCACCGACTTATTATTTCTTTTATTGTCGATTGAATAGAACAATCATAATAGATTCTATGTACACTGGGACAAAGACTTATCGCGTGCCGAATGCTATATACGGTTCAACTGTGAATAATGAACCGAAACAGTACACAGCTAATTATTATTGTATTTCAATATCAATAAGTGGAACAACTGCTAAATAAGGGAAATTTTACCACTTATATTTTTGTTAAAATGTAATTTCAAACTTTGGTTAAATTTGTTTACATTGAGTGGTCAATGATGGAAGTTTTTCTATTTCCGGGGTCTTCATAAAGTGTATGTTGAATGTTTTTTAACTCATGAACAATCAGATTGATGAATAATCTCAACTAACGATTTGTACGTTAATGTGTCTTAGAGTATTGGTCCCAAAAATGAAATTGGCTTGGTCATAGTGAACCTTAAAATCGACTGCAAATGGAGGTTTCTTAATACTAGCTATCCTAAAGAATACTTGACATCTTTATCAGTGAAGCGTGATTTAGTACTCCAGATATTAGGAATAATAGCGTTACTAGCGGGTTTTCACAATCTAGAATTACGAATATTATTCTTTAAGATTCATTTATATCAGTGTTACTACACTTGATCCTTACATTTGAGAGGCGGAAATTTCGATTGTTCGAGTTTTCAATTTGTCATTCATATCTATTGTTTGAAGGAAGTGTCTATGTTTGATACAATAGTGCAATGAAAATACACTGTAAAAATGTGCAGTAAATGTACTCTAGTACATTTCTAGTAATTGCATATTTCCAAAATTTAAAATTGATTTTCTTATGAGAAGAATGCCAAGTATTGAACCGTTGATGAAAATGCGAGGTAAATTTACTGTTCATTCACAGCAATGGCACAATTCCAAATTTTGATGATAATGATATATAAGATTTATAAGAATACATAAGAAGCTGTTACAAAATAGGTACATATAGAGCACCAAACGTACCAGGATATTTGTTGCTGTCTTTGATGTAAAAGTTAAGACCAGACAAGTTTTGTGTTGATATTTATTCCTTTACATTGTATGATGTTAAGGGGTGGAAGCCTATTTATAATTCACTAACATGAATTGTTTGTGTCAAGTCGTACTCAGTCGTGTCGAAATTCACAATGTGAGGTTTTAAAACGGGGGAATGATAAATCAAATCCAAGAGGGTGAAAAAATATAAAAAAAAAAATTTTTTTGTGTGGCAATGGATTCAGGCAATGCAATAAAGTATCATTATCTCTTAGAAATCTCAACATTTAGGGAAAGGCGAAGGGGTCAAAAAATTTATTTCATTTAATTTTTTAAACGATCTATTCTTATCAAATTTTTTGACGGCGGTTGAGTTTGACAGATATACGATGTGATTAGATGCCTTATGTCGATTTTATCATAATACAGATGTGTGAGTTTATCGAGTATGACTAGTGTTAGCAAGAACACCGTCCTTCGTCGTCCGTTAATGGCAAAAGCAAATATAAGATGTAGTATCAGCCAATGCATTATAAGCGGGAAATGCTACTGAACTGACAAGGTAAAGAGGACTGAGAGGTATTTGTTTTTTGCAATGGAAAACTACTACCACTACACTAGTCTACTTTGTATTCGTTCATCATTCATTCTGTCTCATAAACCCGACAGAAAATGCGTTTGACTAATGTAAATCCCGTTCTATTCAAAGTTTTTATCAATTTTTCCCCAAAGCTATATACTACTAAATAAGGAATATGCTGATTTGCTGCTTTTGCTCATCTTCGCTAATTGCAGGGCTCATTGTATGATCTATTTCATTTCATATTTTAAGGAATGTAAGAGCTGCGATGTAGACTTAGTTTTGTCATATTATTGATCTAGTTGCGAGCCTAAAATTGGACTGAGAGCATAATATTGGAATGAACTTCAATGCCTAGTATAGACTGTTCATTGACGTACCTTGTCAGTGCGTGCCATTAACTGTCCCTAATTAACCATAATATTGATTTTGAAGTTTTGTTTTAATATACCTTAATAAAATTACTGAAAAAGATCGGTAGGTTTATCGCACTTTTGCTACAGTGTAAGGCGTATTGTACTTAGCGGATATGAGTTCGTCATGGTACAATAGGCCTATCTTATACGCGTCCGCCTTAAGGTTATGGCGTAGGTGTATTATATGATTTTTTCGTATAGCAATATAATCTGTTTGATATTAATGCTAATCAAGACACTATTTAACGTTGTAAAAGAAAATGCTTTGACACAGTCAGTAATGAGGTATCATAATTATATCAGAAGATTTGTTGATTTCTTCAATTCCACAAGTAAGACTAGACAAGTGTTTGTGTTAATATTTATGTCATTTACATTGTATGACGTTGGGGAAGTGACAGCTTTATATAAATCAAAAGCACATATCTAGCAGTATTTATGAATGAATGTAATAGACTAGACGAGATTGCAGTTAAATGGTATTGCAAACACTTTCTCTATTAATATTTTTATTTCCAGCATAGATTAAGCAATTAGGGGATTTGATAGGTGCAGCCGCTTATCCTCGTGTCGGAAACCAATTTACTGTGAGTGCGGAATTGTCCCAGATGTGATAACAATATTCCTTGGTCGATATTAAAAGTATTTTAATGAAATAGGATTCCGGGTGAAAGATAATGTCGATCTCGATATTAGGAACCGACTTGTAGGCCGTTGTGCTCTAGATATCTTAGGAGACTTTTCAAGTGTGATATGTCTCTTGCAGCCTCGTTCTGAGCGAATTTTGATAAAAATATGTTCGAGGTGCGCAGAGATATTTTTAAATATATGACATTTACAATTTCAAATCCCAAAAATAAAAAATATGAATTGAAAGATTTCCGCTATAACACAGTCACATAAAACTATCCCAGTTTTTGAAAATTGCACATAATATATTTTTATTCGACGAATTCATAAGAGGTTGCGTTCAGCAATCTGTGTGTAGCCCTTACAATCGGTAATTTTATTCTGCCAAACAGATTTGGGGGATATTTTATCCAATCTCTTGTAGATATGCACATTTTAAATCGATATGGTAATGGCAGAGATATATATACATACAGGTGGTGTGAAAATGAAAGGAAAAGTATAGAAGGTTTATTTTTTAGTAATATTACGTGATTGAAGATAGCAAAGATATTATAAAGCAAAAATATACCAGGCAAACTATGAACGATCTTAACGCTGTGGTATAAACATAATGTACCATATAGTAGGCCTCTAGGTAATTAAAAAGAGGTTGCTTGATCATAGTAAATCTTAAAATTCGGCATAAAAATAAAGATACAATTTTTAATAACTACCAATGTAGTAACTAATGAAATAATGCGGTAAATTCTTGGGTGTTTTTTCATTATTAAGCACGTTATTCCCTTGAGCTAATAAGAAGTTCTGACTACATGTGTGGCTCGGTTCATACATAATATCTCCCTCAATTGTTACACCCGTTATTCGTATATCAGGGCCAGCTGATTGACTTGAACTTCAAATCAGTCATTGTTTTTTATGGTTCAAGGGAGTGACTGTGTTTAGATATAAAATTGCAATAATGACCTATTGTATTTAGCGGGTAAGAGTTAGTCATTATACAATAGGCCAATATTATACGCATTTGCGATAAAGTTATTTCTGCCAATAACGACGATTTTTAATTATATAAAATAAGCTGTCACAGAGCAGGTGGGTATTGATCAGCAAAAGTACCAGTACATTTGTTGCTGCCTTTAATTCAGCAGTCTAGTATGGAAATGCGGATATGCTGATAATTACTTATTTACTCTGTATAATGTTGGGGAAATGCTAGATTTCATATTTCACAATAGAGCCCATAGTATTTGTGGAAGAATAGCGTTTTAATAAACGAGAAGGCAAAAAAAAAAAGATTGGTATTGATATTTTCTGCAATGCATGTGCATGGCATCTATAAGATATTGTCTTTGCTTGTAACAGTTAATCGTGTAATCGTGTTTTAACGATATGAAATTGACTGCTAAAAACAGGCAAATATAAATAGAATATATCTGTAACAGGACAATTGTTGGTTTTTGATGACACAGCTAAGACTAGACATTTTTTGTTTATTAAGTCATTTATATTGTATAAACTAGAGAAAGTGGAAGATTCTATATTTTGCAACAGTACAAATTTTTTTGTTGATATCATTTCAAATTTATAATTATGTTCATTTTATATATCCTCGTGCAGCCAATTTTCAAACTTTAGGTCATGGTGACAATTGTCAATAAAGTTTGTATTTGAATAAAGGCAATCTATTATGCTACGTGAGCTTGGACTTTAGAATTAACATAATGTATTACCTGCGCCCTGTTAATCGATACAAATGATAATAGGAGATTTTGGATGTTCTTAACCACCAACCACGGAAGAAGCAACTCACTTCACTTTGAAGTGCATCTTGGTTAGCAGTTTTGAAGGCTCGGAGTATATTTGAAGTCTTTCTTAGCTATATAAGATGCCGTTATTTAGTTTTCTTTAGGCATACCTTATAGCACTGATTATTTTCTACAAATCCATCTTGAAATATATGAGGTGCGCGTCAGTCTATGTGCTTCGTTTATTTTATTTTTTTAATTTTCAACGCCTTCGCCGTAACAAATCGTCTAGAAACTGCTTATTGCAATTTTATATAGAGAATAAGGGCTGTTTGGAATGTTTTTCACTTGAATAACAGTTGTGGTTAAATCATTTTGTAGTAACTGTTTGTTATTTGAGCAGGACCATTTGTTAAATTAATCCAAACGTTATTTTCGGCTATATACTAGGTAAAGCCGGTAATGTTACCTAGAATTGACAGCATTTCACCGAACATTTTTGTAGCGATATAAATTTGCTCTGTCTCCCACCTGTCTCTCGTAATTATAGATCGGATATATGTCAAGATGAAGTGAAAATATCATTATGTGATAAGAGACAAGTATTTTGAGACATAAAATTGTATAATGATAAAAACCTAAAAAACGTAATTTGCACAAATTACACATAAACCACCTGTAGTGGGACCCATATATTGTTAATTAAACTTTATTTGAAAAAGCCTCCTAGTAGACAGAAACAAAAATTTCCTTCAGTTTTTTTATTTCAAGCATTAATTTTCGAATTTTATTTAAAGCATTCTTAGTCGATTTACGAAAAGAATGAAAGATTCTTGTTAAAAACAGTGACGAAAAATTTGTACAATGACGTGGAATTGTCACATTTTAACGACGCGAAGTTTAGTGTTGAGTGGGGAGGTTTTAATTGAAAGTATATTGTTCATAACAGTCTTTTCATCATTATTAGTTGAATAACTACTACTAGTGGCGACACGGCTCGTCGTAATTTTTTCCAATTTTTGTTACACCAACGAATTAAGCAAGATGAGTTGGTGAATAGTTTTAAATGTGGAGAAATACTGCAATTCAATTATTGCAATTTAAGGGCATTTCTCATTTACGGTTAAGCTAACGTGTAGTATGGTGGGTACATTTGTAACCCCTCGCATCGAAATCCTATATTATGCGACCTCATTAGGTGGGTAGAATAAGAAAGATCAGCCTGCAAAGCAAAGATGCGATAAATAACGTGAAATACACAAATGTTCAAAATAAGAATAGAGTAGAGTTGTAACTTGTTCAACAGATAAAGAAATAATGCTTCTAGACGGCAATAGACCTTAACTTCAGGCAATGCAAAAATATTAATATATATATACTCATTCTAAAAGAGTACAACAACAGCTTTTTTGTAGATTAGAACCAATGCTACAAGGTAGAGGAAAATACCTTCTTTATTTCACTTCAGCGTCTCAATAGTATCCTCTACACCTGCCGAAGAATTGATTTACTTCAAAAGAAGTCCTGAAATCGTGTTGAAAAGATTCAAAGATGATGGCGATACCATAGGAAGTGAGTAAATATATTTCATTAAAAATATAAACTGGAAACGATGCACGAGGAAACAAATTGTGAGTCAACGAGGAGAACGTTGATGATACATTGCATTTTTAATTGATTGTTCGAACCCAAAGTTGGTAATTTTTTTTTTAAATTGAGAGGCGTGATATTAACTTTCAGCTAATCCATGTGCTAATTTTGCATATTTAAACAAATAAAAAAATGGAGAGAAAATGTGAAATTTTTAATGATAGTTCAATTTACAATTCCTTCATTTTTTATGCCAACTTATGTTTATGTTACTTATACAAATAACTTTGTCACCGACTTCGATTATCTACGTGCATTAAACAACATATTATGTCGGTTCAAAGATGCTGGAAACTGATTGAACACAGATGATTCTAATGCATGCTTCATTTCAGAGAAACAATCATTTGAATTCAACACGATAAGTTTCTTTATTGGATTTTCAATTCCTTTCCTGTTATTGATAGTTACAATATGGGTGATTTATAAACTGAGGAAAGACAATAAAGATTATAACAACTCAATAACTACAAATGATCACAACTATGAAGTCATTGAAAAAAAGGGTAAATGTCGGAAAATGCTAATTAATTTTTTTTAATACGATCTACAATTTAAATTATCGATAATTCTTCTTCGACGAAGGTTTTGCAGTAATTTAGACCGTCAGCGCAACCTGCAATTATCTAGAAATCAATTTTCGAGGACAATCGTTGCAAAACATTCACCATATTAATATTATTGTTAATTTAATTTACCCAAAACTTATCACAAGTAGAACGTAGGTGGAATAGAACATTGTGAGCTGATTCCTATCCTTCGCCCTTCATGTACATGCTGTTGCATTGACAATTAGCAACCGAATCACTTTACTTTATCAGCATCATCTCCAAGAAATCCAACAGTTCAAACTCCGACATCTGCTGTATTAGAAGAAACTGGATACGAACAAGTTAATCCTTCAACGAATCAAGTCAATATAGAATCAGCCTATGAAAATTACAATGCATGAAATATATGTGTCTGATATGAGGTCAACTGTTCCACTGTCCTTTTAGGTTTTAACTTTTTGCAACTGTTCCAACAAACTATTAGGAATCGTGTTTTATTTGAACAATCAACATCAATTCCAAACTGGATGGAAACTGTAGTTATTTTAGTCATAATTCCCACTTAATATTACGATTAGTTTTAACAAATTGGGCAATAAATGAAGTTGAATCAAAGTTGAAGTTGAGTACTACGACGTACATGATATTGGCCTAAGAGCGTCTGCGAGACTGCAGTTAGTGGTTATTTCCGGCTCTGATTTATTGTTTCCTTTTTTGGATATTAAATAGAACAATCGTAAGAGCCCGTGTGTACATTGTGGAAATATGCTGCTAATTTAACAACAATCTTTTTTCTTGAATTTTAGGTTTGAGTTAAGGTTCATCATGTGGAATTAAGATAAAAGCGACGATTTTAACTCTCTTTTTTTATCAAATTGTATATGGATAGATGTTTGTGTCAACAATGCGAAATTGAAAATTTGAAAAGAACAATTTTGTAAATATTTCTGTCGGAGTGATTTTGTATATATGTATTGCCGTATTCCTACAATATAATAAAAATTTGAATTCTTTAATTTTTCAATGCAACAGATATTTTTGCTCAGAATAAGATAGCTATATGTAAATTACAATATAAAAATAAAAGAACGGCACAGAAACCCTTTTCCCTGCCACAGCTGTTGAAGAATGTGCTGATTTAAATTCATCTAAAAAAAGTGCTTAAAGCGCAAAAAGAGACCAATAAAAAAACTCCCTTGTCAAGACGAGTTTATAAATTTTAATACTTGCATACACTGTAACAAAAATGCAACAAAATTACTGGTCGTTGACAGTGATTTTACTGAGTGGCACAGAAAAAATAATCAAATTGACTTCATTTGGTCAAATATGGGATGTTGATGGAACGCGCCACATAGATGCTTTCCATCCACAGCCCATATTTGGCATAGGTCTCATCAACATGGCGTTTTTGAACGTTGGAAATATTCAATTGCTGCAACCATTCAGTAAATTTACGGTACTTTCCTACAGTGTACGATATGACGTCTTATCATTGGGTTTACATGTAGATGATTATGTTGCATCACAATTCTTTATTGGTAATTTGAAGGAAATATGTAGAAATTTCCCATTGGTTTCGATTGAAACGCTGAATTTTATTGAAGAGGCTGACAAAATTAAATAATTAGGAGGAATGTGTAAATATTATTAATGAATGAAATGGAAAAATCTATTTTGTTAAATTTTAACCTTTGATTGTACTTTTTCTTCTATCATCAGAAAAACATTCATGAACTTTTGTCCTGGCAGAGTTTTTGTAGTTACTTATTATTCGTTGTTTACTTTTATCTGATAATATCATAGAATAATATTATGTAAGTTTCACATTTGTAGTATTCTTTTCAAGTTTATTTGTAATTATGCTGCTGATTTACATCACATGCATTTCTTCGAAAATCATTCAGCTAAAAATTATAATAAGCATCAAAACCAAAATTTTATTTTATGCATTGATAGAGATGGGTGGCAAGATGCGTGATTATTTGATTTGCCGAATAATGAAAAGTAGATTCAATTTGAAAATAAGCAGTAAATTTTCAGAGCTTCTAGGGAACAGCGTTGTGAGAGATACATCAGCAACAGCATCGAAACGTGAGTTAAAATGATATGCAAAAGATTATCTAGAAAAGTTATTTTTTGAACCTCGAATATATAAAGTATTTGTCATTTCCTAATCTTATTAAATGCCTGTCCGTGATAAAGGTCAACGGTAAAAACGCTTTTCTTCTGGTGCGCCAAAACAAGAACAAATTTACATCAATATTTAATAAATACGGAAAAATTTTATTGCGAAGCTCAATGATTAATTATAATATTAATTGTATTTTTTCATTTCAAGCAATGACTCAACAATGTAAATTATAAGAATTAGTTATACGAATAGGCGCCGCTGACGTACACCAAACAACACAGAAAAACCGTTTCCTAATTTTTTCCAGAATTTCCATATTGAAGTCTCCAATGCTATAGGGTCAGAAACACGCAATTGAATAAATTTATTTCTAGGCTTCCTATATCGTTCAGGATTTAAAAAAATCGGACTGAAAATTCTAAGTTCGAATTAAAATATAACATGATATTGAGAATCTTAATATAATCAGGTTCTTGGATGCAGTTGGTATAGCACAGTGAAATAATTTCTACCGATTTATTTAGTATTATTCATATTAATCGATTATTTAGAAAATAAATTTTCCGTTCATAAATTCACTTATCGTCAAACTGCTAAATAATCTAGCAATTGTGAAAAAGGTGATTTAATATTCTATCTGTATTTCCTTTTTCAATTTACCTAATATCTTTGTCAAGTTTTATTGAAGGATGAAACTTTATCATTTACCATAACTTGCACATTGAGAGAGAATTAAAAATCAAAAAAGTCAATTCAAAGTAATAAAATATGTTAGGTAAAGAGTCTAGCTATATACAAATATTGATTTTGACCGGTCTTTTTATTTGTCCAACATAAAAAAATGAATATTAATTTTAACAAATTCATAAACTTGCATTCAAGAAAAATATAAGCTATTTTCGTTACTTTTTTATTTTTTTGAGAATAACATGCTTTCAATGAAGCATTTTTAATATCCAAACACTTGTTCAATCATGATCATAAAATATGTGTTTCAATTTCTTGATCGTTATCGCTTACTTCCCTAATTGCTCATTAATTGTGGTTGCTTGACGTTGAAACACTGAGACAATAATTCAATACCTATTCGAGGTCATAAGCTGATTCAAATTGATGCACTAGGCAAAGTTGGAAACATTGTTTAGGACTATTAAAACATCAGTTATAAATAAATCGAATGATCAGTTCAACGTGCCGCCAATACTTGATCTGTTCAGACGGTGTATCATTGTCCAACAATGAATTATATTTTCCCAAGCGTCAATAATGAATCGCGACGCCTAAAAGCGGATCACCTGTGATTTATGCTTGAAAATATAATTTTGTGATTCGGTGAATTGTTGTACTTCAATTTTAACAAAAATTCAACTTTTCTAATGTTATGGTCTTTTCAACAGTTTCTGTCTTTTTATTTAAGTACAATTTTTTCTGTGCGATAATGCTGTGTCATATCTGTAACATAAATGGTCACCAAGATTGGTGAAGTTGTTCCACGGAACTACGTATGTTTTACTACATTTCAGTGATAATGTTTTAGAATTTAAACAATATGTTTTGATAAATTTTGTTGAATTCTTGTTGGTGCGGCTTCAGTTGATGCTATTTTTAAAGATACCGTCGTTATCGTTACGTACTGAATGACTGGATAAGCATCATACGTATTAAATCAAATCATTTTGCAAACAAACCATCAAAATGGTTTATATTTTTTATCTAAATACCTATCTATTTATTTAAATATTTATATGTACTTAAGTACCGTCATTTTGTATTTTCCTTTGCGCATTATTGCTTGCATATGAAAAAAGATTAACATGATATGAACATAATAACATAGCATGAGGACATAACTTCGCGGAAGGCTATGCAATAATATGGGACTCGTACGCATATTTGAAATTGAACTTCCCCTTATGCAATGCGGGAAGCAGCGTCAAAAAGGAAGAACTAAAGATCATTTGGGCAAAGAAAAACTAGGAAATATAGTAGCAGCAACTGCTCTCTAAGGGAAAAAAGATAACATCACAGACAGTACAGACAGACAGTCGTTGATTGCGAGCTATTAATTCAAATAATGTAGACAAGACATAAATCGTAATGAAGTCCAAATATTCAGTAATAATATTTCATAATTTGCGAATGATTCACACAGGTACAAGGTTGGCTCGAGAATACTAATTTACGAGCAGCTACCTGATCAATCGCCAAATCCAGATTGTTTCGACAAAATGCAGTCGATCATTGGTTAATTTTGATTCTTTGATTTCAATGAAGAACCTAATTTGAAACCTGAACTCGCGTTTACAGGAATTATTTTGTGCTTTTCCGATATTGCTCAGATATTATGACCCAAATTTACAAAATATTTAAGGAATCGACTGCAGCATTTCTGATTGGTATTTTTTGGAATCATTCGGTTTTTTGTTTGCATGTGACGACGGCGCTGAGGTAGATGCCACAACTTACAATAAGAAATTATCTAATATTAACCTCCCACTGAAGATTATAAGCACGTTAGTGCAAGCTGATGATTAAGATGGTGTTCATCAAATGCTTCCCAATGTTTAGCATTTAATGTACGAGCTATGTAATAGTCGGGTATTTATATAGGTTTAAACAATTGTGCTGAAACATGGTGATAGTTCGAGCAAAGTCTGGATTCTTCAGCAAACGTTATTCAATAACAGATGGTAATCTTACCCAATAATTTGAACCTCTTTTTAATGAACGTGGTTGCCTGAAGGAACGTCTCCAACCATTTTGGAGAACTGTTGCCGATGCAAAAACAACGACCGTTAAGTCGCTAGCGGTCGCCGAAACTGTCGCCTATTGTGGAATCTGATCATGATTATTAGCTAGAACGCTACTACAAGATGTCGTACCAAAAACTGCACTTTAAGCGGGAAATATTAAAACATAATTGAACTCCTATGACAAAGTGCAGAGAGTGAAATCGGCCCTGGGCGATGATAAACCCATCTACCACATGGTACCGATGGTGAAACCATCTGCAAGAATTGGGGCCAATATAAAGTACGATCAATAAGAAAATATGTTTTTTTTTTTGAATATATTGCAACATTTTTTGTTACAGTACTCAATTTTTGGTCCAAATTCAAAGTTTATTTCGATCACGAGGAATGTGCTCCTAATGTTCCTCAAATTTTCTCCATAAATATGTTTTTACGGGAATAGATTTGTTCTTCCAATTAGAACTCAAACGACTACTTCTGTTTTAGCGACATGACATATTATTTCAAGTAAATGTTATAGTTATGCCGTAATATCGTATTATACTCTGAAAATAAGTTTTTGTAAGTTACAGGCTAATTTGGTCTGCCAGTTTTAAAAATTTCCTAACAATGCTTGCAATTATATTATTATGCAACGAAATCTCGATATATTGATAATGGAAGTCACTGATTCTGTGCTGTCTCAACTCTACTGTAAAGTTCTCTTGATCTTTCAATCATATGAATTACTTTTCTCTAAATTCCCTGTATATATTTAGGCTACTTGTTGACGCATTCCATCCTTATGGAAAATGCTATATCACAAAAAAACTTTTTTTATCGCTGAATTATCTTCTGATGAAGGCAATTTACTTTTAAGGGTATCTTGACCATCAAAATAACTAGCTGGCATTCTGCCAGTCTTTTCCAATCATTTCATTCAACATATATGTTTTTGTTGGCTACTTAATCCTGTAGAGCCAAGGCGCGATGAGGGGAATCTGCCCTATGCGTTGTCAGATATGGACGGCATACTAACCTCGCATCGGCGGCGCAATGTACCAGCGCCCAATTCCCTGTTTAAACATGTTGAAAAAAAAAGTTTGCTGTCATTCAAGAATTGTTGCAGAAAAATAACAATTATTTTCAATGGAAGCTGTGAAATATTACATCATTGCTAGATTTTCTTCCAATGGCAGCAACATCGGGTTAAGGTGTCTCGAGTAGCAGAGCAACAATCTAACATTCCGTTGGTGTTATGAAGCCAAATTACCTACCTGAGTCCGAGTCTGAAAATATTTTATCCATTCTTTCGTGGGTGGGCACATTTTATGACGAATATGGGAATGGAAAGAGATTTATAGTTTAGATGGTAACAAATTTTCAAAGTTAAAGCATACAAGATTCACTTTTTGCAATATTACACGATTGAAGCTAGCAATGGAAAATTAATATGAAGCAAAATATACCAGACAAACTATATGATCGATCTGTCCGTTGTAGTTCATGATGATTTCCTTTACCGATTTTTTATTTCCTTTATTGCCGATTGAATAGAACAATCATAATAGATACTATGTACATTGTGACAAAGGTGTAGTTATCGCGTGCCGAATGCAATATACGGTTCAAGTGTATATAATTAAACGAAACATTACACAGCTTATGATTATTGTATTTCAATATGAAAAAGGTAGAGGAACTGCTAAATAAAGGAAATTTTACCACTTTTATTTTTGTTAAAATGTAATTTAAAACTTCGGTTTAATTTTTTTACATTGTGTGGTTCAATGATGGAACTTTTTCATTTTCCGGGGTCTTCATAAAGTGTATGTTGAATGTTTTTAATTCATGAACAATCAGACTGTTGAATAATCCCAGCTAACGATTTGTACGTCAATGTGTCATAGAGTATTGGTCCGAAAAATGAAATTGGCTTGGTCATAGTGAAATTTAAAATATTTTCTCCTTTAAAAATGTTATTGTCAGCTCAGATTAAACTAACATGAAGTTCTTTATGTGCAGCCGTATCCAGTCGTGTCGAAATTCCACAATGTGAGGCTTTAAAAGGGGAGAATGATGAAAACAAATCCAAGTGGGTGAAAAAATATAAAATGTTTTTTTTTTGTGCGGCAATGGGTTCGGATAATGTAATAAAATATCATTATCTCGTAGAAATCTCAACACTTCTTATCAAATTGTTTGAGGTCGGTTGAGTTTGTATGTCGACTTTATCATAATACTGAATTGTGAGTTCATCCAGTATGAGTGTTAGCAAGAACTGGTTGCTTGTCAAATATAGGCCAACACAGCACTGGGGTCTCTTAATGGCGAAAAGAAATATAAAATGTAGTATTAGCGAATGTGTTATAAGCGAAAAATATTACTGAACCGCCATGTTATAGTGCAGAGGCATCTGTCTTGTGCAATGGAAAACTACTACCACTACACTAGTCTACCTTGTATTCGTTCAATTGCCTTTTAAACCCGACAAACAATGCGTTTGACTAATATAAATCCCGTTTTATTCAAAGCTTTTATCAATTTTTTCCCAAAGACATATACTACTGAATAAGGAATATGCTGATTTCCGATTTGCTGCTTTTGCCCATTTTCGCTTATTGCAGTGCTCAAGGTATGATCTATTTCATGTTAAAGCATATTTTTAAGGAAGTTAAGAGCTTGTTGTGTATTGAACAATAGTAAAAGACATGTTATTCAAATCCCTTTTTGGAGCAGATAAAAAGTTTGAGTATGACTGATAACAACATAAAAACATTAGCAATCGGAAGCCATTCTCAGTGCCAGTAAACAAAGAGACCGAATCTCCCTAGTCTCAGAGCAGCATATTAAATACAATAACAAAAGTCTAATTCAAGCATATACCACAAAGCTGCGATGTGCACTTCGTTTTGTCATATTATTGAGCTAGTTGCGAGCGCCCAAAATAGGTCTGAAAGCATAATATTAAAATGAACTTCAATGCCAATATAGACTGACTGTTCCTTGGCGTACCTTGTCAGTGCGTGCCATTAACCTTTCCCTAATTAACAAAATATCGATTTCGTAGCTTTCTTTTAATATAACTGAATAAAATTACTGAAAAAGATCGGTAGGTTTATTGCACTTTTGCTGCAGTGTAAGGCGTATTGTTTTTAGCGGATATGAGTTCGTCATTGTAAAATAGGCCTATCATCAACGCATTTGCCTTAAGGTTATGGTGTAGGTCTATTATATAATTTATGCATTTAGCTATATTATTTATTAGAAATTAATGCTAATCAAGACACTCTTTGACGTTGTAGAATAAAATGTTTAAACGCAGTCAATAATGAGGTATCAAAATATATCAGAAGATTTGTTGATTTCTTTAATTCCACAGGTATGACCAGACAAGTCTCTGTGTTAATATTTGTGTCATTTACATTGTATGACGTCGAGGAAGTGACAGCTTTATATAAATCAAAAGCACATATCTAGCAGTATTTATGAATGAATGTAATAGAATAGACGAGATTGCAATAAAATGATATGGCAAATACTTTTTCCATTTATATTTTTATTTCCAGAGCGGATTAAGGAATTACGAGGTTGGTTTGGTGCAGCCGCTTTCCGTCATGTCAAAAATCTATTAACTGTGAGTTGGGAATCATTCCAGATGTGACAACAATATTCTTTGCAAGGTCGAAATGGAGAAGATTTTAATGGAATATAATTCCGGGTGAAAGATAATGTCGAGCTCGATATAAAACATCGACTGAGGCCGTTGTGCTCTAGGTATTATAGGAGACTTTTCAAATGTAATATGTCTCATGTAGCCTCGCTCTGAACGAAGTTTGGTAAAAATCTGTTCGATTTGTGTAAAGATATTTTTAAATATATGATATTTACATTCCGAATCCTCCAAAAAATAATATGAATTAAAAGATTTCCGCTATAGCACAGTCACAGAAAACTATCCCACTTTCAAAAAAGTGCACATAGCATATTTTTCTTCGACAAATTTATAAGTGTGTGTAGTCCTTCCAATCGGAAATTTTATTCTGCCAGACAGATTCTGAAGATATTTTATCCAATATTATGTCGATATCCACATTTCGAATCGATTTGCTAATGGCAGAGAGATTATTTACAGCCGCATGGCACCAAATTTTGGAAGTAAAAGTATAGGAGATTTACATTTTATAATATTAAATGATTGAAGCTAGCAAAGATGTTTTAAAGCTAATATATACCAGATAAACTATGAACGATCTGCACAGTGTGACATAAACATGCTGTACCATATAGTAGACCTACAGACAATTAAAAATATGTTGCTTGATCATAGTGAATCTTAGAGTTGGGCAAAAAAAATAAAGATAGAATTTTAAATACCTACCAATGCGGTTCATAATGAAATAATTTAGGAAATTCTTGGATGTTTTAGCATTATCACACACTTCATTCCCTTGAACCAATAATTCAATGTCCGACTACATCTGTGACTCGGTCGTCACAATCAAGACCTATAAATAATATTTCTAAAAAATTTCCAAACATAATATCTCTCTCTATTGTTATACTCTTCACTCATATATTAGGGCCAAGATTGTCGATCTTTCGAACTTAACATTAGTTAATATTTTTTATGGTTTAAGGGAGTGACTCTGTTTGTATATAAAATTGCAATATATATATACAGTCTAGTCTGGAAATGCGGATGTGTTGATAGTTACGTATTTGCTCTGTATGATGTTGAGCAAATGACAGATTTTATATTTCACAACAGAGCCATTCGTCTTCGTGGAAGAATAGCGTTATAATGAACGAGAATGTAAAAAATGATTGGCATTAATATTTCCCGAAATGCATGTGCAATGCATCTATGAGTTATTATCTTTGTTGTTAACTGTTAGGCGTTGTACAATAGACCAATAATAAATTATGTGAATACAATTTCAAACCTATGTCATGGTGACTATTGCCATTAAAGTTTGTATTTTAATATATGCACTATATTAAGCTCTGTAAACTTGAACTTTATAGAATTAACATATTGTATTTCCTGCGCCTCGTTAACCGCTACAAATAAAAATAAGAGATTTAAGATGTCTTTAACCACCAACCATGGAAGATGCGACTCACCTCACTTCAGTAGTGCATCTTTTGCTGTTTTGAAGGCTCGGAGTATATTTGAAACCTTTGCTTGTTCAATGCTTCTATGAGGTATTGTCTTTGGGTAACAGTTAGCCCTTGTACAATAGGCCAATCATATACTATATGACTATAATGACATTATCGAGTGATTCTACTGCAATTAGGGATATGAAATTAACTGCTACAAAACAGGCAAATTCAGACCGAATACAAAATATCAGGAAATTGTTGTTTTTTAATGCCACAGTTAAGACTAGACATTTCTTTTTGTTGATTAGGTCGTTTGTATTGTATGATCTTGAGGAATTGACAGATTTCATTTTTGCTCCAGTAATTTATTGCAATATTTTCCTGGAGAACTAGTACTAATATGTGATACTTATAAAAGATAAAAGAATAGTCTTTTAAAATTTTTAGCGTACACATACTTCAGTTTAAGGTTGTTTCTACATTTCAGTTTATTCTAACACACAGTTGGGTGGGTAAAACTGCATTCCGGGCGTTGAAATACCATATAATGCGATTTTACAACGCTGGGAGAATGAGAAAATTAGGAAACAATGACGCGATTATGTGAAATAAACATATATTCAAAACTAAGAATAGAGTGAAGTTTTAAATTGTTCGAGAAAGAAAGAATGGCACTAGGCACAAAATTTAAGTACTTAAGTAATCTATTTACCTTGTAGAAATCACAACAAAATTTGATGCAAAAATTGTCGAAAAGCATGTTAAGTTGAAAGTAAAATTTATTTGCAAAATTTCATCTTTTCCATCCAGATGCTTCGATGGCGGATGATATCAATATATGCAAGAAGGTACGATTTAACTAGGCGCCTTGGGTAAATTTTACCAGAATTGCATAGGGTTAGCCTAGTGAAGTGTTTATTATAAAAATAAAATCTGATGCCCCCCTATGAACCTCGCAAAACTGCAATTGGCTTTCTGCGAATTTAATTTGCAAACGATATTTTAGGTTTTACACAGAAAGCAATATTATGTGAGATAGGAAGTGATATATGATTCTGCTATCGCTCAGGGCAGTTGCTGTCTTTGATGTAAAAAGTTAGATCAGACAAGTTTTTGAGTTGCTATTTATGTCATTTACGTTGTATTATGTTGAAGAAGAAAAAGTTTTTATATAACTTCATGACGCAAATCTAGCATTCTTTATGAATGAGAAGAGTTAGCATAAAATGGCTGAGATAGCAAGTTGTTTGTGTGTAGCCCTACCCAGTCGTGTCGGAATTCAACAATGTGATGTTCTAAAGCGGTGGAATGACATAAAACAAATCCAGGTGGGTGAAAAAATATATATGTTTTTTTTTCATGTGATAATGGAATCAGACAATGCAATAAATTATCATTATCTCGTAGAAATCTCAACATGCAGGGAAGAGCGAAGTGGTCCAAAAATTTATTTTTATGAATTCTTTGAAAGAAATATTTTTTGTAAAATTTTTTGACGACGTTTAGTTTGATGCGTGTACGATGTGAATAGACGACTTGTGCCGATTGTGTGAGCTATATATTATGACTAACGTTAACAAGTATTGGATGAATTGGATCAAACATAGGCCTACACAGCACTGTCCTCTCTTAATGTTGAAGAGCAAATATAAGATGTAGTACAAGCAAATGCATTATAAGCGGGAAATGCTACTGAACCGACATGGTAAAGAGCAGTGAGAGGTATCTGTCTTGTGCAATGGAAAACTAATACCACTACACTAATTTACTTTCCTTTTGTTCAATTGACTCTTAAGTCCCACAGGAAATGCGTTTTGAATAATATAAATCCCGTTCTATTCGAAGATTTTATCAACTTTATTGCAAAGATATATACTAATAAATAAGGAATATTCTCGCTTCTGTTTCGCTTCTTTTGCTCATCTTCCCTAATTGCAGTGCTAAAGGTGCGATCTATTTAATGTTGTAGCAGGTTTTGAGTGAGTTAAGAGCTGTGATGTAACGTTTTTATCCTATTATTGACCTAGTTGGAGTAAAAGTTTCATATTAAAATTAACTTCAATGGTTCTGATATTTAATGCATTTGATTTATTGATTATTCTTTTGCTTTTCGATATCATAAAATCTCGAGCATAGGAATTTTTCATGATTGAACAACTGAGATATGAACGCTGCGTTGGTAGGAATATTGGTTCGAACAGGCATGGCCGCGCAAATGACTGGGTTTCAACAATCTAGAATTGTGAATATTATTTCTTAAGATTCATCAATATTTCCACAAATTTCGATTGCTCATATTTTCAATTAGTCACAGATATTTATTATTTTATGGAAGTGTCTATGTTTGGATAGAATAGCGCAATATATATATATATTATCAAGTATACATAAAAAACCAACTCCACCTTGTTGAGCGGAAATACATCTGTGGAAAGCATATATGCAGAACACTGTATCAAAATTACAGTAAATCTACTGCTCATTTGAGTACTTGCATATTATCAAAATTCAGAACCTCCTTGTAGGTTGGATGAATGCCAATCGATTTAAGGTAACAAAAGTATATTAGAATATTTGTTGTTTTCTTTAATTCCACTGGTAAGATTAGACAAGGTTTTACGATAATATTTATGTCATTTATATTGTATGACTTTGAGGAAATTACAGTTTTTATAAAAATCAAAAGCACAAATCTAGCAGTGTTTATAAATAAATAGAATAGATGAGATTAGAGTGAAATGGTTTGGCAAATATAGCCAAACTATAGGCAAATCATATACTATATGACTATAATGATGTTATCGAGTGATTCTACTGCAGTTAAAGAATATGATATTAACTGCTACAAAATAGGCAAATAGAGACCGAATACAAAGTATCAGGCAATTGCGGTTTTTTAATGCCACAATTAAGACTGGACATTTCTCTTGTTGATTACGTCATTTATATCGTATGATCTAGAGGAATTGACAGATTTTATTTTTGCTCCAGTAATATATTGCAATATTTTTCTGGAAAATTAGTCCTAATTTGCGATAATTATGAAAGAATAGTCTCTGAAAATTATTAGCGTACACACACTTCAGTTTCAGCTTGTTTTCCCATTTCAGTCTGTTCTAACACACAGTTGGATGGGTACAGCCGCATTCCGGCGCGTTGAAATCCCATATAATGAGATTTTACAACGCGGGAAGAATAAGAAAATTAGGAAACAATGAGGCGATTTTGTGAAATAAAAAGATATTTAATAATAGGAATAGAGTAAAGTTCTAAATTGTTCGACAAAGAAAGAATGGCACTAGGCACAAAATTCAAGTACTTAAATTCAAGTAACCTTGCAGAAATCACAACATAATTTGTTGCAAAAATTGTCAAAAAAAATGTTAAGTTGAAAGTAAAATTTCTTTGCAACATTTCATCTTTTCTATTCAGATTCCTCGACGTCGGATGAGATCAATATACGCAAGAATGTACTATTTAACTAGCCGCCTTTGGTAAATTTTACCAGAATTCCATAGTGTGAGCCTTGTGAAGTGTCTTGTATAAAGATAAAATATGATGCCCCCCTATGAACCTAGCAAAACTGTAATTGCCTTTCCGCAAATTTAATTTGCAAACGATATTTGAGGGTTTACACACAATGCAATATTATGTGAGATAAGAAGTGATAAATGATTCTGCTATAGCTCAGGCCAGATTCCATACACTGCACTTTTCTATGATGGCTCTGTTCCGTTTGTGATGTTTCTGGTTAGATTGCGTTGCTGGTACTACATCTTGTATTAGCTCTTTGATATTGAGTGGGAGTTGGTTGATTCCTTTTAAAAACTTCTCCCGGCCTTGCTTAGAGTAAATTACAATATTGATTAGAAACCCTTACGATGCAAAAACGACATGGCGATCATTTTCGTTAGATGCGTATTTGATGAAAGATCAAAAATCGAAAACATTAAATAAACGTTATAATAAGAACAACATTAAGAGTCTAATTATGTACGAATATTGATTTAGAATAGTCTTTTTATTTGTTAACTTAAAACAAGTGAATATTTATACTGAAAAACTCATAACATGCATTCAAGAAAAACATAAATTATTTGTCTCCAATCTATATCGAGGATACCAAGATTTCGAAAAAGCCTTTTTAATATCTCAACAGTATAGAATGTGCTTCAGTTTCAGAATCTTTATCGCTTCCTTCCCTGATGGCTCATTAATCGCGGTTGCTTGACATTGCAACTCTGAGACAAGACTTCCTAAGTCAGTTGAGGTCGTGCATTGAAAATGTTAAACAATAAGCAAATTAGACCCCATTGTTAAGAACCAGTGAAATAAAGGCCATAAAATTAACCGAAAAACAGCTCAACGTTCTGCTTGACAATGTAGATTTTTATCAGGGTAGATTTATTAAGCTTTAATTATAATAAGAATCAAAACTTTAGAGATATTTAGTGTTTTCAATAGTTTCCTGTTTAGTTTCATAGCTTCAGTTTCATGATCTTTATCGCTTGCTTCCCTGATGGCTCATCAATCGCGGTTGCTTGACATTGGAACTCTGAGACAACAATTCCAAAGTTAGTTGAGGTCGTGCGTTGGAACTCCTAAACAATAAGCAAAGTAGACGACATTGTTAGGAATCAGTAAAATCAAGGTCACAAATTCACCGAAAAACAGTTCAACGTTCTGGTTGACAAAGTAGATTTTTATCAGGATAGATTTATTACATTTTAATTATAATGAAAATAAAAACTTTTTTGGATATTTAGTGTTTTCAATAGTTTCATTCCTGTAAGCGGGGACTTTAGAATTAATTGCAGTTACTACTTGTAGTTAAGAGGTAATAGTGTGAAGACATTGAAGAAGTAGATGTTTTTAGTTCCCATGGCTGAACCATTCTAATCTCCTCTCTCTGTTATTAGGGTTCAATTTTATTTGCGATGCTAATTATATTTGCTGGTAATATTATTTTTAGGAATATAATACCTAATATACCTTGAAAAGGGTTCACACTAAAGTGTAGCATTCAAACGAGCAGCGCTTTATAATCGATTTATGCGCGGAAATGCTGTGACATGACTTATTACGACACTAAGCTCGCCTCTCTGCTTGGTCGCAAAACTCCCCAATTATTCAAATATTGCACTTGTGAACACTTTAAAGGATTTTTAGGGACAATCATGAACAATTGAAAATGATAAAATGAGAAAATGTTTACAATATTGTTTTAAGATTATTGCAAATATTTGAACGCCAAAAATTATTTTAGCATTTGAAAGGAAACATAATAATATCTCTGTGTAAAAATTAAGTATTTATCCTAGATAAACCTAGGCATGGTGGTTTGATATTGATCCCATTTTTAAACAATTTTATTAATTTTTCTTTTCTGGTAAAATATGAAATATTTATTTTTATCAAAGCCAATGCCTTGGTACGATATTTGCAACATGTCGTGGCGCGCAATAAATATCAAACCTAATCATATCAATACAATAAAGATAATATGTCACCGAAACGTACTAACTACCACCATACAAATTTATTGTTTTGTCGCAAATGAAGTAGCTTCATCTATCTAGAGAATTCATGGCAATTTCCTGCATCTATTTATTATTTCTTTTATTGTCGATTGAATAGAACAATCATTATATATTTTATGTCCATTTTGACAAAGGTGGAGTTATCATAATAATAAGGCCAAATGCTATTTACGGTTCAACTGTCTATAATGAACCGAAAAAGCACATATTTTATCAATATTCCATTTTAATATCAATAAATAGAACAACTGCTAAATTAATTATTTAATTAATTTAAATAAATAGATTAATTTTTGTTGAAATGTAATTCATGTTGCAATTTATGACTTTTCTGAAAGATGTATTTCATTCTGACATAACAAAAAAAAAACTTTTTAATGCTCCGCTTTATGAAGGAGCCATAATTTATGTAAAAATTTAAAACTGCAATGATGCTATCATATTCATATTAGGGGAAATGAGCTGAATGTGTGGTGAATTTCGAATTCTATTTCACTTCTTAGAAAGGTGAGATGTGATAGATGATTTCACCAACGCCCAGGAGAGAGGCCATTCTATACACGCCCTTATATCTGTTTGAAATTTTTTTCTGTTACTGTTACACATTTTGAAGTTTCTACTAAAACGGCTGGCAGTTTATTAATTTTAGGTGTTGCCACCGGCCTTTCTGGCTACAAATTTGAAATATGTTGTAACTAAATATGTCGCTATTTTACACCAGTTTTACGTTGCGACACTGATTACTTTACAAAGATTGACAAACCTCAACATCAAAAATATTAGTAAAAAATTTCCATTATATTTGCCGGAAGTGTAGCCGCTGCTACATACTTATGCGTATAGCAATATTATTTGTTTTATATTAATGGTAATCATGACACTTTTTAAAGTTGTAGAATAAAATGTTTAAACACAGTCAATAATGAGGTATGAAAAGTCTTTGTGTTAATATTTATGTCATTTACATTGTATGACGTTGAGGAAGTGACAGTTTATATAAATCAAAAGCACATATCTAGCAGTATTCATGAATGAATGTAATAGAATGGACGAGATTGCAATAAAAAGGAAATGGCAAGCCCTTTCTCTATTTATATTTCCAGCACAGATTAAGCATTTAGGAGGTTTGATAGGTGCAGCCGCTTTTTCTCGTGTCGAAAATCAATTAACTGTAAGTGCGGAATTGTCCCAGATGTGATAACAACATTCCTTGCAAGGTCGAAATTAAGAGGATTTTAATGAAATATGATTCCGGGTGAAAGATAATGTCGACTTCGATATTAAGAACCGACTTGTAGGCCGTTGTGCTCTAGATATCTTAGGAGACTTTTCAAGTGCGATATGTCTCTCGCAGCCTCGTTCTGAGCGAATTTTGATAAAAAATATGTTCGAAGTGCGTAGAGATATTTTTAAATATATGACATCTACAATTCCAAATCCTAAAAATAAAAATAATGATATGAAAAAATTTCCGCTATAACACAGTCACAGAAAACTATCTCAGTTTTTGAAAATTGCACATAATATATTTTTATTCGACGAATTCATAAGAGGTCGCGTTCAGCAATCTGTATGTAGCCCGTACAATCGGAAATTTTATTCGGCCAAACAGATTTGGGGGATATTTTATCCAATCTTTTGTAGATATGCACATTTTGAATCAATATGGTAATGGCAGAGATATATATACAGACACATGGTATGAAAATGAAAGGAAAAATATAGAAGGTTTATTTTTTAGTAGAATTACGTGATTGAAGATAGCAAAGCATATTATAGAGCAAAAATATACCAGGCAAACTATGAACGATCTGCACGCTGCGGTATAAACATAAGGTACCATATAGTAGGCCTAAAAGAGGTTGCTTGATCATATTCAATCTTAAAATTGAGCATAAAAATAAAGATACCATTTTTAACAACTACCAATGTAGTTACTAATGAAATAATGTGGGAAATTCTTGGGTGTTTTAGCATTATTAAGCACTTTATTCCATTGAGCTAATAAAAGAGCCGACTACACGTGTGGTTCGGTCCATGCATAATATCTCTCTCTATTGTTACACCCGTTATTCGTATATCAGGACCAGGATTGTCGATCTTTTGAACTTCACATCAGTCATTGTTTTCTATGGTTTAAAGGAGTGACTGTTTTTAGACATAAAATTGCAATAATGGCCTATTCTATTTAGCGGGTAAGAGTTAGTCATTATACAATAGGCCTATATTATACGCATTTGCGATAAAGTTATTTCTGCCAATAACGACGATTTTTAATTATATAAAATAAGCTGTCTCAAAGCAGGTGAATATTGATCAGCAAAAGTACCAGTACATTTGTTGCTGTCTTTAATTCAGCAGTCTAGTATGGAAATGCGGATATGTTGATTTCCCAATAGAGACCATAGTATTTGTGGAAGAATAGCGTTATAATAAACGAAAAAGCAAAAAAAAACGATTGGCATTGATAATTTTGGCAATGCATGCGCATGGCATCTATATGATATTATCTTTGCATGCAACAGTTAATTGTGTTCAATAGGCCAAAATTAAATTATGTGAATACAATGATTCTTCCCGAGTGATTCTACTGCAATTAGAGACACGATTTTTAATGATATGAAATTAACTGCGAAAACAGACAAATACAATTAGAATATATTTGTAACAGGACAATTGTTGCTTTTTGATGACACATCTAATATCAGACATTTGTTTTGTTAATTACGTCATTTATATTGTATAAACTAGAGAAAGTGGAAGATTTTATATTTTGCAACAGTACAAATTTTTTTGTTGATATCATTTCAAATTTATAATTAAGTTCATTTTTATATCCACGTGCAGCCAATTTTCAAACCTTATGTCATGGTGACAATTGTCAATAAAGTTTGTATTTGAATAAAGGCAATATATTATGCTGTGTAAGTTTGGTCTTCAGAATTAAAATAATGTATTACCTGCGCCTCGTTAACCGATACAAATGATAATATGAGATTTTAGATGTCCTTAACCACCAACCATGGAAGAAGAAACTCACTTCACTTAGTAGTGCATCTTGGTTAGCAGTTTTAAAGGCTCGAGGTTTATTTGAAGTCTTTCTTAGGTATATAAGAGGTCGTTATTTAGTACACATCACAATTAGCAATGAAATAAACACCTCCATTTGCGATGTGAACTTGTAGCGTAATGCCCTTTCGTTTTCAAAAACTTTATTATCGTGGTTGTTTCATGACAGAAAATGAATTCAAAATGCCTAAAGCTCAACCATTAACTATTGACTAAAACTTACGTGAGTATTACGTGTCGCCTACTGTACAGAAGACTACCATGAAATTTCAGTTTCATTTAATGCAATTTTTCTTTGAACAAAAAGTTGAATAATAGTCCCCCTTGTCACGACCGCAATTTGTTATTCTTATCTACTGTTTGAAGGAAGTGTCTATGTTCGATACAATAGTGCAATAAAAATACACTGTGAAAATGTATGGGAAATTTACTGTTAATTCCTAGTAATTGCATATTTCCAAAATTCAAAATTGATTTCTTTATGAGATAAATGCTAAGTATTGGACTGTTCATGAACGCACGTTAGCAGTGCGTGAAAATGCGCAGTAAATTTATTGTTCAATTCCAGTAATTGCACATTTCCAAAATTCAGAATTGATTTCTCGACGAGAAGAATGCCAAGTATTGGGCTGTTGATGAACGCACGTTGGCAGTGCGTGAAAATGCGCAGTAAATTTACTGTTAATTCCTAGTAATTGCATATTTCCAAAATTCAAAATTGATTTCTCGACGAGAAGAATGCCAAGTATTGGGCTGTTGATGAACGCACGTTGTCAGTGCGTGAAAATGCGCAGTAAATTTACTGTTAATTCCTAGTTATAGAATATTTCCAAAATTCAAAATTGATTTCTTGATGAGAAGAATGCCAAGTATTGGGCTGTTGATGAACGCACGTTGGCAGTGCGTGAAAATGCGAGGTAAATTTATTGTCATTTACAGTAATGTCACATTTTCAAAATTAGATGATAATGATATTATCCGCCAGATGTTATTGTCAATAAAAACGGTTTTTAAAAATACATAAGAAATTGTTACAAAATAGGCACATATAGAGCACCAAACGTATTAGGAGATTTGTTGCTGTCTTCGATGTAAAAGTTAAGACTAGACTAGTTTTTGTGTTGATGTTTATTCCTTTACATTGTATGATGTTGAGGAGGTGAAAGCTCATTTATAACTCGAAAACACAAATTTAGCATAATTTATGAATGAGAACAGTTAGGCTTAAAACGGACGAGATGGGAGGGGAAAGGTATGGCAAATATTTTTTTTTTATAATTTCATTTTCAGCTCAGATTGAACTAACACGAAGTTCTTTGTTTGCAGTCGTACCCAGTCGTGTCGAAATTCCAAAATGTGAAGGTTAAAAACGGGGGAATGTTAAAAATAAATCCAAGGGGCTGAATTATTTCTTTTGTGTGGCAATGGATTCAGGTAATGTAATAAAATATCATTATCTCGTAGAAATCTCAACATTTAGATAAAGGCGAAGGGGTCAAACGATTTAATTCATTGAATACGCATTATGTCGATTTTATCGTAATACTGAAATGTGAGTTTATCCAGTAGGACTAGTGTTAACGAGAACTGGGTGCTTGTCAAATATAGGCCTACACAACACTGTCGTCCTTTAATGGCGAAAAGCAAATACAAGATGTAGTATTAGCGAATGAATTGTAAACGGGAAATGCTACTGAATCGCCTAAAGTGCAATGAGAGGTATCTGTCTTGTGCAATGGAAAACTACTACCATTAAACTAGTCTACTTTGAATTCTTTCAATCGCCTCATAAACCCGACAGGAAATGCGTTTGACTAATCTAAATCCCGTTCAATTCAAAGCTTTTATCAATTTTTTCTCAAAGATATGTACTACTATTCCATTTTAAAGCATGTTCTTAAGGAAGTTAATAACTGCGATGTAGACTTGGTTTTGTCATATTATTGACCTATTTGGGAGCCGAAAATTTGACTGGAAGCATAATATCGAAATGAACTTCAATGCCAAGTATAGACTGTTCCTTGACGTACCTTGTCGGTGCGTGCCCTTAACTGTCCCTAATTACCCAAAATATCCATTTTGTGGTTTTGTTTTGATATAACTGAATAAAATTACTGCAAAAGATCGGTAGGTTTATTGCACATTGGCTTCAGTGTAAGACGTATTGTATTTAGCGTATATCAGTTCGTCATCGTACAATAGGCCTATCATCTTCGCATTTGTCTTATGGTTGTGGGGTAAGTGTATTGTATAACTTACGCGTATAGCAATATTATTTGTTTGGTATTTATGGTAATCATGACACTTTTTAACGTTGTAGAATAAAATGTTTAAACACAGTCAATAATGAGGTATGAAAATTATATCAGAAGATTTGTTGATTTCTTTAATTCCACAGGTATGACCAGACAAGTCTTTGTGTTAATATTTATGTCATTTACATTGTATGACGTCGAGGAAGTGACAGCTTTATATAAATCAAAAGCACATATCTAGCAGTATTTATGAACGAATGTAATAGAATAAACAAGATTGCAATAAAATGGTATGGCAAGCACTTTCTCTATTTATATTTTTATTTCCAGCGCGGATTAAGCATTTAGGAGGTTTGATAGGTGCAGCCGCTTTTTCTCATGTCGAAAATCAATTAACTGTAAGTGCAGAATTGTCCCAGATGTGATAACAATATTCCTAGCATGGTCGAAATTAAGAGGATTTTAATGAAATATGATTCCGGGTGAAAGATAATGTCGACTTCGATATTAAGAACCGACTTGTAGGCCGTTGTGCTCTAGATATCGTAGGAGACTTTTCAAGTGCGATATGTCTCTCGCAGCCTCGTTCTGAGCGAATTTTGATAAAAAATATGTTCGAGGTGCGTAGAGATATATTTAAATATATGACATCTACAATTCCAAATCCTAAAAATAAAAATACTGAATCTATAACACAGTCACAGAAAACTATCTCAGTTATTGAAAATTGCACATAATATATTTTTATTCGACGAATTCATAAGAGGTCGCGTTCAACAATATGTATGTAGCCCTTACAATCGGAAATTTTTTTCTGCCAAACAGATTTGAGGGATATTTTATCCAAGCTTTTGTAGATATGCACATTTTGAATCGATATGGTAATGGCAGAGATATATATATACAGACACATGTTATGAAAATGAAAGGAAAAGTATAGAAGGTTTATTTTTTGGTAATATTACGTGATTGAAGATAGCAAAGCATATTATAGAGCAAAAATATACCAGGTTAACTATGAACGATCTGTACGCTGTGGTTATAAACATAAGGTTCCATATAGTAGGCCTACAGGTAATTAAAGGTAATTAAAGAGGTTGCTTGATCATAGTAAATCTTAAAATTGGGCATAAAAATAAAGATACAATTTTTAATAATTACCAATGTAGTTACTAATGAAATAATGTGGGGAATTCTTGAGTGTTTTAGCATTATTAAGCACGTTATTCCCTTGAGCTAATAAGAAAAGTTCCGGCTACATGTGTGGTTCGGTCCATGCATAATATCTCCCTCTATTGTTACACCCGTTATTCGTATATCAGGGCCAGGATTGTCGATCTTTTGAACTTCACATCAGTCATTGTTTTCTATGGTTTAAGCGAGTGACTGTTTTAGATATAAAATTGCAATAATGGCCTATTCTATTTAGCGGGTAAGAGTTATTTATTATACAATAGGCCAATATTATACGCATTTGCGATAAAGTTATTTCTGCCAATAACGACGATTTTTAATTATATAAAATAAGCTGTCACAAAGCAGGCGAATATTGATCAGCAAAAGTATCAGTACATTTGTTGCTGCCTTTAATTCAGCAGTCTAGTATGTAAATGCGGATATGTGATAATTACTTATTTACTCAGTATGATGTCGGGGAAATGCTAGGTTTCATATTTCACAATAGAGCCCATAATATTTGTGGAAGAATAGCGTTATAATAAACGAGAAAGCAAAAAAAAAAAAAACGATTGGCATTGAAAATTTTTGCAATGCATGCGCATGGCATCTATAAGATATTATCTTTGCATGCAACAGTTAATCGTGTACTATTGGCCAAACATAAATTATGTGAATACAATGATACTTCCCGAGTGATTCTACTGCAATTAGAGACACGGTTTTTAATGATATGAAATTAACTGCGAAAACAGGCAAATTCAATTAGAAGATATCTGTAACAGGACAATTGTTGCTTTTTGATGACACATCTAATACTAGACATTTGTTTTGTTAATTACGTCATTTATATTGTATAAACTAGATAAAGTGAAAGATTTTATATTTTGCAACAGTACAAATCTTTTTGTTGATATCATTTCAAATTTATAATTAAGTTCATTTTTATATCCTCGTGCAGCCAATTTAAAGTTGTAACTTGTTCAACAGATAAAGAAATAATGCTTTCAGACGGCAGTAGACACTAACTTCAGGCAATGCAAAAACTTTATTGATATACATATTCTCATTTGCCGTAAGGATATTACTGCCAATCACGACAATTCTTAGAGATTTAAAATAGGCCTGCCACAAAAGCATGGTGGATATGGATCAGCAAAAGTTCAAGTACATTTGTTTGCTGTTTTAAATGCAACAGTCAATTTTTTGACTTTGCTATAGTGTTTGATAAATTACGTTCATTTTACTTTATTACTGTATTATGTTGAGTATATGAAATATTTTATGTTACACTTGAAAAAACCGTTTTAGTATTTGTGAAAGAATAGCGTTATAGTGAATGAAAATTGCAAAAAATGTTTGGTGCAAATATTTTCTGCAATGCTTGTGCAATGCTTCTATGGAATTGATTTAGTTGGGTAACAGTTAGTTCGATGTACAATATATACAACCGTTACATACAACCGTATATACGTAACCAAAATTCGTATTTTTGGCCATATACTATATGACTATAATGATAATATCGAGTGTCAGATTCTATTGCGATTATGAGGACACCAATTTTGATGGCATAAAAAAATGAAAAACTGCGTAGTTTCAAAACAGGAAAATACAGATTGAATACTAAATTATCAGGCAATTGTTGCTTTCATTAATGCCAAAGTAGACAAAACAAGATATTGGTTTTATTTAATTGAGTCATTCATTTTTGTATGGTTTAGAGAAAGTGACTGATATTGGTTTTTGCAATAAAAAATTCTTTGCAATAAAGGTAACGAAAAAGGCTACAATGACGTTGAAAAATGATTAGGATACACAAACTCCAGTTTGAGGTTGCTTTTCCCATTTCGGGTTGAGTTAGCACACAGTTGGATGGGTACATCCGTAACACGTCTCGTCGAAATACAATATTGTGATGTTTTATAAATCCGGAAGAATGGGAAAGGTTAGAAAACAAAGACGCGTTTAATATCGTGAAGTTAACATATATTTGAAATAAGAATAGAGAAAAATTGTAAATGGTTCGACAGTGAAAGAAATAATGCTTCTAAGGACTAAGCACTGAATTATAGTAATGCAAAATTATTAATCTATTTATCTTGTAGAAATCCCAACATAGGCTGAAGCGGAAATTTTCGAAAAACTTGTTTAGTTGGAAATAAAATTTGGCGCTTTACACATAAAAAAATCTTTTGTGAGATAAAAAGTGGTAGATGATTTTGCTATTGCTAGGGACAGATACCACTCATTGCAGTTTACTATGATGGTTCTGTTCCGTTTGGGATGTTTTTCGTTTTGAGCTATAGTTGCTGATATCTTTGATATTGAGTGGACGTTAATTGTTACTTTTTAAGTACTGCTCATGGCCTTGCTTTGAGTGAATTCAATAATGATAAAAAAGCCACATGCAATAAGAAAGCTACCAGGCGACACTGCGCGTTGTCGCCTTATCTACACTTAAATCCTTTGAATATTTTTAGGAATATTATATTACACAATGAAAGGTCTAATTTCATTTGGATCTATAGATATTTTCATTGAAATTCACTTCAAGCAAACAGGAATAAAAGAGGCTATCTAGTGGCCACATAATGACAAAAAGCAGGCTACAAGAAGTAGTACTAGAAATTGCAATTTAAGAGGAAGACATCATAAATGGGAATGAATCGGTAAAGTCTCCTTAATGCGACTTCGTATTTTCTCTGGGCGATAGTAAAGCCAGTTCCAAAATTGTATCCTTTGACTTCTTTCTGTTGCCTCTTACCCCTCAGGAATTTAAAATAAGATTATTCTAATTTTATTCCATGCAGGGCATATGTTATTTTATTAATATTATATTGCATAGACATAATAACTATATACAACCAAATAATTGAATATGCCAAAGTTGATTTGGTTTTTTATTGCTTTTTCTCATCTTCAGCAATTTGCACTGCCCAAGGTAAGTTTCTATATGATAAGAACAGGGGATTTCGGCGCAACTCCAGTTTTACGACCGTACCCATCTAGCTATGTGTTAGCTTTAAGTTGGACTAGGAAATCATCCGTATGACACGAATATGTTTATGTCAATAAATTTTTGAACAGCTGTCAACGAACAAAGTTTGCTCTCGACACATAATTCATCTTGTTTGATTCTCGACTCGTTAAAAAATTGATTTTCAAATATTATATATATATATTCTATATATATATATTCTCCATTTTGTTTAATGTGCCAATTGCTTAAAATTTTTTTTTATTTTGGATCTTGTAGAAACCAGAAACATTGGTAGTATGAAATGAGTAACTGAGAGATATAAACCCTGCATGGGTGTGTAATTAAATTAGTGCATTGGGAAGTTTATACACAAAAAAACATTTTTGAGATGAAAAAACAATTATGATTTGTTTGCAAGATATAAATAAAGATTAGTGCAACATATATATCACATAATTTTGTTCCGAGTGGATGTTTTTCACAAGCTAACGTTTTGCTATCCCATAATCAGAAATACTTTCAATATTGATATCGAGAATCTGTCCCAATATGGCCTTGATATCAATTATTTTCAGAGCCATGATAAAGAAGCCAAATGTGTCGCCTTAATATTGAGTTATTGTTCTACAAATCACCAACAAGAACTTATTACACATGCAAAGACGTTCTGTGAAGGCTTGGGATATTTTTATTGGAAAAAACTTGATAATAAGGAAATGACATATGTTATTAATTCTACTTTTAGGTAAATTGTGCATATGAATCAAATTTATTAAGCCAATTGCTTCAGTACGTAAATGCTTTAGTACTTACCGTTGGTGCCCAATATTATATCTAAGTGGCAATAATCAAATCGCAACTAAATTGATTGATGGATTGCTTGAGAGATTTTTAAAAATATTTATCTACTAAAATTTCCTATAATTGAATTATCGCTGTTTATATTTTTATTGCTTTCTTATTTCATCCGATTGTCGGCAACATAAAGGGAATGTTTTATTCAGAATCGAACGTTACATCAACAGTTTTTTCATCGGAGGAAATGACAGAGAAAAAGAGGGAGATTGGAAATGGCAGGATGGTACCGACGTTATTATGAGAGGGAAAGCAGGGTATCAAAATTGGTCAGTCTGAACATAAGTATGCTGTTATAGTTAGCATCAATATTTCGAAGAAATATGTGCTCATGAGTATAGGCGGATGGATAAAAAAAGATTCAATATATTACGACGTCGTTAGGATTGTTAGAAGCATCTAATTTTTCGATTGGACTTGGCCTAACCAAGTTTTTACAACTTATGTTGAGTGCTGTTAATAATTTAACGAGCCGAACTCGAATGGACTCGAACTCGAGATCTTCTGTCTGCGATGGTAATCACAAGGCTATCGAGTCGCACCCAATGGTATTCACCTTTTTTATTTAGAAACGCAAACGATCGTATATTCATTCAGCGGCAGTTGATGGCCAAAATTCTTCCTTCCCGATTCCCATGATGAACATCAAAATTAGCAATAACATAAACACCTCGGTTTGCAATGTAAACTTGTAGCGTAATGCCCTTTCGTTTTCAAGAACTTTATCATCGTGGTGGTTTCATGACATCAAAACGAATGTACAGTGCCTAAAGCTCGACAGCATACGTTATCGACTAAAACTGTGAATGAGGTATGTTTCGCGTACTGTATAAAAAACTACCATGAAATTTCAGTTTTATTTAATGTAATTTATTTTTAACAAAATGTTCGATTATAGTCCACCTTGTCACAACCGCGTGATTAAAAGTTTGTAATCAAAATATTGTACAAATTGTTTTCAGGAAGTTTAACCAACCAAATAATGCAGGTGGTAATGAAGATTGTGTTTTAATCGGGAGAGAAAGATACGAATGGGTTGACTCTTCTTGCGACGATAGCTTGTTTTATATTTGTCAGAGAGGTACTGCCCAATACAAAGTTGTTATTTATGTATTATTTGACTTTTCTTTTGTATTGATGGATAAATACATGAGGAAACCTGAAACTTTGGTTCTGTTGATTAAAAAATGGTTTGAATTTTGCTAATATATCATTGAAAACCTGTCTAATCTTAGTTTTGAAGATTTTCATATAAATTGGAGAACACGCACATGAATACAAATAAAGTATGAAATATTTTTTTTTTTTGAAGTTGTGGATAACTAGAAATTCCTCCTGCTGCAAATTGTCTGAGTTGCAACTAAATTCTTTTTAAAACGTTTTTTTTAATATTTCCCCATACATTTTAACTTAATATGTTACATGTCTTTTGTCCAACAAATTGTATATTTTTGTTGGTCGCTATTAAATTTGTGTCGACTTCCAATTTGCTTATTAAAGCTTAATTGATATTATACTACAAGGTATATTTCATTGAATTACAATAGCGAGTTTTGGTAAAGTAGAAGAATTTGCTTCTTTCGTGTATACATGCAAAATAAAAAGGGTGAATTTACATCTTTCCACATGTTCAATTTGTACAATGTTGTTCTTGCTACAACATTATCAAATTAGAACAAATCAGATTTAACGAAATCTAAAACAAACAAACGATACGTACAATACGAAAATCGAATTAGAGTTATTTATCTTCCTAATATGGACATTAATTTCTTAAGATGGAAGAGGTCGGGCCTCAGTGAAAAAGACAAAAATCAACGAAACAACAAGAGAATGTGTTTTGACGGCATGCGACACTTCTGCAACGGTTGGATGGTACAAGGACTCGGGAAAAATATCGACCGACAGTGGAAATACTGTTTATCAAGAACTGAAATCAGGATCAGCTATCTTGTATCTTAAATATGCAAAGATATCTGATAGTGGGACCTATAGTTGTCAAGCTAGGATCAGCAACCAAACGAAAAATGAGACTACGATGACATATGCAGGTAAACTTGCGCTTTTCCTCTCTCACTCTATCCCCATCTCTCTCACTCTCCTATACACTTTTCTTTATTTAGTTCCCATCGGTCAATACCCTACTAACGATGGCTTGATAATAACTCTTTTTCAGTCGCTGGAAAGCCCACCATCCACAAAATATCAAATTTTCCGTGCAAATCAAACTTGGAAGTTCATTGGAAGCCAAACAAAAATGCGGTTGGATTTCCTCATAAGTGAGTTTTGAGCATTTAATAGATTTATTGTTATTTTTATCATGTCAACAAATAAAGCCAGCAGAAAAAGGATAAATTAAAAGAACTGTTATCCTCACGGTTTCAAGCCATATGTTGAAAAAAGTTTTCACGCTTTTGGAGTGATTTAGATATTTTTTGGAATAAAATGGAAAATAAGGTTGTACCATATGCCCAGCGAACAGAAAAGTTTTTGATTTTAATCCAAACCCAAAGGAAATTCTCGTTTTGTCCTTGAGCTCTTCTTCTCACGAAATTTCAGTTTTTAATATAATAATAAGTGAAATTTAATATTTTGACAGAATTGAGGCCAAACTCGGATCGGGCGGACTCATAGAAACCAAATGGACGGATTCGCCAATTTTTGAGAACCAAACCACCACACTATCTAGCTTGAAGTCTTCTACTGAATACAATGTTGAGGTAGGCATTTTACCCATTGAATAAATTTTCCAAGTTTGAAATTTTATTTTTTAAGCTTGAGATTGGCATCACATAACATGTCTAAACATTCACGTACACTGTAACGCAAATGCAGTAAAATTACTGTAATTTTACATTGTAATATTGAAATATTATAAAAGAATAGGATCATTAGCTAATTATAGTGGTACCAATTATACCTTATTGGTGCGTTCCATCAACAGCCCATTCTTGGCTTAGACATGACATTTTTCAACCTCGTAAATTTGCGAATACTGTGAATGACCAGTAAATTTAATGTACTTTATTTTCTGTATGTGTGCGTGAAAATTTTTGTTTAGACATATTTTTTTTGCTCTATCGTTCCCAAAAACTTTTAATACTGATAGTGATTAATGATAAATATTTTAGCTGTGAAATTAATTTGGGTTAATTTCCAGTTCTAAACAAATTCTTATTGGCAACAATAAATTTCGTGGGCATAGACGAAGCAATTTATATCACGTCATCTTAATTCAATATTTTTTTGTCAAAACAAGATTTCGATTTCAAAATTAAGGTCTACATATCGGATCTATCGTAGTGAACGCGATAAAAATATTTTTTTAATAATATAATCTTTATTTTAAGATTGGGTGAATAACAGCAGTTTTCACTCTTTTTTCAAATTGCCAGATTTGACATTATTTAACTGCATTACAGGTCACCGCATGTGTGAGAAAAGAAAGTTGCAGCACATCAAAATTTAATAGAAGCAAATTATTTAGAACAGATGGTTCCAACTGTAATATCAACATCAGTAGCGCAAAACGATGAAAGTCAAACTTGCTTTATTTCCTGGGAAATTTTGTCAAATACTGACAAGAAAACTGATCCAAAAACTTCAGTGAGTTTAAATTTCTATATTCTCTTCATTGCTCAATATCTGCTTAATAAAACAAATTGTCTCTAAATAGATGTAATTTTAATTTCTGACTGACTTTTTTGCGGAAGTTGAATCAGTTGTGTCAGTTTCAATCACGCAATGTCCCAAGACTCACTTTGACAAATGTGCAGTAAAGTTACGGTTGTTTTGTAGTAACTTTAAATTTCTTTTATTTAAAACCGATTTAATGAGATTTATGACAAGTATGAACCTGTTAATATTTATCCTTTACAGTTGATCATTAAATTTTGTATTTGAGTTGTCAGCAAAATGACTGTAAAAAAGCGACAATTTGCCAAAAATTTTTTCTGTGAGCCGATGCAAACAATGAAGTCATAAAAATCGTCGTCAAAACATATTGAATTATTCAATTTTAAATTTATTTATTAAATATGAGCCACTGATGGATAACGCCGCGTAAGCGCTGAACGTCAAAGGCTTTTACTTGTTATAATTATCTCAAAAACTATACTAATCAAAAAATATTCTAACTTTCCAAAATATGTTAGAAGTTCATTGTATTTGATAAAATTAACGGTTGTGTCTAACAATTTTTACCAGATGCGCCAGAAATGAACGAATAAAAGTAGCTCATTATTATTTTCAGGAAGTCATAATGAACTCAACTTTGACATCAAAACGAGATTCAAAAATTAATGAGGGCAAAATATCGAAACAAAATGTGACCTCATCAGAACATTATAATTTCACACCGGAACCCAACCGCAAATACTCAGTTTCGATTAAAATTTATAATTGCGCTGGGGCAAGTCAATCTTTCGAAGTGTCAGGGAACTGCCAAGGAAAGCCTGAAGGTTGGTAAATATCTGTACCTATTCCAATGATTTGTAGTTAAACGATCAAATACGACTGTTCTTACTATTTTTTCTGCACCGTTATGAGTATTCCTAATGTAATAAGATTAAATAAAAATACAATTTCTTTCCTTTTAATTAAGCCCCAGGAAACGTTCCTACAACCATGCACGTTTGTAATGATGCCATCGGTATGAATGGAACTCATACTATAACAATAAAACGACCTGATGAATCTAATGGACTTATTAGGTGAGTTCTCAAATGATTTCACTCCTGGTCGACTATGTACCTAAAGTTCGATTTCCTTCGTTTTACTTTTTAGGAACATTTCACTTACTAGGGTCCAGTCTAAATTATTGGATACCTGATCCACAAATTCGTAAATTACCCGAGTGGGTTTTCTGATCTATTCGAAATTAACAAATTTAAAAATATTTATATATTCATCAAATATATGTGGATCTGCAAGTTTGTTGCAATGTTTTGAAAAACGGCTGGTCTTTGATCCAATTCTGAAATCGAAAGAGATTCGATGTTGATAGACCTACCACAAAGCTCTTTGTTCCACATATATCACGTATAATATTTTAATCTCATTTATTAGAATTATCATATTCCAAGGAACAAAGTATCAACTAAAAATATTTCACAGGCTTCATATAATGTGAGAAAAATAAACAACTACATCAATGAGTGAAAAAATTTAGTAAATAACTAATCGGCTATATTGGAGTGTAACCATTGTTCTTGTTTAATTTTATTAATAATTGTTCAAAACGAAACTGAATGCGGCTGTACCCAGAAGAAACTCACTATCATATAAAACTATAATATTATTATATACTATATCATTACTATATCACAAAGACCTACCACAAAATGTACTGGTTTTGTGCTATTCAATCGTTATATTTTGCTACGTATTAAAATAACGTTCGGTAGATAAAATTTACTTCAATGGAGCGGAGATTCCGTAACACCTTATAAACTAATAATGAAATCGTTTATTCCAGTTGCTTGTTTGTAATTGTTACCAATCCTGGAGTTGGAGAGAGCGATGAATACACACTGAATAATTTACAGAAAGCCAACAATTTCTTTAACAATTCAAATATTGGATATATCGCGGTAGCTGTTACTCTTTCAAGGTCAGTGGAAAAGATAAACTATTAATCTGAAATGCAGTATACCGTATGAAGATGAAAATGCAGCTAAATATCGCGGTCTTTCTGTGGCGCAGCTTGTCACAATAAATTTCTGATTGACAGAAATTACTGCGTCAAAATAAATATTCATGATTTTTTTTCACACTTCAATATTTTATACTTTTCGTTAACTATCTCGGATATTTTATACTAGCATGGAAGGAACGCAGATCACTGTACAACTCGGAGATGAATCAGTGACTTCATGCGATGTCAACAAAACTGTGGAAAATAACTCAGGAAGCCGGAAAAGATCGACAAACAATGCAAACCTCTTTATAGGTAGAAATAGAAAATTGGACAAGGAAAATGCTTACAGGTCTGCTACTCGAAGGAAAAAATTTTATGTTTGAATTTTGTGCTCCATATATCGCCTGATCATATTCAGATTTGAAAAACTCAACACCAAATTAAAATAAATCTAAAGTGCAAAACTTTATAAAAAAAATATTTAAAGCATGAGCCATAGTCCAGTCCTTGATAAACGTGAACAGAGTGATCCATCTTTGAACCATATTAATATTTTACAAAAATTATTTTCTGAATGGGCAGATGACGTCTTTCCTGAAGGTAAGTAAAACATAGTCCACTTCATTATCACTGTGTATGAAAAAAAGCTGCAAGCGCTTTTTTGTAGATTAGAACCAATGCCACAAGGTAGAGGAAAATACCTTCTTTATTTCACTTCAGCGTCTCAGTAGTATCCTCCACACCTGTTGGAGAAATGATTTACTTCAAAAGAAGTCCTGGACTCGTGTTGAAAAGATTTAAAGATGATTGCGATACCATAGGAAGTGAGTAAATATATTTCATTAAAAATATAAACTGGAAACGATGCATGAGGAAACAAATTGTAAGTCAACGAAGAGAACGTTGATGATACATTGCATTTTTAATTGATTGTTTGAACCCAAAGTTGGTAATTTTTTTTAAATTGAGGGGCGTAATACTAACTTTCAGCTAATCTATGTGCTAATTTTGCATAATAAACAAATAAAAAAAATGGAGAGAAAAAGTATCAAATTTTTAATGATAGTTCAATTTACAATCCTTCCATTTTTTATGCCAACTTATGTTTATGTTACTTATAAAAATAACTTTGTCACCGACTTCGATTATACGTGCATTAAACAACATATTATGTCGGCTCAAAGATGCTGGAAACTGATTTAACACAGATGATTCTAATGCATGTTTCATTTTAGAGAAACAGTCATTTGAATTCAACACGATAAGTTTCTTTATTGGATTTTCAATTCCTTTCCTGTTATTGATAGTTGCAATATGGATGATTTATAAACTGAGGAAAGACAATAAAGATTATAACAATTCAATAACTACAAATGATCACAACTATGAAGTCATTGAAAAAAAAGGGTAAATGTCGGAAAATGCTAATTAATTTTTTTTAATACGATCTACAATATTAGTGCTTGCGGGCCACATACGATTTTTATAATCAGTATAAATCAGTCGAGTGCAAACTTGAATTATCGATAATTCTTCTTCGACGAAAGTTTTGCAGTAATTTAGTCCGTCAGCGCAACCTGCAATTATCTAGAAATTTATTTTCGAGGACAATCGTTGCAAAACATTCACTATATTAATGTTATTGTTAATTTCATTTACTCAAAACTTATCACAAGTAGAACGCAGGTGGAATAGAACATTGTGAGCTGATTCCTATCCTTCGCCCTTCATGTACATGCTGTTGCATTGACAATTAGCAACCGAACCTTTTTACTTTATCAGCATCATCTCCAAGAAATCCAACAGTTCAAACTCCGACATCTGCTGTATTGGAGGAAACTGGATACGAACAAGTTAATCCTTCAACGAATCTAGTCAATATAGAATCAGCTTATGAAAATTACAATGCATGAAATATATGTGTCTGATATGAGGTCAACTGTTCCACCGTCCTTTTAGGTTTTAACTTTTTGCAACTGTTCCAACAAATTATTAGAAATCGTGTTTTATTTGAACAATCAACATCAATTCCAAACTGGATGGAAACTGTAGTTATTTTACTCCTAATTCCCACTTAATATTACGATTAGTTTTAACAAATTGGGCAATAAATGAAGTTGAATCAAAGTTGAAGTTGAATACTACGACGTACATGATATTGGCTGAAGAGCGTCTGCGAGATTTCAGTTAGTGGTTATTTCCTGCTCTGATTTATTGTTTCCTTTATTGGATATTAAAAAGAACAATCGTAAAAACCCGTGTGTACATTGTGGAAATATGCTGCTAATTTACCAACAATCCTCTTTCTTGAATTTTAGGTATGAGTTAAGATTCGCAATTAAACAAGAAATTTAATTTTATGGTTCATCATGTGGAATTAAAATAAAAGCGACGATTTTAACTCTCTTTTTTATATATAATAAAAATTTGAATTCTTTAATTTTTCAATGCAACAGATATTTTCGCTCAGAATAAGATAGCAATATGTAAAATACAATATAAAAATAAAAGAACGGCACGGAAACCCTTTTCCCTGCCACAGCTGTTATAGAATGTGCAGATTTAAATTCATCTAAAAAAAATGCTTAAAGCGCAAAAAGAGACCAAAAAAAAATTCCCTTGTCAAGACGAGTTCATAAATTTTAAAACTTGCATACACTGTAACAAAAATGCAGCAAAATTACTGGTCGCTGACAGTGATTTTACTGAGTGGTACAGAAAAAAAATCAAATTGACTTCATTTGGTCAAATATGGGATGTTGATGGAACGCACCACATAGATATAATTGGGTTTACATGTAGATGATTATGTTGCATCACAATTCTTTATTGGTAATTCGAAGGGAATATGTAGAAATTTTCCATTGGTTTCGATTGAAACGCTGAATTTTATTGAAGAGGCTGACAAAATTAAATAATTAGGAGGAATGTGTAAATATAATTAATGAATGAAATGGAGAAATCTATTTTCTTGAATTTTAACCTTTGATTGTACTTTTACTTCTATCGTCAGAAAAACATTCATGAACGTTTGTCTTGGCGGAGTTTTTGTAGTTTACTTATTATTCGTTGTTTACTTTTATCTGTTAATATGAAAGAATAATTTTATGTAAGTTTCACATTAGTAGTATTCTTTTCAAGTTTATTTGTAATTATGCTGCTATTTTACATCACATGCATTGCAAGATGGGTGATTATTTGATTTGCCGAATAATGGAAAATAGATTCAATTTGAAAATAATTAGTTAATTTTCAGAGCTTCTAGGGAACAGCGTTGTGAGGGATACATCGGCAACAGCACCGAAAAATGAGTTAAAATGAGATGCAAAAGATTATCTAGAAAAGTTATTTTTTAGACGTCGAATATATAAAGTCATTTTCTAATCTTATCAAATGCCTGTCCGTGGTGATAAAGGTCAAAGGTAAAAACGCTTTTCTTCTGGTACGCCAAAACCAGAACAAATTTACATTAATATATAATAAATAGGAAAAATATTATTGCAAAGCTCAATGATTAATTACAATACTAATTGTATTTTTCATATCAAGCAATGACTCAAAAAATGTAAATTATGAGAATTTGTTATACGGATAGGCACCGCTGACGTACTTCAAACAACAGAGAAAAACCGTTTCCTAATTTTTACCAGAATTTCCATATTGAAGACTTCAATACTATAGGGTCAAAAATACGCAATTAAATAAATTTATTTTTAGGCTTTATATATGGTTCAGAAATTAAAAAATCGGACTGAAAATTTCAATTTCTAATTAAAATATAAGATGATATTGAGAATCTTAATATAATCAGGTTCGTGGGTGCATTTGGTAAAGCACAGTGAAATAATTTCAACCGATTAATTCAGTATTATTGATATTAATAATAATTGCTTATCATTGCAATTATCGTCAAACTGCTAAAAAATCTAGCAATTGTGAAAAAGTGCATTTATTATTCTATCTGTATTTTTTTTTTCAATTTATCTAATATCTGCGCAAATTTTACTAAAGGATAAAACTTTAAAATTTACCATAACATACACATTTGAGAGAAGATTAAAAGACAAAAAACCTAATTCAAATTAATAAAGAAATGTTATTTTTGAAGAAAAAGAACTTGATAATTATATACGAATATTGATTTTGACCGGTCTTTTTATCTGCTTAATAGAAAATAAATGATAATTAATTTTGACAAATTCATAAACACGAATTCAAGCAAAATATAAGCTATTTGTCTTTATGTTATTTTTTGAGAATAACATGCTTTCAATGAAACAATTTTAATATCCAAATACTTGTTCTATAATGAACATAAAATATGTGTTTTAATTTCTTGATCGATGTCGCTTCTTTTCCTAATGCTCATTAAATGTGGCCACTTGACATTGAAACACTGGAACAACAATTCAATACCCAGTTGAGGTCATACGCTGATTCAAATCGATAAACCAGGCGATGTTGGCAACATTGTTTAGGACCGTTGAAACAAATGTTATAAATTAATCGAACGAACAGTTCAACGTGCCATCCATTTTTGATCTGTGAAGACGGTGTGTCATTTGTACAACAATATTTTTTTTTTGTAAAGTATCAATGATGAATCGCGGCGCCTAAAAGCGGATCACCTGTGGTTTATGCTTGAAGATAGAATTTTTTGATTCGGTAGAATTGTTAAACTTCAATTTTAATAAAAATCCAACTTTTCTAATGTTATGGTCTTTTCATCGGTTTCGACCTTTATATTAAACTATAATTTTACCTGTGCGCTAATGTTGGGACATATCATGGACATAACAATTGGTACAGTTGTACCATGGAACTTTCTCTACTACATTTTAGTCTTGACAATTTCCAAGATATCGTTTTAGAGTTTAAATAATATATTTGGATAAATTTTGTTGAATTGTGGTTGGAGGGGCTTTAGTTGATTTGAATTCCTTGCTGTTAATAAAGATACCGTCGTTATCGTCACGTACTAAATGACTGGATAAGCTTCATACTTAATAATTTAACTCACTCCGCAATCAAACCATTAAAATGGTTTATATTTTTATCTACATACCAATTTATATATTTAAATATTCAATGTATTTGAATAACGTCATTTTTTTATTTCCTTTGGCGCATTTGTGCCAGTATATAAAAAGAGATTAACATGGTATGAAAATAATAACATAGCATGAGGACATAACTTCACGGTAGACTATGCAATAATATGGGACTCGTATGCATATTTCGAAATTGAACTTCGCCTTATGCAATGCTGGAAGCAGCGTCAAAAAAGAAGAGCTAAAGATCATTTAAGCAAAGAAAATATAAGAAAAGTAGTATCAGCAACTGCTCTCTAAGCTAAAAATGAAAACTCCACATACAGTAGTGAGTCGTGGAGTGCAAGATATTAATTCAAATAATGCAGACAACGCATCAATCGTAATGGAGTCCAAATATTCAGTAACAACGCATAATTCGCGAATGATTCACACAGGTACAAAGTTGCCAGGAGAATACCAATTTACCAGCAGCTAACGGACCCTTCGCCAAATCCAAATTGTTTCGACAAAATGTAATCGATTGTTTGTTACTTTTAATTATTTGATTTCATTGATGAGCCGAATTCCAAACCTGACAATACCACGAGATGTCGTACAAACAACTGCACTCCAAGCGGAAAAGATTCCAAACAGAACTGAACAACCTATGATAAAGTGCAGAGAGTGCTCTCTGACTTGACCTATGATAAAACCATCTACCGTATGGTACCGATGATGAAACCATCTACAAGGATTGGGGCAAAGCTAAAGTACGATCGATAAGGGAGTATGATTTTTCTGAATTATTCTATTATTTTGTGTATTACAGTACCCAAGTTTAATTCCGATGACTATAAATGTGTTTTTGATGTCCCTCTATTATGTTATTATAGGAATGGTTTTGGTCTTCCAGTTAGAATCCAAATATTCTTTTAACTAATCTAAGAACAATTACTCCCGTTTCAGTGACATGACATATTATTTGAAGTAAATGTTTTGATTATTCTGTACTATCAGATTATACTTTGAAAATAATTCTTGTTAAGTTACAGGCTAATTGGGTCTGCCAATTTTTCCTATTCCCTTGCAAAGCTTGCAATTACAATATGATGCAACACAATCACGATCTATTGGCAATGGAATTCACTGTTTCTGTGCTTTCTTAACTTTACCGCAAAGTTATCTTGATCTTATTATCATATAAATTACTTTTGTCTGATTTCTCTCTATATATTTAGACTATAGGCTATTTGTTGAAGCATTACAACCCTATACACAATGCTATATCACAAAAAAAATTATTGCTGAATTATCTTCCGATGACAGTCATATATTTTTAAGGGTATCTGGAGTAGCAGAGTACCTATAGCAATAAATTTCAATGGAAACTGTGAAATATTACCTCATTGCAAAAAATTTCTTCTAATGGCAGCAACATCGGGTTCGGGGTCTCGAGTGGAAAGAGAGATATTTATAGTTTACATGGTACCAAATAAATGTAAAGCATAAGAGCTTTACTTTTTATAATATTACATGATTGAAGATAGTATACCAGACAAACTATGATCGATCTGTACGTTGTAATTCATGATGATCCCCTGCACCAATTTATTTCCTTGAGATGCGGCAATTTCGATTGTTCGAGTTTTCAATTTGTCATTCATATCTATTGTTTGAAGGAAATGTCCATGTTTGATACAATAGTGCAATGAAAATACAATGTGAAAATGTGCCGTAAATTTATTGTTTACTTGCAGTATTGTCACATTTCCAACATGTGATGATAATGATATTATCCGCCAGATGCTATTGTCAATAAGGACGGTTTTTAAAAGTATACAAGAAGCTGCTACAAATTAGGCACATATAGAGCACCAAAAGTAAGATTAAGCAAGTCTTTTTGTCGATATTTATCTCATTTACATTGTGTGATGTTGAGGAAGTGGAAGCCTGTTTATAACTCGATAACATAAATCTAGCAATATTTTTTAAAGAAGAAGAGTTAGATTAAAACGGACGAGATGGGACGGGAAATTTATGGCAAATATTTTCTCTTTTAAAAATGTTATTTTCAGCTCAGATTAAACTAACATGAAGTTCTTTGTGTGCACACGTATCGAGTCGTGTCGAAATTCCACAATGTGAGGCTTTGAAACGGGGGAATGATGAAAACAAATCCAAGTGGGTGAGTAATATAAATGTTCTTTTTTTGTGTGGCAATGGATTCAGGTAATGTAATAAAATATCATAATCTCGTAAAAATTTCAACACTTAGGCGAAGAGGTACAAAAATTTGTTTCATTGAATTTTTTGAATGATCTATTCCTATCAAATTGTTTGACGACGGTTGAGTTTGATAGATATACAATGTGATTATACGCATTATGTCGATTTTATCATAATACTGAATTGTGACTTTATCCAGTGTGAGTGTTAGAAAGAACTGGGTGCTTGTCAAAAATAGGCCATCACAGCACTGTCGTTTCTTAATGGCAAAAAGCAAATAAAAAATGTGGTATTAGCAAATGCATTATAAGCGAGAAATATTACTGAACCGCCATGTTAAAGTGCAGAGGTATCTGTCTTGTGCAATGGGAAACTATTACCACTACACTAGTCTACTTTGTATTCGTTCAATCTCCTTTAAACCCGACAGACAATGCGTTTAACTGATATAAATCCCGTTCCATTCAAAGCTTTTATCAATTTTTTCCCAAAGATATATACTACTGAATAAGAAATATGCTTATTTCCGATTTGCTGCTTTTGCCCATTTTCGCTTATTGCAGTGCTCAAGGTATAATCTATTTCATGTTAAAGCATATTTATAAGGAAGTTAAGAGCTTGTTGTGTATTGAACAATAGTCAAACACATTTTATTCAAATCCCTTTATTGAAGCAGATAAAAGTTTGGTTATGACTGATAACATCATAAAAACATTAGCTATCGGCAGCCATTCTCAGTGCCAGTAAACAATGAGTCCGAATCTCCCTAGTCCCACAGTAGCATATTAAATATAATAATAAGTGTCTAAGAATGGTATCCAAGAATATGCCACATTTCCCGCTCACAAAAAAAATACAAAAAATCACATAAGATAATCCCTGTGCGATTTGGAAGGTTTTCGATTTCGACTAATTCTGCAAGGTAAATAGGTAAATTAGTATGAGCAGATGCAGCAGAATCATGACTAGCAGCATTGGATCAAAAATAGGCTTGGATGCAGTAGGTAGAGAAATATCAATATCAGTAGTATGAGAACATAGGGAAATATTAAATTGATTCCATCTACGACCATCACCAGTACAATATGTTGCCAGACCACCAGACCATGAACGCCAGTAATTTAAACAGGATTTCCAAATTTCCTTTGACTTTTAGAACTATAACCTGGTTTTCTAATTCGTATAAAATCACCAACCTTAAGATCAAGTTGTTTCGCACACGTTTTTCATCAGTGTACAATTTACTATCAATTTGTTTTTAAGCAACATGATTATAAACTTGTTCATGAGACCAATTTTTCATAGTATTATGTGTACCAGCAACATCAAGACCAGTACGCATCTGTCGGCTATGTAAAAGAACAGATGGAGAAAAATTAGTGGTAGCATGCTTAGTACTTCGATATGCATATAAGAGTTCTTGAACACAATTTTTTAACGGTCTGTTAACCAAAAGAACAGCTTTCAAAACATTGCTAAAAACAACATTAAAGCGTTCAATTTCACCACAAGTTTGAGAATAATACAATGAAAAATAGCAGTGTTTAATAACACGACTAAAAACATTTTTCAAAAATTGTATCTCAGTGGGTGTATCAACTTTAGAAGTAAACATGACTTCAGGCCATTTCGAATAGTAATCAATTATTGTAATAGCAAATCGATACTCGACTGGAGCATTTTCATTAGGACCAACAACATCAATAGCAAGTTTTCCCGTGGTTCTTCAGGTAAATAAACAGGTTTTAAAGGAGAAAACAGGTTTTGGCAGATTTATCATGATTTTTGCAAACAGAGCAACTATATATTATGGGTTCAACTTGACAATCCATACCTTTCCACCAATATAGATTAAGCAATCGTTGCTTCGTACGAACAATACCTCGATGGGACATATGAGCAAGATTAATCAATTTCAATGAAAGAGTATTGGGCATAAGTATACGTACACAACGTAAAATCAATTCTTTGATAATAGTAAGCTCATCACGTGCATTATAAAAATTTTGTAATTAAGGTTCACACTTCTTTTTGTGTGGCCAACCATTGTAAATATATTGTTTCAATTTTTGTAAAGAAACATCATTACGAGTAGCAATTTTGTAATTCATGCAATGAAACACTTGAAAATCAGAATCATCAGTGGACAGAAAATTACACACACAATATCATTGTCATCAGAATCAGCAATATCAGTATTTGACAAAGGCAGTCTGAACAGAGCATCATCAAATTTATTTTGATCACCTGGATTGCAAAAAAACACTATATAATTGTAATGTGGTAATCTAGCATTCCAACGAGCAATTCTCATGAGCTGTCCTCCAATACCCCCAAACATAAGTAAAGTTGAAAGAGTTTGGTGATCAGTACGCAGTTCAAACTTTCGACCCCAGACGTAATATGAAATTTCTCACAAGCCCAGATACAAGCTGGGGCTTTGCGTTCACCAACAGAGTACTTTTTCTCGTGCTCAGTAAATGTTCTTGATGCGCAATCAATTATTTTTTCAGTACCATCAATAGCAATTTGACTTAAAATTGCACCAAGACCATAACCTGAAGCATCTGTTGTTATACAAGTAGGTACATTAGGATCATAATAAGCAAGTGTAATATGGTCGTAAATTAATTTTTTCACCTTCTCAGAACTTGCTTGAGCATTTGCATTCCAGCAAAAATTTACATCTTTTCGTAAAAGACGTCGCATTGGTTCAACGATAGTAGCATAATCAGGACAGAATTGAGAATAATAACCAACTAAACCAAGAAAAGAACGTAACAAGTATTATCATAGGGAGACGGAGCATCAAGTATAGCAGTAGATAACTTAGGATGTGGTAATAATCCATTAGAAGTAAGAACATGATCAAAAAACTCAATTGTATCAACATTGAATGCCAACCTTTATGAAACGTTGCAAAACAGTATATATATTATCATCATGTTCGGCTTTAGTTTTACCTCAAACAATAACACCCTCAAGAACTGTCGTAAAGCAGCAACAAAGTTATCTATATATTCACCTGGAATCTGGAAACGTTGTCAAAATCTATATTTTTCAGCAGCAATACTAACAGCAGATTGGAAAAAACTTTCAATTGCTTTTATTGCTTTAGTATATTCGTCATCATTTTCATTGAATGTGACTTCATCAGCAGGTAATTTTGAATAAATATTGAAACCGGCAACACCCAATCTCGAGAGTAAAATGGCTTTCATTCTTGATGCAGTATAAGTATTAACATTGGATACAATCATATAGTTTTGAAATTTTGCAAGCCATTGTTTCCAAGGTACAGGAGGTTTACCTAGATTTGGAAAAAATTCCACAGAAGTAGGCAGTCTATCAGTCATCTTCAGAATCGAGCAGAGGCAGAAAAACAAGCACAAGCTAATATCAGTTTCGAAAGAGTGCACAGTGGTTCAAAGGCTTGGTCTTCAGCGTGTTAGGCCAGGCTAACAAACAAATCTTGGATCAGCAAGGTTGCACAGTAGACTTGTCACACGTAAATTTATTGAAACAGATAAAAGCTTCATTATGACTGATAACAACATCACAGAAACATTAGCAATCGGCATCTATTCTCAGTGCCAGTAAACAGAGAGTCCGAATCTCCCTAGTCTCAGAGCAGCATAATTAAATACAATAACAAGAGTCTAATGTGGGTATCCAAGCCTATACCACAAAGCTGCGATGTGCACTTCGTTTTGTCATATTATTGAGCTAGTTGCGAGCGCCCAAAATTGGACTGAAAGTATAATATTAAAAAGACCTTCAATGCCAATATAGACTGACTGTTCCTTGGCGTACATTGTCAGTGCGGGCCATTAACCTTTCCCTAATTAACCAAAATATCGATTTCGTACCTTTCTTTTAATATAACTGAACCAAATTACTGAAAAAGATCGGTAGGTTTATTGCACTTTTGCTACAGTGTAAGACGAATTGTATTTAGCGGATATGAGTTCGTCATTGTACAATAGGCCTATCATAGGCCTACGCATTTGCCTTAAGGTTATGGTGTAGGTTTATTATATAATTTATGCATTTAGCTATATTATTTATTAGAAATGAATGCTAATCAAGACGCTCTTTGACGTTGTAGAATAAAATGTTTAAACGCAATCAATAATGAGGTATCAAAATATATCAGAAGATTTGTTGATTTCTTTAATTCCACAGGTATGACCAGACAAGTCTCTGTGTTAATATTTATGTCATTTACATTGTATGACGTTGAGGAAGTGACAGTTTTATATCAATCAAAAGCACATATTTAGCAGTATTCATGAATGAATGTAATAGAATAGACGAGATTGCAATAAAATAGTATGGCAAATACTTTTTCCATTTATATTTTTATTTCCAGCGCAGATTAAGGAATTACGAGATTGGTTTGGTGCAGCCGCTTCCGTAGTGTCAAAAATAAACTAACTGTGAGTGCGGAATCGTTCCAGATGTGATAACAATATTCCTTGTAAAGTCGACATTAAGAGGATTTTAATGGAATATAATTCCGGGTGAAAGATAATGTCGAGCTCGATATAAAGAATCGACTTAGGCCGTTGGGCGTTGTGCTCTACATATTATAGGAGACTTTTCAAATGTAATATGTCTAATGTAGCCTCGTTCGGAGCGTAGTTTGGTAAAAATCTGTTCGATTTGTGTAAATATATTTTTCAATATATGATATTTACAGTCCGAATCTTCCAAAAAATAATATGAATTAAAAGATTTCCGCTATAGCACAGTCACAGAAAACTATCCCACTTTTTAAATAATGCACATAGCATATTTTTGTTCGACAAATTTTAAGTGTGTGTAGTCCTTCCAATCGGAAATTTTATTCTGCCAGACAGATTCTGAAGATATTTTATCCAATATTATGTGGATATCCACATTTTGAATCAATTTGCTAATGGCAGAGAGATATTTACAGCCGCTTGGTACCAAATTTTGGAAGTAAAAGTATAGGAGATTTACCTTTTATAATATTAAATGATTGAAGCTAGCAAAGATATTTTAAAGCTAATATATACCAGATAAACTATGAACGATCTGCACAGTGTGACAGGAACATGCCGTACCATATAGTGGGCCTACAGACAATTAAAAATAAGTTGCTTGATCATAGTGAATCTTAGAGTTGGTCAAAAATATTAAGATATAATTTTAAATACCTATCCATGCGGTTCATATTGAAATAATTTAGGAGATTCTTGGATGTTTTAGCATTATCACACACTCCATTCCCTTGTACCAATAATTCAATTTCCCACTACATGTGTGACTCGGTCGTCACAATCGAGAGCTACAAATAATATTTCTAAACAATTTTCAAACATAATATCTCTCTTTATTGTTATACTCTTCACTCACATATTAGGGCAAAGACTGTCGATCTTTTGAACTTAACATTAGTTAATATTTTTTATGGTTTAAGGGAGTAACTGTGTTTTTATATAAAATTGCAATATATATATACAGTCTAGTCTGGAAATGCGGATGTGTTGATAGTTACGTATTTGCTCTGTATGATGTTGAGCAAATGACAGATTTTATTTTTCACAATAGAGCCATTCGTCTTCGTGGAAGAATAGCGTTATAATGAACGAGAATGTAAAAAAATGATTGGCATTAATATTTCCCGAAATGCATGTGCAATGCATCTATGAGTTATTTTCTTTGCTATTAACTGTTAGGCGTTGTGCAATAGACCAATAATAAATTATGTGAATACAATTTCAAACCTATGTCATGTTGACTATAGTCATTAAAGATTGTATTTTAATATATGCACTATATTAAGCTCTGTAAGCTTAAACTTTATGCAATTAACATATTGTATTACCTGCGCCTCGTTAACCGCTACAAATGAAAATAAGAGCTTTCAGATGTCTTTAACCACCAACCATGGAAGATGCGACTCACCTCACTTCAGTAGTGCATCTTTCGCTGTTTTGAAGGCTCGGAATATATTTGAAACCTTTGCTCGTTCAATGCTTCTATGAGGTATTGTCTTCGGGTAACAGTTAGCCCTTGTACAATAGGCCAATCATATACTATATGACTATAATGACATTATCGAGTGATTCTACTGCAATTAGGGGGATGAAATTAACTGCTACAAAACAGGTAAATTCAGACCGAATAAAAAATATCAGGCAATTGTTGTTTTTTAATGCCACAGTTAAGACTATACATTTCTTTTTGTTGATTAGGTCGTTTGTATTGTATGATCTTGAGGAATTGACAGATTTTATTTTTGCTCCAATAATTTATTGCAATATTTTCCTGGAGAACTAGTACTAATATGTGATACTTATAAAAGAATAGTCTTTTAAAATTTTTAGCGTACACATACTTCAGTTTGAGGTTGTTTCTACATTTCAGTTTATTCTAACACACAGTTGGGTGGGTACAGCTGCATTCCGGGCGTTGAAATACCATATAATGAGATTTTACAACGCTGGGAGAATGAGAAAATTAGGAAACAATGACGCGATTATGTGAAATAAACATATATTCAAAACTAAGAATAGAGTGAAGTTTTAAATTGTTCGAGAAAGAAAGAATGGCACTAGGCACAAAATTTAAGTACTCAAGTAATCTATTTACCTTGTATAAATCACAACAAAATTTGATGCAAAAATTGTCGAAAAGCATGTTAAGTTGAAAGTAAAATTTCTTTGCAAAATTTCATCTTTTCCATCCAGATGCTTCGACGGCGGATGATATCAATATATGCAAGAAGGTACGATTTAACTAGGCGCCTTGGGTAAATTTTACCAGAATTGCATAGGGTTAGCCTAGTGAAGTGTTTATTATAAAAATAAAATCTGATGTCCCCCTATGAACCTCGCAAAACTGCAATTGGCTTTCTGCGAATTTAATTTGCAAACGACATTTTAGGTTTTACACAGAAAGCAATATTATGTGAGATAGGAAGTGATATATGATTCTGCTATCGCTCAGGGCAGTTGCTGTCTTTGATGTAAAAAGTTAGATCAGACAAGTTTTTGAGTTGCTATTTATGTCATTTACGTTGTATTATGTTGAGGAAGTAAAAGTTTTTATATAACTTCATAACGCAAATCTAGCATTATTTATGAATGAGAAGAGTTAGCATAAAATGGCTGAGATAGCAAGTTGTTTGTGTGTAGCCCTACCCAGTCGTGTCGGAATTCAACAATGTGATGTTCTAAAGCGGTGGAATGACATAAAACAAATCCAGGTGGGTGAAAAAATATATATGTATTTTCTTCATGTGATAATGGAATTAGACAATGCAATAAATTATCATTATCTCGTAGAAATCTCAACATGTAGGGAAGGGCGAAGTGATCCAAAAATTTATTTTTATGAATTCTTTGAAAGAAATATTTTTTGTAAAATTTTTTGACGACGTTTAGTTTGATGCGTGTACGATGTGAATAGACGACTTGTGCCGATTGTGTGAGCTATATATTATGACTAACGTTAACAAGTATTGGATGAATTGGGTCAAACATAGGCCTACACAGCACTGTCGTCTCTTAATGTTGAAGAGCAAATATAAGATGTTGAACCAGCAAATGCATTATAAGCGGGAAATGCTACTGAACCGACATGGTAAAGAGCAGTGAGAGGTATCTGTCTTGTGCAATGGAAAACTAATACCACTACACTAATCTACTTTCCTTTTGTTCAATTGACTTTTAAGTCCCACAGGAAATGCGTTTTGAATAATATAAATCCCGTTCTATTCGAAGATTTTATCAACTTTATTGCAAAGATATATACTAATCAAAAAGGAATATGCTGGCTTCTGTTTCGCTTCTTTGGCTCATCTTCCCAAATTGCAGTGCTAAAGGTGCGATCTATTTAATGTTGTAGCAAGTTTTGAGTGAGTTAAGAGCTGTAATATAACGTTTTTATCCTATTATTGACCTAGTTGGAGTAAAAGTTTCATATTAAAATTAACTTCAATGGTTCAGATATTTAATGCATTTGATTTATTGATTATTCTTTTGCTTTTCGATATCATAAAATCTCAAGCATAAGAATTTTTCATGATTGAACAGCTGAGATATGAACGCTGCGTTGGTAGGAATATTGGTTCGAACAGGCATGGCCGCGCATATGACTGGGTTTCAACAATCTAGAATTGTGAATATTATTTTTTAAGATTCATCAATATTTCCACGAATTTCGATTGCTCATATTTTCAATTAGTCACAGATATTTATTATTTTATGGAAGTGTCTATGTTTGGATAGAATAGCGCAATATATATATATATATTATCAAGTATACATAAAAAGCTAACACCACCTTGTTGAGCGGAAATACATCTGTGGAAAGCATATATGCAGAACACTGTATCAAAATTACAGTAAATCTACTGCTCATTCGAGTACTTGCATATTATCAAAATTCAGAACCTCCTTGTAGGTTGGATGAATGCCAATCGATTTAAGGTAACAAAAGTATATCAGAATATTTGTTGTTTTCTTTAATTCCACTGGTAAGATTAGACAAGGTTTTACGATAATATTTATGTCATTTATATTGTATGACCTTGAGGAAATTACAGTTTTTATAAAAATCAAAAGCACAAATCTAGCAGTGTTTATAAATAAATAGAATAGATGAGATTAGAGTGAAGTGGTTTGGCAAATATAGCCAAACTATAGGCAAATCATATACTATATGACTATATTGATGTTATCGAGTGATTCTACTGCAGTTAAAGGATATGAAATTAACCGCTACAAAATAGGCAAATAGAGACCGAATACAAAGTATCAGGCAATTGCTGTTTTTTAATGCCACAATTGAGACTGGACATTTCTCTTGTTGATTACGTCATTTATATCGTATGATCTAGAGGAATTGACAGATTTTATTTTTGCTCCAGTAATATATTGCAATATTTTTCTGGAAAATTAGTCCTAATTTGCGATAATTATGAAAGAATAGTCTCTGAAATTATTAGCGTACACACACTTCAGTTTCAGCTTGTTTTACCATTTCAGTCTGTTCTAACACACAGTTGGATGGGTACAGCCGCATTCCGGCGCGTTGAAATCCCATATAATGAGATTTTACAACGCGGGAAGAATAAGAAAATTAGGAAACAATGACGCGATTTTGTGAAATAAAAAGATATTTAATAATAGGAATAGAGTAAAGTTCTAAATTGTTCGACAAAGAAAGAATGGCACTAGGCACAAAATTCAAGTACTTAAATTCAAGTAACCTTGCAGAAATCACAACATAATTTGATGCGAAAATTGTCAAAAAAAATGTTAAGTTGAAAGGAAAATTTCTTTGCAACATTTCATCTTTTCTATTCAGATTCCTCGACGTCGGATGAGATCAATATACGCAAGAATGTACTATTTAACTAGCCGCCTTTGGTAAATTTTACCAGAATTTCATAGTGTGAGCCTTGTGAAGTGTCTTGTATAAAGATAAAATATGATGCCCCCCTATGATCCTAGCAAAACGGTAATTGCCTTTCCGCAAATTTAATTTGCAAACGATATTTGAGGGTTTACACACAATGCAATATTATGTGAGATAAGAAGTGATAAATGATTCTGCTATAGCTCAGGCCAGATTCCATACACTGCACTTTTCTATGATGGCTCTGTTCCGTTTGTGATGTTTCTGGTTAGATTGCGTTGCTGGTACTACATCTTGTAGTAGCTCTTTGATATTGAGTGGGAGTTGGTTGATTCCTTTTAAAAACTTCTCCCGGCCTTGCTTAGAGTAAATTACAATATTGATTAGAAACCCTTACAATGCAAAAACGACATGGCGATCATTTTCGTAAGATGCGTATTTGATGAAAGATCAAAAATCGAAAACATTAAATAAACGTTATAATAAGAACAACAATAAGAGTCTAATTATGTACGAATATTGATTTAGAATAGTCTTTTTATTTGTTAACCTAAAACAAGTGAATATTTATACTGAAAAACTCATAACATGCATTCAAGAAAAACATAAATTATTAGTCTCCAATTTATATCGAGGATACCAAGATTTCGAAAAAGCCTTTTTAATATCTCAACAGTATAGAATCTGCTTCAGTTTCAGAATCTTTATCGCTTCCTTCCCTGATGGCTCATTAATCGCGGTTGCTTGACATTGCAACTCTGAGACAAGACTTCCTAAGTCAGTTGAGGTCGTGCATTGAAAATGTTAAACAATAAGCAAATTAGACCCCATTGTTAGGAACCAGTGAAATAAAGGTCATAAAATTAACCGAAAAACAGCTCAACGTTCTGCTTGACAATGTAGATTTTGATCAGGGTAGATTTATTAAGCTTTAATTATAATAAGAATCAAAACTTTAGAGATATTTAGTGTTTTCAATAATTTCCTGTTTAGTTTCATAGCTTCAGTTTCATGATCTTTATCGCTTGCTTCCCTGATGGCTCATCAATCGCGGTTGCTTGACATTGGAACTCTGAGACATCAATTCCAAAGTTAGTTGAGGTCGTGCGTTGGAACTCCTAAACAATAAGCAAAGTAGACGACATTGTTAAGAATCAGTAAAATCAAGGTCACAAATTCACCGAAAAACAGTTCAACGTTCTCGTTGACAAAGTAGATTTTTATCAGGGTAGATTTATTAAATTTTAATTATAATGAAAATAAAAACTTTTTATATATTTAGTGTTTTCAATAGTTTCATTCCTGTAAGCGGGGACTTTAGAATTAATTGCAATTACTACTTTTAGTTAAGAGGTAATAGTGTGAAGACATTGAAGAAGTAGATGTTTTAATTTCCCATGGCAGAACCATTCTAATCTCCTCACTCTATTATTAGGGTTCAGTTTTATTTGGGATGCTAATTATATTTGCTGGTAATATTATTTTAAGGAAGATATTATCTGATATACTTTGAAAAGGTATTCAAACGAGCAGCGCTTTCTAATCGATTAGATGTTAAACTACAATATGACATGCGCGGTAATGATGTGACATGACTTATTACGGCACTAAGCTCAACTCTCTGCTTTGTCGCAAAACTCCCCAATTATTTAATATTTTCACTTGTCAACACTTTCAAGGCTTTTTAAGGACAATCATGAACAATTGGGAATGATAAAATGAGAAAATGTCTACGATAATGTTTTGAGATTATTCCAAATATTTGAACGCCAAAAATTATTTAGCATTTGAAGGGAAGGGATATTAATCCCATTTTTCAACAATATTATTAATTTTTCTTTTCCGGTAAAAAATGAAATATTTATTTTTATCGAATCCAATGTCTTGGTACGATATTTGTAACATTTCGTGGCACGCGACATTTTATCAATATCTTTTTTTCATAGGAACAGTTTGTCCACATCAAGAATGGCGGGAAATAAATATCCAACATAATCATATCAATACAATAAAAATAACCGAAACCTACTAACTACCTTCGCACAAATTTATTGTTTATACGCAAATGAAAGACAGAGAATTCATGGTGATTACCTGCATCGATTAATTATTTCCTTTACTGCCGATTGAATAGAACAATCATAATAGATTCATTGTACATTGTAACGAAGGTTGAGTTATTGCGGATTTGCAAGAATTGTGTATTTGCAAAAATAAATTGTCATACTATTAAGGTCCAATGCTTTGAAAAGCAATAATGAACTTGGAACTTTTTAATGCTCTGCTTTAGAAAGGAGCGATAATTTATGAAAAAATTTAAAACCGCAATGATGCTATTATAGTCATATTGTGGGGAATTTAGCTGATGTGCAGCTTTCGTATTCTATCCCGTTTGAGAGATACCATTCAATGCACGTTATTTTATCTGTTTAAAATCTATTTCTGGTACTGGTCCTAACTTTGAAGTAGCTCATTTCTACAAATTTGAAGTTTCTAAATGAACGACGGCAAGTTTATCCATTTTAGGCGTCGCCATCGGCCTTTCTCGCTGAAAATTCGAAACATGTTGTAATTTAATGTGTCGCAATTTCACACCAGTTTTGAATTTTAACACTTATTACTTTTGAACAATTAAAAATTGTTGTAGTGTATTCGCTGGTAATACATTTTGAAATAAGACTGATATAAGTTGCCGTAAGTTGATCCTTTTTTAACACTGCTCCATTCCTTAAAGTGAATAAAAAATTGTCACAAGTTTTCACTTCGTCTATCAAATTTTAACTTTCACAATATACTTATTTTGGTATCGTTCTCTATTATAGAAAATTTTTTAAGTTTTGTCACAATATTGTTAGTATATTTTTATTTTTTGCGATACTGCTCTCATGGATTTGAATTTATCAAAAAAAATAATTTTATATAAATTATAGATATGATGTGTTCGGGTTACGTTCAATTCCTTATTTAGCTATTCATTTCACTACTTTTAATTTTATCCAGCATAAACCAAATTTCTTTGGCTGTTAAACTTTTTTGCGTTGATAATGAGTAAGGTTGGATAGGGATGGACAGGTTTTGGGAATTTTGGAAAGTTAACGTAAAGGCCCTAAAATATTCTCGTATGATTGCCTTTTTTAGATTTCAATCACACTGCAAGATATTTTAAACTATCTTTATATGTTACCCCCATATAAAATTGAATCTCGTAATTAGACGGCAATTTCACGTTTCAAACTATGAATAGTTAGTCAACCCAGAACAAGTATCCGATAACTTTATCACAAGTTGAAATGGGCAATTTGATTTGGTGATTCGAATCGATTCTGCGCATAAATTATCGGAATTAATTATGAATCAATCACTCATAGGAAAAAATACTTGATAAATGAAGTGAATTTTCCTTTTCAGGGACATAAAGCAATCGAATTTGGGCAAAGTTGATTATATTCTATATTATATTCTGTGGTTCAAAGTTGGAACTTTTCTTTTTGGACATGAAGTGTGAATTAAGAATACAACACCTTCATGACTATGTATGTTAATATTAGTAATTCACAAAAATTAGGTTCAAATTTGATTTCCGTATGAGATGAATGCCAAGTATTGGGCTGTTGATGAACGCACGCTGGCAGTGCGTGAAAATGCGAGGTAAATTTATTGTTCATTTACAGTAATGGCGCATTTCCGAAATTTGAAAATAATGATATTATCCACCAGATGTTATTGTCAATGAGAATGATTTTAAACCTGTTACAAAAGGTACATATAGATCACTTAACGTCCCAGGAGATTCGTTGTTGTCTTTGATGTAAAAAGGTTAGACTAGACAAGTTTTTGAGTTGATATTTATGTCATTTGCATGATTGCATGATGTTGCGGAAGTGAAAGTTTTTATATAACTTCAAAACGCAAATCTAGCATTATTTATGAATGAGAAGAGTTAGCATAAAATGACTGAGATGGCAAGTTGTTTGTGTGTAGCCCTACCCAGGTTATATATATGTAAATATATATATATATATATTATTTTCGTGTGATAATGGAATCAGACAATGCAATAAATTATCGTTATCTCGTAGAAATCTCAAGATGTAGGGAAGGGCAAAGTGGTCCAAAAGTTTATTTTTATAAATTCTTTGAAAAAAATATTCCTGTAAAATTTTTGACGACGTTTAGTTTGATGCGTGTACGATGTGAATAGACGACTTATGCTGATTTTTAAAGTCCGAGTTTATATATTATGACTAACGTTAACAAGAATTGGATGAATTGGGTCAGACATAAGCCTACACAGCACTGTCGTCTCTTAATGTTGAAGAGCAAATATAAGATGTAGTACCAGCAAATGCATTATAAACGGGAAATGCTACTGTACCGACATGGTAAAGAGCAGTGAGAGGTATCTGTCTTGTGCAATGGAATACTAATACCACTACACTAGTCTACTTTGTATTCGTTCAATTGACTTTTAAGTCCCACAGGAAATGCGTTTTGACTAATATAAATCCCCTTTCCATTCGAAGATTTTATCAACTTTATCGGAAAGATATATACTAATAAATAAGGAATATGCTCGCTTATGTTTCGCTTCTTTTGCTCATCTTCCCTAATTGCAGTGCTAAAGGTGCGATCTATTTAATGTTGTAGCAAGTTTTGAATGAATTAAGAGCTGTGATGTAACGTTTTAATCCTATTATTGACCTAGTTGGAGTAAAAGTTTCATATTAAAATTAACTTCAATGGTTCAGATATTTAATGCATTTAATTTATTGTTTATTCTTTTGCTTTTCGATATCATAAAATCCCAAGCATAGGAATTTTTCATGCTTGAACAACTGAGATATGAACGCTGCGTTGGTAGGAATATTGGTTCGAACAGACATGGCCGCGCATATGACTGGGTTTCAACAATCTAGAATTGTGAATATTATTTTTTTAAGATTCATCAATGCAATAAATTATCGTTATCTCGTAGAAATCTCAAGATGTAGGGAAGGGCAAAGTGGTCCAAAAGTTTATTTTTATAAATTCTTTGAAAAAAATATTCCTGTAAAATTTTTGACGACGTTTAGTTTGATGCGTGTACGATGTGAATAGACGACTTATGCTGATTTTTAAAGTCCGAGTTTATATATTATGACTAACGTTAACAAGAATTGGATGAATTGGGTCAGACATAAGCCTACACAGCACTGTCGTCTCTTAATGTTGAAGAGCAAATATAAGATGTAGTACCAGCAAATGCATTATAAACGGGAAATGCTACTGTACCGACATGGTAAAGAGCAGTGAGAGGTATCTGTCTTGTGCAATGGAATACTAATACCACTACACTAGTCTACTTTGTATTCGTTCAATTGACTTTTAAGTCCCACAGGAAATGCGTTTTGACTAATATAAATCCCCTTTCCATTCGAAGATTTTATCAACTTTATCGGAAAGATATATACTAATAAATAAGGAATATGCTCGCTTATGTTTCGCTTCTTTTGCTCATCTTCCCTAATTGCAGTGCTAAAGGTGCGATCTATTTAATGTTGTAGCAAGTTTTGAATGAATTAAGAGCTGTGATGTAACGTTTTAATCCTATTATTGACCTAGTTGGAGTAAAAGTTTCATATTAAAGTTAACTTCAATGGTTCAGATATTTAATGCATTTAATTTATTGTTTATTCTTTTGCTTTTCGATATCATAAAATCCCAAGCATAGGAATTTTTCATGCTTGAACAACTGAGATATGAACGCTGCGTTGGTAGGAATATTGGTTCGAACAGACATGGCCGCGCATATGACTGGGTTTCAACAATCTAGAATTGTGAATATTATTTTTTTAAGATTCATCAATATTTCCACAAATTTCGATTGCTCATATTTTCAATTAGTCACGGATATTTATTATTTTATGGAAGTGTCTATGTTTGGATAGAATAGCGCAATATATATATATATATATATATATATATATATATATATATATATATTCAAGTATACATAAAAAACTAACACCACCTTGTTGAGCGGAAATACATCTGTGGAAAGCATATATGCAGAACACTGTATCAAAATTACAGTAAATCTACTGTTCATACGAGAACTTGCATATTAGCAAAATTCAGAACCTCCTTGTAGGTTGGATGAATGCCAATCGATTTTGAGGTAACAAAAGTATATCAGAATATTTGTTGTTTTCTTTAATTCCTCTGACATGATTAGACAAGGTTTTACAATAATATTTATGTCATTTATATTGTATGACCTTGAGAAAATTACAGTTGTTATAAAAATCAAAAGCACAAATCTAGCAGTGTTTATAAATATATAGAATAGATGAGATTACAGTGGAATGGTTTGGCAAATATAGCCAAACAATAGGCCAATCATATACTATATGACTATAATGATGTTATCGAGTGATTCTACTGCAATTAAGGATATAATATTAACTGCTACAAAATAGGCAAATAGAGACCGAATACAAAGTATCAGGCAATTGCTGTTTTTTAATTGCACAATTAAGATTGGACATTTCTCTTGTTGATTACGTCATTTATATTGTATGATCTAGAGGAATTGACAGATTTTATTTTTGCTCCGGTAATATATTGCAATATTTTTCTGGAAAATTAGTCCTAATTTGCGATAATTATGAAAGAATAGTCTCTGAAAATTATTAGCGTACACACACTTCAGTTTCAGCTTGTTTTCCCATTTCAGTCTGTTCTAACACACAGTTGGATGGGTGCAACCGCATTCCGGCGCGTTGAAATCCCATATAATGAGATTTTCCAAGCGGGAAGAATAAGAAAATTAGGAAACAATGACGCGATTTTGTGAAATAAAAAGATATTTAAAAATAGGAATAGAGTAAAGTTCTAAATTGTTCGACAAAGAAAGAATGGCACTAGGCACAAAATTCAAGTACTTAAATTCAAGCAACCTTGCAGAAATCACAACATAATTTGATGCGAAAATTGTCAAAAAAAATGTTAAGTTGGAAGTAAAATTTCTTTGCAACATTTCATCTTTTCTATTCAGATCCTTCGACGTCGGATGAGATCAATATATGCAAGAATATACGATTTAACTAGCCGCCTTTGATAAATTTTACCAGAATTTCATAGTGTGAGCCTTGTGAAGTGTCTTGTATAAAGATAAAATATGATGCCCCCCTATGAATCTAGCAAAACTGTAATTGCCTTTCCGTAAATTTAATTTGCAAACGATATTTGAGGGTTTACACACAAAGCAATATTATGTGAGATAAGAAGTGGTAAATGATTCTGCTATAGCTCAGGCCAGATTCTATACACTGCGCTTTTCTATGATGGTTCTGTTCCGTTTGGGATGTTTCTGGTTAGATTGCGTTGCTGGTACTACATTTTGTAGTAGGTCTTTGATATTGAGTGGGAGTTGGTTGATTCCTTTCAAAAACTTCTCCCGGCCTTGCTTAGAGTAAATTACAATATTGATTAGAAACCCTTACAATGCGAAAACGACATGGCGATCATTTTCGTTAGATGCGTTTTTGAGAAAAGATCAAAAATCGAAAACATTAAACGTTATAATAAGAACAACATTAAGAGTCTAATTATGTACGAATATTGATTTAGAATAGTCTTTTTATTTGTTAACTTAAAACAAGTGAATATTTATACTGAAAAACTCATAACATGCATACAAGTAAAACATAAATTATCAGTCTCCAATCTATATCGAGGATACCAAGCTTTCTAGAAAGTCTTTTTGATGTCTATACAGTATCGCATGTGCTTCCGTTTCATGATCGTCATCGATTTCTTCCCTGATGACTCATTAATCGCGGTTGCTTGACATTGAAACAACGAGACAACAATTCCAGAGTTAGTTCAGGTCGTGTATTGAAAAACTTAAACAATAGGCAAGGTAGACGACATTGTTAAGAATCAGTAAAATATTGGTCATAAATTCATCGAAAAACAGTTCAACGTTCTGCTTGACAAAGTATTTGATCAGGGTAGATTTATTAAACTTTTTTTATAATAAGAATCAAAACGTTTTAGATATTGAGTATTTCCAATAGCTTCATTCCTGTAAGCGGAGACTTTAGAATTAATTGCAGTTACTACTTGTAGTTAAGAGGTAATAGTGTGAAGGCATTAAAGAAGTAGATGTTTTTAGTTCCCATGGCAGAACCATTTAATCTTTTCTCTCTATTATTAGGGTTCAGTTTTATTTGGGATGCTGAATATATTTGCTGATAATATTCTTTTTAGGAATATAACACCTAATATACATTGAAAAGGCTTCATAGTAAAATGTAGCATTCAAACAAGCAGCGCTTTCTAATCGATGTTCAACTACAATATGATATGCGCGGTAATGTTGTGACATGGCCTTATTATACACTGAGCCTGTCTCTCTGCTGGGTCGCGAAACTCCTGAATTAGCCTAATATTTAAACTTGTGAAAACTTCCAAGGCTTTTTACAGACAATCAGGAATAATTGAGATTGATAAAATGAAAAAATGTAAACAATATTGTTTTGAGATTATTCCAAATATTTGAAAGCCGAAAATTATTTTAGCATTTGAAGGGAAACATAATAATATCATAATATATTTGAAATATTTATTTTTATTGAAGTCAATGTTTTGGTACGATATTTGCAACCTGTCGTGGCGTGCAATATTTTATCAATATCTCACATTTTTTCATCAAGAATGGCATGAAATAAATATCAAACCTAATCATATCAATACAATAAAGATAATATGTCACCGAAACGTACTAACTACCACCATACAAATTTATTGTTTTGTCGCAAATGAAGTAGCTTCATCTATCTAGAGAATTCATGGGAATTTCCAGCCTCTATTTATTATTTCTTTTATTGTCGATTGAATAGAACAATCATTATATATTTTATGTCCATTTTGACAAGGGTGGAGTTATCATAATAATAAGGCCAATGCTATTTACGGTTCAACTGTCTATAATGAACCGAAAAAGCACATATTTTATCATTATTCCATTTCAATATCAATAAATAGAACAACTGCTAAATTAATTATTTAATTAATTTAAATAAATAGATTAATTTTTGTTGAAATGTAATTCATGTTGCAATTCATGAAAGATGTATTTCATTCTGACATAACAAAAAAAAACCTTTTTAATGCTCCGCTTTATGAAGGAGCCATAATTTATGTAAAATTTAAAACTGCAATGATGCTATCATATTCATATTAGGAGAAATGAGCTGAATGTGTGGTGGATTTCGAATTCTATTTCACTTCTTAGAAAGGTGAGATGTGGTAGATGATTTCACCAACGCCCAGGAGAGAGGCCAAATCTATACACGCCTATTTATCTGTTTAAAAATTTTTTCTGTTACTGTTACACATTTTGAAGTTTCTACTAAAACGGCTGCAAGTTCCTTAATTTTAGGTGTTGCCACCGGCCTTTCTGGCTACAAATTTGAAATATGTTGTAACTAAATATGTCGCTATTTTAAACCAGTTTTACGTTGCGACACTGATTACTTTACAAAAATTGACAAACCTAAACATCAAAAATATTAGTAGAAAATTTCCATTATATTTGCTGGAAGTGTAGCCGATGCTACTGCATTTTGAAATAACTCTCATATAAGTTGTCGTAAGTTGATCCTTTTTCAACACTGATTCATGCCTTGTTTGAAATGAATCAAAAAATTACAATTTCCCATCTCATATTACATTTTAACTTTCAAAATATACTTATTTTTATATCGTTCTCCATAAGAGAAAAAAATCTTAAGTTTTGTCCTAATATTGATAGTATATTTTTATTCTTTTCTATACTGCTCTCATAGATCTGAATGTCAAAAAATAATTTCTTATAAATTATAGATATGATGTGTTCGGGTTACGTTCAATTCCTCATTTAGCTATTCATTTCACTACTTTTAATTTTATTCAGCATAAAGCAAATTACATTGACAGGAAAACTTTTTTTCGTTGATCATGAGTATGATTGCAAAGACAGTTTTTGAGAATTTCGGAAAGTTACAAGTAAACTTTCAACCAATTTTCAAAGGATCTGAAATATTGGAAATTTTAAAAATTTTCGTATGATTGCTTTTTAAGATTACAATCACACTGCAAGATATTTTATACAAACTTTATACGTTGCCCCCTTATATAATTGAATCTCGTAATTAGACGACAATTTTACATTTCAGACATAAATAGTTAGTCATTCTTGAACAAATTTCCAATAAATTTATCACAAGTTGGGATGGACAATTTGATTGGGTTATTCGATTTGATTCTAAGCATGGATTATTGGAATTAATCATGAATCAATTCAATATGAACAAAAACTTGGTAAATGAAGTGAATTTTCTTTTTCAATGACAAAAAGCAATCAAATTTGGTCAAAGTCGATTACATTTTTTAGTTCAAAGTTGGAACTTTTTCTTTTTTCATCTCCTTTATGAGATGAATGACAAGTATTGGGCTGTTGATGAACGCACGACGGCAGTGCGTGAAAATGGGGGGGGGGGGGGGGGGGGGGGGGGGGGGGGGGGGAGTTTCTTGTTCATTTACAGTAATGTCACATTTTTAAAATTAGATGATAAGGATATTATCCGCCAGATGTTATTGTCAATAAAAACGGTTTTTAAAAATACATAAGAAGTTGTTACAAAATAGGCACATATAGAGCACCAAACGTATTAGGAGATTTGTTGCTGTCTTCGATGTAAAAGTTAAGACTAGACTAGTTTTTGTGTTGATGTTTATTCCTTTACATTGTATGATGTTGAGGACGTGGAAGCCTATTTATAACTTGAAAACACAAATCTAGTATAATTTATGAATGAGAAGAGTTAGGCTTAAAACGGACGAGATGGGAAGGAAAGGAATGGAAAATGTTTTATTTTTTATAATGCTATTTGCAGCTCAGATTAAACTAACATGAAGTTCTTTGTGTGCTGTCGTACCCAGTCGTGTCGAAATTCCACGACTGATAAAAACAAATCCAAGTGGGTGAAGAAATATAAATATTTTTTTGTTTGGCAATGGATTCAGGTAATGTAATGAAATATCATTATCTCGTAGAAATCTCAACATTTAGAAAAAAGGCGAAGGGGTCAAAAAATTTAATTCATTGAATTTTTTGAAAGAGATATTTCTATCAAATTTTTTGACGACGGTTGAGTTTGATCGATATACAATGTGTTTATACGCCTTACGTCGATTTTATCACAATACTGAAGTGTGAGTTTATCCGGTATGACTAGTGTTAACGGGAACTGGGTGCTTGTCAAATATAGGCCTACACTGTCGTTTCTTAATCGCAAAAAGCAAATACAAGATGTAGTATTAGCAAATGCATAAGCAAATGCATAATGCATAAGCGGGAAATGCTACTGAACCGCCATGTTAAAGTGCAGTGAGAGGTATCTGTCTTGTACTATGGAAAACTACTAGCACTAAACTAGTCTACTTTGTATTCGTTCAATCGCCTCATAAACCCGACAGGAAATGCGTTTGACTAATCTAAATCCCGTTCCATTCAAAGCTTTCATCAATTTTTTCTCAAAAATATGTACTACTATTCCATGTTAAAACATGCTCTTAAGGAAGTTAATAGCTGCGATGTAGACTTCGTTTTGTCATATTATTGACCTAGTTGAGGAACCGAAAATTGGACTGAAAGCATAATATCGAAATGAATTTCAATGCCAATTATAGACTGCTCATTGGCGTACCTTGTCGGTGCGTGCCATCAACTGTCCTTAATCACCCAAAATATCGATTTTGTAGTTTTTTTTGATATAACTGAATAAAATTACGGAAAAACATCGTTAGGTTTATTGCACTTTTGCTACAGTGTAAGGCGTATTGTATTTAGCGTATATCAGTTCGTCATTGTACAATAGGCCTATTATCTACGCATTTGTCTTATGGTTGTGGGGTAAGTGTGTTGTATGACTTATGCGTATAGCAATATTATTTGTTTTATATTAATGGTAATCATGACACTTTTTAAAGTTGTAGAATAAAATGTTTAAACACAGTCAATAATGAGGTATGAAAAGTCTTTGTGTTAATATTTATGTCATTTACATTGTATGACGTTTAGGAAGTGACAGTTTTATATAAAGCAAAAGCGCATATCTAGCAGTATTCATGAATTAATGTAATAGAATGGACGAGATTGCAATAAAAAGGAAATGGCAAGCACTCTCTCTATTTATATTTCCAGCACAGATTAAGCATTTAGGAGGTTTGATAGGTGCAGCCGCTTTTTCTCGTGTCGAAAATCAATTAACTGCGAGTGCAGAATTGTCCCAGATGTGATAACAACATTCCTTGCAAGGTCGAAATTAAGAGGATTTGAATGAAATATGATTCCGAGTGAAAGATAATGTCGACCTCGATATTAAGAACCGACTTGTAGGCCGTTGTGCTCTAGATATCTTAGGAGACTTTTCAAGTGCGATATGTCTCTCGCAGCCTCGTTCTGAGCGAATTTTGATAAAAAAAATGTTCGAGGTGCGTAGAGATATTTTTAAATATATGACATTTACAATTCCAAATCCTAAAATAAAAAATAATGAATTGAAAAAATTTCCGCTATAGCACAGTCACAGAAAACTATCTCAGTTTTTGAAAATTGCACATAATATATTTTTATTCGACGAATTCATAAGAGGTCGCGTTCAGCAATCTCTATGTAGCCCGTACAATCGGAAATTTTATTCGGCCAAACAGATTTTGGGGATATTTTATCCAATCTTTTGTAGATATGCACATTTTGAATCAATATGGTAATGGCAGAGATATATATACAGACACATGGTATGAAAATGAAAGGAAAAATATAGAAGGTTTATTTTTTAGTAAAATTACGTGATTGAAGATAGCAAAGCATGTTATACAGCAAAAATATACCAGGCAAACTATGAACGATCTGTACGCTGCGGTAAAAACATAAGGTACCATATAGTGGGCCTAAAAGAGGTTGCTTGATATCATAGTCAATCTTAAAATTGAGCATAAAAATAAAGATAAAGAGGGCCAGGATTGTCCATCTTTTGAACTTCACATCAGTCATTGTTTTCTATGGTTGAAGGGAGTGGCTGTTTTTAGACATGAAATTGCAATAATGGCCTATTGTATTCAGCGGGTAAGAGTTAGTCATTATACAATAGGCCTATATTATACGCATTTGCGATAAAGTTATTTCTGCCAATAACGAAGATTTTTAATTATATAAAATAAGCTGTCACAAATCAGGTGGATATTGATCAGCAAAAGTACCAGTACATTTGTTGCTGCCTTTAATTCAGCAGTCTAGTATGGAAATGCGGATATGTGATAATTACTTATTTACTCTGTATGTTGTCGGGGAAATGCTAGATTTCATATTTCACAATAGAGTCCATAGTATTTGGGGAAGAAAAACGTTATAATAAACGAGAAAGCAAAAAAAAAAAGATTGGTATTGATATTTTCTGCAATGCATGTGCATGGCATCTATAAGATATTGCCTTTGCTTGTAACAGTTATTCGTGTAATCGTGTTTTAATGATATGAAATTAACTGCTAAAAAACAGTCAAATATACATTGAATATAACTGTAACAGGACAATTGTTGCTTTTTGATGACACAGCTAAGACTAGACATTTATTTTGTTAATTACGTCATTTATATTGTATAAACTAGATAAAGTGAAAGATTTTATATTTTGCAACAGTACAAATTTTTTTGTTGATATCATTTCAAATTTATAATTAAGTTTATTTTTTATGCTTTCCTGCAAATTTTCAAACTTTATGTCATGGTGACAATTCTCGATAAAGTTTGTTTTTGAATAAAGGCAATATATTATGCTACGTGAGCTTGGACTTTAAAATTAACATAATGTGTTATCAGCGCCTCGTTAACCGATACAAATGATAATACGAGATTTTAGATGTCCTTAACCACAACCATGGAAGAAGCAACTCACTTCACTTAGTAGTGCATCTTGGTTAGCAATTTTGAAGGCTCAAAGTTTATTTGAAGTCTTTCTTAGCTATATAAGAGGGCGTTATTTAGTTTTCTTCAGGCATACCTTTCAGCACTGATTAATTTCTATACATCCATCTTGAAAAATTTGTTTTTTAATTTTCAACGCCTTCGCCGTAATAAATCGTCTAGAAACTGCTTATTGCAATTTTATATAGAGAATAAGGGCTGTTTGGAATGTTTTCCACTTGAATAACAGTTGTTGTTATTTCAATTTGTAGTAACTGTTTGTGTTTGGTGCAGGACCGTTTGTTAGTTTTATCCAAACGTTATTTTTGGCCATATACTAGGTAAAGCCGGTAATGTTACCTAGAATTGTCAGATTTTTACCGAACATTATTGTAGCTATTTGATTATATAAATGATATATTTGATATAAAAATCTATAAAAAAAAGTAGTTTGAACAAATTACAAATAAACCACATGAGTGAGATCCATATATTGTTAATTGTACTTTATTTGAGAAGACCTCCTAGTAGACAGAAACAAAATTTTTTTTCAGTTTATTTTATTTGCTTTTGAGCTTTAATATTTGAATTTTATTTCAAGCATTCTTAGTCGATTTACAAAAAGAATAAAAGATTCTTTTCAAAAAAGGTAACGAAAAATTTGTACAATGACGTGCAAAAATCATATTTTAACGACGCAAAGTTTAGTGTTGAGTGGTGCGGTTTGAATTGAAAGCATATTGTCCACAACAGTGTCTTTTCATTATTATTAGTTGAATAACTACTACTAGTGGCGACACGGCTCGTCGTAATTTTTTTCAAGTTTTATTACATAAACGAATTAAGCAAGATGGGTTTGTGAAGAGTTTTAAATGTGGAGAAATACTGCAATTCAATTATTGCATTTTAATGGAATTTCTCATTTACGGTTAAGCTAACGGGTAGTTGGGTGAGTACATTTCTTACCTGTCGCCTCGAAATTCCATATTGTGCAACCTCATTAGGTGGGTAGAATAAGAAAGATCAGCCTGCAGAGCCAAGATGCGATAAATAACGTGAAATACACAAATGTTCAAAATAAGAATAAAGTAGAGTTGTAACTTGTTCAACAGATGAAGAAATAATGCTTTTAGACGGCAATAGACACTAACTTCAGGCAATGCAAAAATATTAATATACATATTCTCATTTGCCGTAAGGATATTACTGCCAATCACGACAATTCTTAAAGATATAAAATAGGCTGTCACAAAGCAGGTGGATATGGATCAGCAAAAGTTCAAGTACATTTGTTGCTGTCTTAAATGCAACAGTCAATTTTTGACATTGCTATGTGTTGATAATTACGTCATTTACTTTATTACTGTATTATGTTGAGTAAATGAAATATTTTATATTACACAATAAAGCCGTTAGTATTTGTGAAAGAATAGCGTTATAGTGAATGAAATCGCAAAAAATGTTTGGTGGTAATATTTTCTGCAATGCTTGTGCAATGCTTCTATAGGTATTATCTTAGTTGGGTAACAGTTAGTCGATGTACAATATATAAAACCGTACATACAACCGTATATACGTAACCGTATTCGTATATACATCCATATTCTATATGACTATAATGATATTATCGAGTGACTCTATTGCGATTGAGGACACCAATTTTGATGGCATAAAATTAACTGCTTCAAAACAGGAAAATACAGATGAATACAAATTATCAGGCAATTGTTGCTTTAATAATGCCAAAGTTAAGACAAGATATTGGTTTTGTTAATTGAGTCATTCATATTGTATGATTTAGAGAAAGTGACAGATATTGGTTTTTGCAACAGAAAAATGTTGCAATAATTATGAAAGGCTAGTAATTGAAAATGATTAGGATACACAACTCCAGTTTGAGGTTGCTTTCCCATTTCGGGTTGAGTTAGCACACAGTTGGATGGGTACATCCGTAACACGTCTCGTCGAAATACAATATTGCGATGTTTTATAAATCCGGAAGAATGGGGAAGGTTAGAAAACAAAGACGCGTTCAATATCGTGAAGTTAACATATATTTGAAATAAGAATAGAGAAAAATTGTAAATGGTTCGACAGTGAAAGAAATAATGCTTCTAGGCGGCACTAAGCACTGAATTATAGTAATGCAAAAATATTAATCTATTTATCTTGTAGAAATCCCAACATAGGCTGAAGCGGAAATTTTCGAAAAACTTGTTTAGTTGGAAATAAAATTTCCTTGCAACATTTCATCCTTTCTAATTATATTCTTCGGCGGTGGATGAGATTGATATATGTACAAATGAATGATTTGACTAGCCTCATTATGTCAATTTTACCATGTTTGCATAGTGTGAGCCCAGTAGATTTTCTATAAATATAATATCTGATGGCCATCTATAAACATCACGAACCTGCAATTGCATTTTCGCAAAATTTAATCTGCAAAAAAGCAGGCTACAAGAAGTAGTACTAGAAATTGCAATTTAAGAGGAAGACATCATAAATGGGAATGAATCGGTAAAGTCTCCGTAATGCGAGTTCGTATTTTTTCTGGGCGATAGCAAAACCAGTTCCAAAATTGTATTCTTTGACTTCTTTCTGTTGCTTCTTACCCCTCAGGAATTTAAATAAGATTATTCTAATTTTTTTCCATGCAGGGCATATGTTTTATTAATATAATTGCATAGACATAATACTATACTACCAAATAAAGAATATGCTGATTTATGTTTCATTGCTTTTTCTCATCTTCAGCAATTGTACTGCCCAAGGTAAGTTCTATATGATAAGAACAGGGGATTTCGGCGCAACAGGTTACGACCGTACCCATCTAGCTATGTGATAGCTTAATTTGGACTAGGAAATCAACCTATGAATGGAATATGTTTATGTCAATAATTTTGAACAGCTGTCAACGAACAAAGTTTGCTCTCGACACATAATTCATCTTGTTTGATTCTCGACTCGATAAAAATTGATTTTCAAATAATTAGTATATATATATATATATATATATATATATATATATATATATATATATATATATATATATATATATATATATATATATATATATATTCTCCATTTGTTTAATGTGCCAATTGCTTATCCTTTTTTTTTATTTTGGAGTTGTAAAACCAGAAACATTGGTAGTGTGAAATGAGCAACTGAGAGATATAAACCCTGCATGGGGGTGTATTTCATTAGTGTATTGGGAAGTTTATAGGTTCGAAAACATTTTGATTGAAAAAATAATTATATTGTTTGCAAGATATAAATAAGATTAATGCAACATATATATCACATAATTTTGGACCGAGTGATGTCACAAGGAAACGTTTGCTATTCATAATCAGAAATACTTTCAATATTGATATCGAGAATCTGTCCCAATAACAAATTGATATCAATTATTTTCAGAACCATGGAAGAAGAAATGTGTTGATCATTTTGGGTTATTGTTCTACAAATCACCAACAAGAACTTATACACAAGCAAAGACGTTCTGCGAAGGCTTGGGAGGTTACTTGGCAAAAGTTGATAATAAGGAAATGACATATGTTATTAATTCTACTTTTATTTAAGTTTGTGCATGTGAATCAAATTTATTAAGCCAATTGCTTCAGTACGTAAATACTTTAGTACTTACCGTTGGTGCCCAATATTATATCTAAGCGGCAATAACCAAATCGCAACTAAATTGATTGATGAATTGCTTGCTAAGCATTTTATCAGTTCCTTCGTCAATAATTAATTTGCTGGAGAGATTTTTAAAAATATTTATCTACTAAAATTTCCTATAATTGAATTATCGCAGTTTATATTTTTATTGCTTTCTTATTTCATCCGATTGTCGGCAACATAAAGGGAATGTTTTATTCAGAATCGAACTTTACATCGACAGTTTTTTCATCGGAGGAAATGACAGAGAAAAAGAGGGAGATTGGAAATGGCAAGATGGTACCGACGTTATTATGAGAGGGGAAGCAGGGTATCAAAATTGGTCAGTCTGAACATAAGTATGCTGTTATAGTTAGCATCAATATTTCGAAGAAATATGTGCTCATGAGTATAGGCGGATGGATAAAAAAAGATTCAATATATTACGACGTCATTAGGATTGTTAGAAGCATCTAATTTTTCGATTGGACTTGGCCTAACCAAGTTTTTACAACTTATGTTGAGTGCTGTTAATAATTTAATGAGCCGAACTCGAATGGACTCGAACCCGAGATCTTCTGTCTGCGATGTTAATCACAAGGCTATCGAGTCGCACCCAATGGTATTCACCTTTTTTATTTAGAAACGCAAACGATCGTATATTCATTCAGCGGCCGTTGATGGCCAAAATTCTTCCTTCCCGATTCCCATGATGAACATCAAAATTAGCAATAAAATAAACACCTCCGTTTGCAATGTAAACTTGTAGCGTAATGCCCTTTCGTTTTCAAGAACTTTATCATCGTGGTGGTTTCATGACATCAAAACGAATGTACAGTGCCTAAAGCTCGACAACATAGGTTATTGACTAAAACTGTGAATGACGTACGTTTCGCGTACTGTATAAAAAACTACCATGAAATTTCAGTTTCATTTAATGTAATTTATTTTGAACAAAATGTTCGATTATAGTCCACCTTGTCACAACCGCGTGATTAAAAGTTTGTAATCAAAATATTGTACAAATTGTTTTCAGGAAATCGAACCAACCAAATAATTTAGGTGGTAATGAAAATTGTGCTTTAATCGGTAGAGAAACATACGAATGGGTCGACTCTTCTTGCGACGATAGTTTGTTTTATATTTGTCAGAGAGGTAATGCCCAATACAAAGTTGTTATTTATGTATTAATTGACTTTTCTTTTGTATTGATGGATAAATACATGAGGAAACCTGAAACTTTGGTTCTGTTGATTAAAAAATGGTTTGAATTATGCTAATATATCATTGAAAACCTGTCTAATCTTAGTTTTGAAGATTTTCATATAAATTGGAGAACTCGCACATGAATACAAATAAAGTATGAAATATTTTTTTTTTTTTGAAGTTTGTGGATAACTAGAAATTCCTCCTGCTGCAAATTGTCTGAGTTGCAACTAAATTCTTCTTAAAACGTTTTTTTAATTTTTCCCCATACATTTTAACTCAATATGTTACATGTCTTTTGTCCAACAAATTGTATATTTTTGTTGGTCGCTATTAAATTTGTGTCGACTTCTAATTTGCTTATTAAAGCTTAATTGATATTATACTATAAGGTATATTTCATTGAATTACAATAGCGAGTTTTGGTAAAGTAGAAGAATTTGCTTCTTTCCTGTATACTTGCAAAATAAAAAGGGTGAATTTACATCTTTCCACATATTCAATTTGTACAATGTTGTTCCTGCTACAACATTATCAAATTAGAACAAATCAGATATAACGAAATCTAAAACAAACAAACGATACGTACAATACGAAAATCGAATTAGTGTTATTTATCTTCCTAATATGGACAATAATTTCTTAAGATGGAAGAGCTCGGGCCTCAGTGAAAACGACAAAAATCAACGAAACAACAAGAGAATGTGTTTTGACGACATGCGACACTTCTGCAAAGTTTGGATGGTACAAGGACTCGGGAAAAATATCGATCGACAGTGGAAATACTGTTTATCAAGAACTGAAATCAAATCAGCTATCTTGTATATTGAGAATGCAAATATATCTGATAGTGGGACATATAGTTGTCAAGCTAGGATCAGCAACCAAAAGAAAGACGAGATTACCATAGTATATGAAGGTACAGCTGCGTCTTCTGTTCTCTCTCCCCCCCCTCTCTCTCACTCTCCAATACACTTTTCTTTATTTAGTTCCCATCGGTCAATACCCTACTAACGATGGCTTGATAATAACTCTTTTTCAGTCGCTGGAAAGCCCACCATCCACAAAATATCAAATTTTCCGTGCAAATCAAACTTGGAAGTTCATTGGAAGCCTCACAAAAATGCGGTTGGATTTCCTCATAAGTGAGTTTTGGGCATTTAATAGATTTATTGTTATTTTTATTATGTCAACAAATAAAGCCAGCAGAAAAAGGATAAATTAAAAGAACTGTTATCCTCACGGTTTCAAGCCATATGTTGAAAAAAGTTTTTACGCTTTTGGAGTGATTTAGATATTTTTTTGGAATAAAATGGAAAATAAGATTGTAGCATATGCCCAGCGAACAGAAAAGTTTTTAATTTTAATCCAAACCCAAAGGAAATTCTCGTTTTGTCCTTGAGCTCTTCTTCTCGCGAAATTTTAGTTTTTAATATAATAATAAGTGAAATATAATATTTTGACAGAATTGAGGCCAAACTCGGATCGGGCGGACTCATAGAAATCAAATGGACGGATTCGCCAATTTTTGAGAACCAAATCACCACACTATCTAGCTTGAAGTCTTCTACTGAGTACAATGTTGAGGTAGGCATTTAACCCATTGAATGAATTTTCCAAGTTTGAAATTTTATTTTTTAAGCTTGAGATTGGCATCACATAACATGTCTAAAGCTGCACGAACACTGTAACACAAATGCAGTAAAATTACCGTAATTTTACATTGTAATATTGAAATGTTATTATAGAATAGGATCATTAGCTAATTATAGTGGTACCAATTATATCTTATTGGTGCGTTCAATTATCAGCCCATTCTTGGCTTAGACATGACAGTTTTCAGCCTCGTAAATTTGCGAATACTGCGAATGACCAATAAATTTAACGTACTTTCTTTTCTGTATGTGTGCGTAAAAATTTTTCTTTAGATATTTTTTTTGCTCTATCTTTCCCAAAAACGTTTAATACTGATAGTGATTAAGTGCTTGAAAAAATTATTTTAGATGTGAAATTAATTTGGGGTAATTTCCAGTTCTAAACAAATTCTTATTGGCAACAATAAATTTCGGGGGCATAGACGAAGTAATTTATATCACGTCATCTTAATTCAATATTTTTTTGTCAAAAACAAAATTTTGATATCCAAATTAAGGGCTACATATTAGATCTATTCTAGTGAACGCGATAAAAATATTTTTTTTAATAATATTATCTTTATTTTAGGATTGGGTGAATAACAGCAGGTTTTACTCTTTTTTCAACTTGCTAGATTTGACAGTAATTGACTGCATTTCAGGTAACCGCATGTGTGAGAAAAGAAGGTTGCAGCACATCAATGTTTAATAGAAGCAAATTATTTAGAACAGATGGTGCAGTTCCAACTGTAATATCAACATCAGTTGCGCAAAACAATGAAAGTCAAACTTGCTTTATTTCCTGGGAAATTTTGTCAAATACTGACAAGAAAACTGATCCAAAAACTGCAGTGAGTTCAAATTTCTGTATTCTACATTTATTGTTATTTTAATTTCTGACTGACTTTAAAATTTTGCGGAAGTTGAATCAGTTGTGTCAGTTTCAATCACTCAATGTCACTAGGCTCACTTTAATAAATGTGCAGTAAAGTTACGGTTGTTTTGCAGTAACTTCACATTTCTTATATTTCAAACCGCTTTAACAACATTTATGCCAAGTATGAACCTGTTAATATTCATCCTTTATGGTTGATCATTAAATTTTATATTTGAATTATCAGTAAAATGACTGTAAAAAGGCGACAATTTCACCAAAATTTGTTTCTGTGAGCCGATGCGAACAACGAAGTCATAAAAATCGTTATCAAAACATATTTTATTAAATATGTGACACTGATGGATGACGCCGCGTAGGCGCTAAACGTCAGAGGCTTTTACTTGTTAAAATTATCTCAAAAACTACACTAATAAAAAAAATATTCAAACTTTCCAAATGTCATAAATTCATTGTATTTGATTAAAGTAACGGCTGTGTCTGACAATTTTTACCAGATGCGCCAGAAATAAACATATAAAAGTAGCTCATTATTTTTTGCAGGAAGTCATAATGAACGCAACTCTGATTTCAAAACGAGATTCAAAAATTAATGAAGGGAAAATATCGAAACAAAATGTGACCTCATCAGAACATTATCATCTCACGCCGGAACCCAACCGCAAATACTCTGTTTCGATTAAAATTTATAATTGTGCTGGGGCAAGTCAATCTTTCGAAGTGTCAGGGAACTGCCAAGGAAAGCCTGAAGGTTGGTAAATCACCTGTACCTTTTCCAATGATTTGTAGTTGAACGATCGAATGCGACTGTTTTTACTTTTTTTCTGCACCGTCATGTTTTTAAATATTCCTAATGTAATAAGATGAAATAAATATACAATTCTTTACATTTAATCAAGCCCCAGGAAACGTTCCTTCACCCATGCATGTTTGTAATGATGCCATCGGTATAAATGGAACTCATACTATTACAATAAAACGACCAGATGAATCTAATGGACTTATTAGGTGAGTTTTCAATTGATTTCACTACTGGTCGACTATGTACCTAAAGTTGGATATCCTGCGTTTCACTTCTTAGGAACATTTCACTTACTAGGGTAGTTTAAAATAATAGATGCCTGATCCACGAATTCGTAAATTACTCGATGGAGTTTTCTGATCTATTCGAAATTAGCAAATTTAAAAACAATTTATATATCCATCAAATATATGTGGATCTGCAAGTTTGTTGCAATGTTTTGAAAAACGGCTAGTCTTTGATTCGATTCTGAAATCGAAAGAAATCCGATGTAGATATAACTGCCACAGGACACTTTGTTCCACATATATCACGCTTAATTTTTAAATCCCAAGGAACAAAGTATCAACTAACAATATTTCACAGGCTATATAAAATGTAAGAAAAATAAACAACTGCGCCAGTGAGTGAATAAAATTAGTAAATAAATAATTGGCTATATTGGAGTGTAACCATTGTTTTTGTTTATTTTTATTAAAATTTGTTCAAAACGAGACTGAATTCAACTGTACACAGAAAAAACTCACTACCATATATACCTATAATATTATTATTTACTATATTATTACTATTTTACTATTACTAAGAGCTACCACAAAATATACGCCTTTATTCTGATCAGTCATATTTTGCAAAGCAATAATTACGTTCGGATGATCAAATTTTTTTCCAGTTGCTTGTTTGTAATTGTTGCCAATCCTGGAGTTGGAGAGAGCGATGAATACACACTGGATGATTTAAAAAATGCCAACAATTTCTTTAGCAATTCAAATATTGGATATATCGCGGTGGCAGTTTCTCTTTCAAGGTCAGTGGAAAAGATATACTATGGTTATGAAGTGTAGTATGAAGATAAGAAATGCAGCTCAAACTCGCGGTCCTTCTGTGGCACAGCTTGACAAAATAAAAGTTCTTATTAGAAGAAGATACTAAGCCAAAATATATATTTATGAGGTTTTGTCACATTTTATTATTTGATACTTTTTGTTACTCAGTTACTTCTTGTTACTACTCAGTTATTTCATTCTAGCGTGGAAGGAATGCAGATCACTGTACAACTCGGCGATGAATCAGTGACTTCATGCGATGTCACTAAAACTGTGGAAAATAACTCAGGAAGATGGAAAAGATCAACAGACAATGCAAACATATTTATAGGTCGAAATGTAAAATTGGACAAAGAAAATCCTCACAGGTCTGTAACTGCAGGAAATTTTATGTTTCAATTTTATGCTTCACAGATATATTGCCTCATCGATTAAAAACAGAAATGTCTACTTGTTCATATTCAGATATGGAAAATCCAACAACAAATTTAAATATATCTAAAGTACAAAACATGATAAAAATATTTTTCAAGCATGAGCCGCAGTCAGTCCTAGATAAGCATAAACGGAGCGATCCATCTGTGAACCATATTATTATTTTTGCAAAAATGATTTCTTGAATTGGCATATGCGTCTGTCCTGAAGGTAGGTAAGACAAGTTCATTTCATTATCACCGTGTATGAAAAAAAAGATGCAAGTGCTTTATTTTTAGAATAGAACAAATGCTACAAGATAGAGAAAAGCAACTTCTTTATTTCATTTCAGCGTCTCAATAGTATCCTCCACACCTGTTGGAGAAATGATTTACTTCAAAAGAAGTCCTGGACTCGTGTTGAAAAGATTCAAAGGTATTGGCGATGCCATAGCAGATAAGTAAAGATAGTTTAATAAAAATACTGACTGGAAACGATGCACGGGGTAAAACATTGTGAGGCAACGAAGAGAACGTTGATGATTTGTTGAATTTTTGCTTGACTGTTTGAATCTAACGTTGCTGATTTTTTCTAAAATGGTGAAGCGAAATAAAAACTTTTAGTAAAGCCATGTGCTAATTTTGCATATTCATACAAATAAAAAAATGGGAAGAATGCAAAATGCGAAAATGCGAAATGTTTGCTGATAGTTCAATTAAACTTTTTTTTCCCTCATTTTTTATCTCAAATTATGTTTATGTTCTTATATCAATAAACATTGTTACCGACTTCAATTATCTACGTGCATTAAACAACATATTGTGTCGGCTCGAAGATGCTGGAAACTGATTTAACGCAGATGATTCCTATGCAAGCTTTATTTTTATTTTAGAGAAACAATCATTTGAATTCAACACAATAAGTTTCTTTATTGGATTTTCTATTCCTTTCCTGTTATTGATAGTTGCAATAGTGACAATTTATAAACTGAAGAAGAAGAATAAAGATGATAACAATTCAATAACTAAAAAGGATCACAGCTATGAAGTCATTGAAAAAAAGGGTAAATACCGGAAAATGCTAATTAATTTTTTTTAATACGATCTGCAATATTAGTGCTAGCAGGTCATCTAAGATTTTTATATCGAGTATAAATCAATCAAGTGAAAACTTAAATTACCGAAAATTCTCTTTTGACGAAATTTTGCGGTAATTTAGATCGTCAGCTCAACCTGCAATTATCCAGGAAACTATTTGTGGGGACCATCGGTGCAAAATCTTTGCCCCATGGATTTTATTGTTTATTCCTTTTTCACAAAATGACGAATTATCACAAGTAGAACGTAGGTGGAATGAAACATAGTGATCTGTATTTGTACATGCTGTTGCATTAACCACAAACATCCCCATCTGATTTGTTTTCACTTTACCAGCGTCATCTCCAAGAAGTACAGCAGCTCAAACTTCAACACCTGATACAATAGACGAAACTGGTGGATACGAGCAAGTTAATCCTTCAACGAGAAATCAAGTTAATATAGAATCAGCTTATGAAAATTATAATGCTTGAAATATATGTGTCTGAAAAGTGGTCAGTCGTTCGACGATGTTATTATGTTTTAACTTTTCGTAACTGTTCCGTCAAGTTATTAGGGTGGTGTTTTCTTTTACCAATCAAAACAGATTCCATTATAGCTAGAGAAAAGTAGAAAACTGTAGACATAGTTTTACCAAATCATTTTGTCATAAAAGAAGTTAAATCAAATGTAGCGAAATACTACAACGCGCATAATATTGCTTGAATATCGTCTGCAACTCTTGTTGCAATTCGTAGTGGTTTCCTGCCCTGACTTATTATTTCCTTTATTGCATATTAAATAGAACATCCATAAGAGCTTATGTATCTGTACAATGTTGAAAATATGCCGCAAATTATATATATATATATAATATTTGAATATTTTAAATAAGTATGAGTCCCATTTAAACGAGAAATTTAATTTTATTGTTCAACATGTTGCATTACGATGAAAACGACGATTCTAATGCCATTTTTAATTGTATGATGATTGAATTTTCTTTTTCTCAACAGAGAGATATTGAAATTTGCAAAAAATATTCCTACTTAGTGAACTTTCATTCGGAGTAATTTTGTATATATATTTTTTTTATACTTCGTGCTGTATTACTACTATATCATCAAGATTTGATTGTGTTGCTTTCGAATATAAGCCTACATAAGCTCAAGATAGATAAGATAAGATATTTTTCCTATATTTAAGAATATTTCCAATGCGCTTTGCGTCGTAATACTAATGGTTGATGAAATATTAAAATAAATGTTAAAATTATCAACACCACATCAATCATAGAAATCGATCTTCAATGATATTGGTATGATAGTGATTATGTACTAGTAGATCTACAAAAAGACAAAAAATTAGTTAATCTTCATTGTTCTGGACAAACTATGCCTAAGTAATATACAAATTTTAAATTGAAATATTTCGACAACCTAGATCTCTCTTTTCCCATTATCTTTTTCAGGATTTTATGATGTTTAATGATTTAAAAGCCATAGACTTTCAGTAATTCATGCCTTTGTCTGCCTATTAAATTTTGACTTCTGATTGTACTTATTTTTGTATCATTAGCAAAATATTTAGAGAGTTTGTCGTGGCAGAGTATAGGGAGTTAATGTTTAATTCGTTGTTTATAGTGCCTTTTTTTATCTGACGTTATCAAAGAAAAATTATTATTATTTTTTTCCAAGTTTTTTACATTTGCTGAGTTGATTTCAAGATTTTTATTAATTATGCTGCTCATTATACATCACATGCATTTATTCGAGAATGTTACAATTTTTTTTGCTAATGAAAAATAAAATTTTATTCGATATCAAATCAAGAATTTTATTTTTTGTATAAAGTGAGATGAATGGCAAGATGCATCGTTAGTTGATTCGCCAAAGATTGGAAGGTAGATTTAATATGGAAATCCGCGGTTAATTTGCAGAAGCTTCTAAAGAACAGCGTTGTCAGATGATTATCAGCAAAATCATCCAACCATGAGTTATAATTTGCAAAAGATTATCAAGAAAATGTACCCTTTAGACTCCGAACATATGGAAATTCGATATTTTCAAATTCTATTCATGCCTGTCCGTGGTAATAAAGTTGATGCAAAAGCTGCATAAACGTCCTATTGGATAAGTCGTTTACTTCATGTATCGAGCAAAAATGTGAAATTGAATATGATGAGGCTAGGGACAATATTATTGTAAAACTCAATTTTTTTGGAATCTTTTCATATCAAGCATTTATGCAGCAAACAAATCGCAACTATTAGTTATACAAGAGGCACCACCAACGCACAACACAAAACACAGAGAATTCGTTTCTTATTTTTTATAAGAATTTCCATATTGAAGAAGCGTTATTTAAACAAATTCTTTCCTATGTTTTATAACTGGGCTAGAAATTAATAAATTTGAGTGAATTATCTAATGCTCGAAATAAAAAATAAAATCTTTGAAAATCTCATTATATTCAGGTTTTAAAGGCAATTGATGTAACACGGGTAAAAAAATTTCAACCGATTGATTTCATTGTAATTAATATCCGAATATTTACAAAACAATTTTTCCTTTTATCATTTTACTCATCGTCAGACTGATAAAATGTCTTATAATTGGAAAAAATGCACTTATTATTCTAAACGTTATTTATCTAATATCTTCGCCAAGTTTACTGAAGGATAAAATTTCAACATTCACCATAACATGCACATTTCAGGGAAGATTAAAATCAAAAAAAGTTAAATCAAATACTTTTTTTCGACAGAATAATGACTCGACAAAAACTTTATCATTGTAACGTTATGATAAAACCAATTAATCGGAATTATATTCAAATATCGATTTAGACTAGTCTTTTTTATTTGTTTAGCCTGAAATAAGTAAATAATAACATTGAAAAACACACATGAGTTCGAGAAAAATACAAGTTATCAGACTCTAATTTTAAACTGAGTATACCATGCATTCAATGAACCTTTTTAATACCTAAACATTTATTAAATTATGAACATGCGGTATGTGCTTCAGTTTCTTGATGGTTATCGTTTCCTTCCCCAATTGCCTATTAATTGCGGTTGCTCGACATTGAAACACTGAGTCAAAAATTCAAAACTTAGTTGAGGTAATACAATGATTCAAATTTATACAATTGGCAAAGTATGCGACAAGGTTAAGAATCAATAAAATAGAGGTTATAAATTCATCGGAAAAAAAACTGTTCAACGTGCCACCAATATTCGCTCTGTGTTGACTGTGAGTCAGTTGTCCAACAATAAATTATGTTTCGTCAAGAATGAATGGCGTCGTCTCGGCGGGGATCACCTGTTGTTATACTTGATATACTTGATAATAAATTAGAATTTTCTAATATTTTCGTCTTTTCAATAGTTTCGGTCTTGTATGTGCGAGCTTCAGAGTCCATCGTATCGCGTACTACATGTCGCGAGAAGTAACTATATAAAAACATGGAAGATGTAGTTTCCTGAGACAGACCCATTCCGATCACCACACTCTATTTTTAGGGTTCAGTTTTATTTGGAATGTTTATTACTTAGAATAGAGTTACTGGTAATATAACATTTGTAGCCACTCGGTATTATTTAGTTGGGTCTCTTCAGACCTCTTTGATAAAATTCAGTACTATTCAGTTCTAATCAATCATCAACACCATAGTTTTTCTACTGTGTTTGGAGTGATCTTAATGACAAAACCTATAGTAAAGTGTAGCAATTAAACGAGCCGCGTTTCTAATCAAATTAACTGTTCAACAACAATATTATCTGCGCGCCAATGTTGTAACATGACTTACGACGCTGCTAAGTTCGCTTCTCTAAGTTCTCACTTGTGATTGTGAACGCTTTCAAAGCCACTTACTTATTATCATTAAAAGGTAAAAATAAATAACAAATTATTAAAACAAACTTTTTGTGTGTCAACACATTTTTATTATAAATTGCAATATTGAAAAATAAATAAACTTTGTATTTTCTATACAGTGTTTTTGTTGTTTAATTTTGTAGAGATGACTTGTTATTCCAGCTCTTCATTTTATCAGATGATACTCCTTTTTTTCAAATAGCATTAGTATTCCAACAAGTTTTACTTATAAAGTTTTGCGTCGTCTAAATTTGAAACAAAATTGAAATATGAATCATATATAACCTGGAACAAAAAAGTGAGAAAACTACTATGGCGCCAAGTACTTCGCATTCGCAAAGTAACATAAACATAATTTGAGATAAAAAATAAAGGAAAAAATAAAAGTTAAATTGAACTATCGTTAAACATTTCGCATTTTCGCATTTTGCATTCGCATTTCGCATTCGCATTTCGCATACTTACCATTTTTTATTTGTATGAATATGCAAAATTAGCACATGGCTTTACTAAAAGATTTTATTTAGCTTCACTATTTTAGAAAGATTTTATAAATATCTCACATTTTTTCAAAGAAACATAACAGCTTGACCTTATCATAATGACATGACATAAATACCAAACATAATCATAAACTCTGTAACGTAACCGGGTGGTAAAGTCATCATTATTTGAAGGTGATGTTACTAATGCTTTTATTTTATTTTTTAAAGATTCCAATTTGAACAATATACAATCTTCGAAAATGACCGAAAAGTTCTTGTACTTCTATAATTATTGGTATGATTCTCTCGATCATGATTTTAAGCGACGTAGTTGCTTATTCTAAATGTATTCGGACAAAAAACGTACCTCAACAATAAAACTCCACCAATAATCATCAAAATAACAAGCACGATTCCTAACACTATTGCGATAATAAATAACGCATGATATTGTGAAACTTCTTCTTTTATGTTTGGTGTTGTTGTTCTCATTGTTGCTGAAAGAGATATTGATATAAACTTATTATAGTACTGGCTATGATGAAGGCGCATTGGAATTACTGATCATTAGTAGTAATAAATTTACAAAACTTCGAATTTGTCTTGATTTATGTTAAGGAAAAAAGCTATTTCGAAAAATTGCTCATAATTTCCACAATTTTTATTTTATTTGTATTTGGTAAAATACAGAATCCTATTTATGATTTTTTTATGCCAATATGCAAACAATAATAACTCATACAATTAATAAATAGGAACCAATCATATATGAAAATACATATACGTAATTACTATAAAATGCATAGGAAAAGTACAAATCACGAACTATTTTAGCAAAATTTCGAAATATAGATAATATAGAAATATCTATCTATCTGTCTGGGCTGATGCACTCACAAGTTCTTTATAACTAAAATCATTTCTTACTTAACATAATACAGCAAATTCATATCAATAATATTGTAGGGTATCTTTAGTAGTGTGACGTTGGTAAAAACCATGATTAGTCCTATAAAAGAATCGTACTATTAAAATTCGAGTGGAATGAAGTTATTCAATCACGTATGTGCCGGATTATAGAATTGCTTTAACGCACTTTATGATCGTCTCAAAAGGTGACTAAAATTGCATTTTTTGAATAAAAGTTCATTTTTGGGGTTCACAACGGATATTTTCTACCTTGTCTGCAGTTTATGGTTTATACTTTAAGCACTCATTTACCATATTTATCTTCAATAATAGTTTCTCTCGGGCGGCTGCTTAGAGTGACCTTTAAGTGTCATTGACGGGACTGATCTTACAAAAAATGTTTTACCTGTTATACTCATCTCCTTTAAACTAAAACTGACGTTAAAAATTTGTTTTTTGTCGGAATATCCTTCATTCGTCTTGTACGACACAGTAAAAGAAAATATTTTTGTTTTAGGAAAAAACATCATTTTATTGCAACCATCGATATCCAACTTCCAAGGAATTGTCTTGTTTGCAAATATGAAGCAGTCTTCTGGTTTAAAATTACACATAGCTGTGTTGTCAAGAAGTTCTGTAGAAATAAATGAAAACTTTCTTTTAATACAAAAACTGAACTTTACAATTGTATAAAAAAATATATTAGCATTTGAAAAATAAACTTGGTAAAAGTAACAGACAAGAGCATTTTAGGTAAAGGCATTATAATTTTTTCATATTGTGTTTTCGTATCACTTCAAGGGACATGGCCATTGCATAAAACATGTGTTTAATGGACCCGGGATCCCCTTTCATAACTTATTTTGGAAATAACACCATATGTATCAATAGTTTGGTTACTTCATACAGAAAAATATTAGAAGTAAGCAAGAAGTAGCTACCGTACAAACAGCTGGATGCTAACAAAGTCCAACACTAGATATCGAAAATGCCTGTATCCTACCGGTAAGCTTCCTAGTATAGCACACCAGCAGTCAATTTCGGATGTGCAGTACCGTTATGATAAAACTGATATTATTGTAAGGTTGAATTGGTAATGTATATCGTTGAGGGAATCCGCGTCTCGAACCTTTGTGGAAACCTTTATAAAGTGTTATATAAATTTTGCTTGGTATTTTTAGTGATCCATAACATTCACTGTCATCGTTATGTTTAAGTTTCATTTCTCTCAACTGGATGATGAAAATACTATTTTCTTTTGTGCAGTTGTTGGCTTCATATTTGATTGAATAATCCAGGTGAATTGCTTCACTGATGTAATGACATGTGCATGTAAATATTATATTAGAATATCATAAAATTTTAGACTGGGTGCATGTGTAGACATTATGGTGCATATATGCTTCAATATCACAAAAATATTTTGAAGTACTATACATTGTAATTAATTTTGGTGATTTCGAAATCGGATAAACAATAAAATTTTGTGCTAACTTGCTGGGTATGAAGGATGAAATGTATTTGCAAACATTCACGGTTGCACATGTTGAAATGCCCATCATATCTCCTAAAAAAATAAGGAAATCATTATCATCTACAAATAAGTTATTGAAATAAACAAATCAAAATACTGGGCAACGAGAAATTTGGACATGGGTCGAAAATTCTTTGGTTGAATAGTATATTCTCATAATATAATATATTTTTACTATTGCAATTATTTTTATTGCTTTCCTAATTTATCCTATAGTCGGCAACATGAATGTTATATTTTAGCATAAATCATGCCAGCAACAGTTTTTTCATCGGATGAAACGACAGAGAAAAAGAGGGAGATTGGAAATGGCAGGATGGTACCGATGTTATTATGAGAGGGGAAACAGGGTATCAAAATTGGTCAGTCTGAACTTAAGTATTTTGTTATAGATAGCATCGATATGTCAAAGAAATATGTGCTCATGAGTATAGGTGGATGGATAAAAAAGATTCAATATATTGTGACGTCATAAGGCTTGTTAGAAAGATATATTATTCCGGTTGTGCTTGACCTAACCAAGTTTTTACACCCTATATTGAGTGCTGTGAATGATTTAACGAGCCGCACTCGAATGGACTCGAACTCAAGATCTTTTATCTGCGATGCTAACCCCTAAGCTATCGCGCCCAATAGTATCCACCTTTTTTATTTAGAAACGCAAACGACCGTATCTTCATTCAGCGACAGTAAATGGCCAAAATTCTCCATTCCCGATTCCCATGATGTACACATCCCAATTAGCAATGAAATAAACACCTCCATTTGCGATGTAAACTTGTAGCGTAATGCCCTTTCGTTTTCAAGAACTTTATCATCGTGGTGGTTTCATGACAGCAAAATGAATTCATAATGCCTAAAGCTCAGCCATTAGCTTTTGACTAAAACTTATGTCTTACGTGTCGCCTACTGTATAGAAAACTATCATTAAATTCCAGTTTCATTTAATGCAATTTTTTTAACAAAAAGTTGAATCATAGTCCATCTTGTCACGACCGCAATTTGTTATTTCTATCTATTGTTTGAAGGAAGTGTCCATGTTCGATGCTACAGTGCAATGAAAATACACTGTGAAAATGTAGAGGAAATTTACTGTTAATTCCTAGTTATTGCATATTTCCAAAATTCAAAATTGATTTCTTTATGAGATAAATACTAAGTATTGGACTGTTCATGAACGCACGTTAGCAGTGCGTGAAAATGCGCAGTAAATTTATTGTTCAATTCCAGTAATTGCACATTTCCAAAATTCAGAATGAATTGATTTCTCGATGAGAAGAATGCCAAGTATTGGGCTGTCATTGACCACCAACCATGGAAGAAGAAACTCACTTCACTTAGTAGTGCATCTTGGTTAGCAGTTTTAAAGGCTCGGAGTTTATTTGAAGTCTTTCTTAGGTATATAAGAGGTCGTTATTTAGTACACATCACAATTAGCAATGAAATAAACACCTCCATTTGCGATGTGAACTTGTAGCGTAATGCCCTTTCGTTTTCAACAACTTTATTATCGGGGTTGTTTCATGACAGAAAATGAATTCAAAATGCCTAAAGCTCAACCATTAACTATTGACTAAAACTTACGTGAGTATTACGTGTCGCCTACTGTACAGAAGACTACCATGAAATTTCAGTTTCATTTAATGCAAATTTTTTTTTTGAACAAAAAGTTGAATATTAGTCCCCCTTGTCACGACCGCAATTTGTTATTCTTATCTACTGTTTGAAGGAAGTGTCTATGTTCGATACAATAGTGCAATGAAAATACACTGTGAAAATGTATGGGAAATTTACTGTTAATTCCTAGTAATTGCATATTTCCAAAATTCAAAATTGATTTCTTTATGAGATAAATACTAAGTATTGGACTGTTCATGAACGCACGTTAGCAGTGCGTGAAAATGCGCAGTAAATTTATTGTTCAATTCCAGTAATTGCACATTTCCAAAATTCAGAATTGATTTCTCGACGAGAAGAATGCCAAGTATTGGGCTGTTGATGAACGCACGTTGGCAGTGCGTGAAAATGCGCAGTAAATTTACTGTTAATCCCTAGTAATTGCATATTTCCAAAATTCAAAATTGATTTCTCGACGAGAAGAATGCCAAGTATTGGGCTGTTGATGAACGCACGTTGGCAGTGCGTGAAAATGCGCAGTAAATTTACTGTTAATCCCTAGTAATTGCATATTTCCAAAATTCAAAATTGATTTCTCGACGAGAAGAATGCCAAGTATTGGGCTGTTGATGAACGCACGTTGGCAGTGCGTGAAAATGCGCAGTAAATTTACTGTTAATTCCTAGTTATTGCATATTTCCAAAATTCAAAATTGATTTCTTGATGAGAAGAATGCCAAGTATTGGGCTGTTGATGAACGCACGTTGGCAGTGCGTGAAAATGCGAGGTAAATTTATTGTCATTTACAGTAATGTCACATTTTCAAAATTAGATGATAATGATATTATCCGCCAGATGTAATTGTCAATAAAAACGGTTTTTAAAAATACATAAGAAATTGTTACAGAATAGGCACATATAGAGCACCAAACGTATTAGGAGATTTGTTGCTGTCTTTGATGTAAAAGTTAAGACTAGACTAGTTTTTGTGTTGATGTTTATTCCTTTACATTGTATGATGTTGAGGAGGTGAAAGCTCATTTATAACTCGAAAACACAAATTTAGCATAATTTATGAATGAGAACAGTTAGGCTTAAAACGGACGAGATGGGAGGGGAAAGGTATGGCAAATATTTCTTTTTTATAATTTCATTTTCAGCTCAGATTGAACTAACACGAAGTTCTTTGTTTGCAGTCGTACCCAGTCGTGTCGAAATTTCAAAATGTGAAGGTTAAAAAGGGGGAATGTTAAAAATAAATCCAAGGGGCTGAATTAAATAAATATTTCTTTTGTGTGGCAATGGATTCAGGTAATGTAATAAAATATCATTATCTCGTAGAAATCTCAACATTTAGATAAAGGCGAAGGGGTCAAGCGATTTAATTCATTGAATACGCATTATGTCGATTTTATCATAATACTGAAATGTGAGTTTATCCAGTAGGACTAGTGTTAACGAGAACTGGGTGCTTGTCAAATATAGGCCTACACAACACTGTCGTCCTTTAATGGCGAAAAGCAAATACAAGATGTAGTATTAGCGAATGAATTGTAAACGGGAAATGCTACTGAATCGCCTAAAGTGCAATGATAGGTATCTGGCTTGTGCAATGGAAAACTACTACCACTAAACTAGTCTACTTTGAATTCTTTCAATCGCCTCACAAACCCGACAGGAAATGCGTTTGACTAATCTAAATCCCGTTCCATTCAAAGCTTTTATCAATTTTTTCTCAAAGATATGTACTACTATTCCATGTTAAAGCATGTTCTTAAGGAAGGTAATAACTGCGATGTAGACTTGGTTTTGTCATATTATTGACCTATTTGGGAGCCGAAAATTTGACTGGAAGCATAATATCGAAATGAACTTCAATGCCAAGTATAGACTGTTCATTGACGTACCTTGTCGGTGCGTGCCATTAACTGTCCCTAATTACCCAAAATATCGATTTTGTAGTTTTGTTTTGATATAACTGAATAAAATTACTGCAAAAGATCGGTAGGATTATTGCACATTGGCTTCAGTGTAAGACGTATTGTATTTAGCGTATATCAGTTCGTCATCGTACAATAGGCCTCTCATCTTCGCATTTGTCTTATGGTTGTGGGGTAGGTGTATTGTATAACTTACGCTTATAGCAATATTATTTGTTTGATATTTATGGTAATCATGACACTTTTTAACGTTGTAGAATAAAATGTTTAAACACAGTCAATAATGCGGTATGAAAATTATATCAGAAGATTTGTTGATTTCTTTAATTCCACAGGTATGACCAGACAAGTCTTTGTGTTAATATTTATGTCATTTACATTGTATGACGTCGAGGAAGTGACAGCTTTATATAAATCAAAAGCACATATATAGCAGTATTTATGAACGAATGTAATAGAATAAACAAGATTGCAATAAAATGGTATGGCAAGCACTTTCTCTATTTATATTTTTATTTCCAGCACAGATTAAGCATTTAGGAGGTTTGATAGGTGCAGCCGCTTTTTCTCGTGTCGAAAATCAATTAACTGTAAGTGCAGAATTGTCCCAGATGTGATAACAATATTCTTGCATGGTCGAAATTAAGAGGATTTTAATGAAATATGATTCCGGGTGAAAGATAATGTCGACTTGGATATTAAGAACCGACTTGTAGGCCGTTGTGCTCTAGATATCGTAGGAGACTTTTCAAGTGCGATATGTCTCTCGCAGCCTCGTTCTGAGCGAATTTTGATAAAAAATATCTTCGAGGTGCGTAGAGATATTTTTAAATATATGACATCTACAATTCCAAATCCTAAAAATAAAAATAATGAATTGAAAAAATTTCCGCTATAACACAGTCACAGAAAACTATCTCAGTTATTGAAAATTGCACATAATATATTTTTATTCGACGAATTCATAAGAGGTCGCTTTCAACAATATGTATGTAGCCCTTACAATCGGGAATTTTATTCTGCCAAACAGATTTGGGGGATATTTTATCCAAGCTTTTGTAGATATGCACATTTTGAATCGATATGGTAATGGCAGAGATATATATACAGAAACATGTTATGAAAATGAAAGGAAAAGTATAGAAGGTTTATTTTTTAGTAATATTACGTGATTGAAGTTAGCAAAGCATATCATAGAGCAAAAATATACCAGGTTAACTATGAACGATCTGTACGCTGTGGTATAAACATAAGGTACCAAATAGTAGGCCTACAGGTAATTATAAAGAGGTTGCTTGATCATAGTAAATCTTAAAATTGGGCATAAAAATAAAGATACAATTTTTAATAACTACCAATGTAGTTACTAATGAAATAATTTGGGAAATTCTTTAGTGTTTTAGCATTATTAAGCACGTTATTCCATTGAGCTAATAAAAGAGCCGACTACATGTGTGGTTCGGTCCATGCATAATATCTCTCTCTATTGTTACACCCGTTATTCGTATATCAGGGCCAGGATTGTCGATCTTTTGAACTTCACATCAGTCATTGTTTTCTATGGTTCAAGGGAGTGACTGTTTTTAGATATAAAATTGCAATAATGGCCTATTGTATTTAGCGGGTAACAGTTAGTCATTATACAATAGGCCTATATTATACGCATTTGCGATAAAGTTATTTCTGCCAATAACGAAGATTTTTAATTATATAAAATAAGCTGTCACAAAGCAGGTGGATATTGATCAGCAAAAGTACCAGTACATTTGTTGCTGCCTTTAATTCAGCAGTCTAATATGTAAATGTGGATATGTGATAATTACTTTTTTACTCTGTTTGATGTCGGGGAAATGCTAGATTTCATATTTCACAATAGAGCCCATAGTATTTGTGGAAGAATAGCGTTTTAATAAACGAGAAAGCAAAAAAAAAAGATTGGTATTGATATTTTCTGCAATGCATGTGCATGTCATCTATAAGATATTGCCTTTGCTTGTAACAGTTAATCGTGTACAATTGGCCAAACATAAATTATGTGAATACAATGATACTTCCCGAGTGATTCTACTGCAATTAGAGACACGGTTTTTAATAATATGAAATTAACTGAGAAAACAGGCAAATTCAATTAGAATATATCTGTAACAGGACAATTGTTGCTTTTTGATGACACATCTAATACTAGACATTTGTTTTGTTAATTACGTCATTTATATTGTATAAACTAGATAAAGTGAAAGATTTTATATTTTGCAACAGTACAAATTTTTGTTGTTGATCATTTCAAATTTATAATTAAGTTCATTTTCTATGTCCTCGTTCATATTTTCAAACCTATGTCATGGTGACAATTGTCGATAAAGTTTGTATTTGAATAAAGGCAATATATTATGTTATGTAAGCTTGGACTTTAGAATTAACATAATGTATTACCTGCGCCTCGTTAACCGATACAAATGATAATAGGAGATTTTAGATGTTCTTAACCACCAATCATGGAAGAAGCAACTCACTTCACTTTGAAGTGCATCTTGGTTAGCAGTTTTGAAGGCTCGGAGTATATTTGAAGTCTTTCTTAGCTATATAAGATGCCGTTATTTAGTTTTCTTTAGGCATACCTTTAAGCACTGATTATTTTCTACAAATCCATCTTGAAATATATGAGGTGCGCGTCAGTCTATGTGCTTCGTTTATTTTATTTTTTAATTTTCAACGCCTTCGCCGTAACAAATCGTCTAGAAACTGCTTATTGCAATTTTATATAGAGAATAAGGGCTGTTTGGAATGTTTTCCACTTGAATAACAGTTGTGGTTACATCATTTTGTAGTAACTGTTTGTTATTTGAGCAGGACCATTTGTTAAATTAATCCAAGCGTTATTTTCGGCTATATACTAGGTAAAGCCGGTAATGTTACCTAGAATTGACAGCATTTCACCGAACATTTTTGTATATAAATTTGCTCTGTCTCCCATCTGTCTCTCGTAATTATAGATCGGATATATGCCAAGATGAAGTGAAAATATCATTATGTGATAAGAGACAAGTATTTTGAGACATAAAATTATATAACGATAAAAACCTAAAAAACGTAGTTTGCACAAATTACACATAAACCACCTGTAGTGGGATCCATATATTGTTAATTAAACCTTATTTGAGAAAGCCTCCTAGTAGACAGAAACAAAAATTTACTTCAGTTTTTTTATTTGCTTTCAAGCATTAATTTTCGAATTTTATTTAAAGCATTCTTAGTCGATTCACGAAAAGAATGAAAGATTCTTTTTAAAAACAGTAGCGAAAAATTGGTACAATGACGTGGAATTGTCACATTTTAACGACGCGAAGTTTAGTGTTGAGTGGTGAGGTTTTAATTGAGAGTATATTGTCCATAACAGTGTCTTTTCATCATTATTAGTTGAATAACTACTACTAGTGGCGACACGGCTCGTCGTAATTTTTTCAGATTTTTATTACATCGACGAATTAAGCAAGATGGGTTGGTGAATAGTTTTAAATGTGGAGAAATACTGCAATTCAATTATTGCAATTTAATGGAATTTCTCATTTACGGTTAAGCTAACGTGTACTTGTGTAACCCGTCGCCTCGAAATCCCATATAATCCCTCTTCTTTATTCTACCCACCTAGGATAGAATAAGGAAGATCAGCCTGCAAAGCTAAGATGCGATAAATAATGTGAAATACACAAATGTTCAAAATAAGAATAGAGTAGAGTTGTAACTTGTTCAACAGATAAAGATATTATGCTTCTAGACGGCAATAGACACTAACTTCAGGCAATGCAAAAATATTAATATACATATTCTCATTTGCCGTAAGGATATTACTGCTAATCACGACAATTCTTAAAAGATATAAAATAGGCTGTCACAAAGCAGGTGGATATTGATCGACAAAAGTTCCAGGACTTTTGTTGCTGCCATTGTTGCAACAGTCAATTTGAGACATTTCTATGTGTTGATAATTTCGTCATTTACTTCATTTTGTATTATGTTGAGTAAATGACATATTTTATATTTCACAATAGAGCCATTAGTATTTGGAAAAGAATAGCGTTATAATGTATAAAAATGCAAAAAATTTTTGGTGGGAATATTTTCTGCAATGCTTCTATAGGTAAGTTCTATATGAAAAGAACAGATTATTCCGGCGCAACAGGTTACGTCGGTACCCATCAAACTATGTGATAGCTTAACTTGGACTAGAAAATCAACCTATGAATGGATTATGTTTATGTCAATAATTTTGAACAGCTGTCAACGAACAAAATTTACTTTCGACAAATAATTCATCTTGTTTGATTCTCGACTTATAACAAATTTTATTATAAAAATTGATTTTCAAATAATTAGTATATATATATATATATATATATATATATATTCTTCATTTGTTTAATTTGCCAATTGCTTATCCTTTTTTTATTTTGAAGTCGTCAAACCTGAAACATTGGTAGTATGAAATGAGTAACTGAGAGATATAAACCCGTCATTGGGGGTGTATTCCATTAGTGCATTGCGAAGTTTATAGGTTCGAAAACATTTTGATTAAAAAAGAATTATATTGTTTGCGAGATATAAATAAAATTAATGCAACATATATATCACATAATTTTGGACCGAGTTATGTCACAAAAGAACGTTTGCTATTCATCAGCAGAAATAATTTAAATATTGATATCGAGAATCTGTCCCAATATCATATTGATATCAATTATTTTCAGAGTCATGGAAGAAGAAATGTGCTGATCATTTTAAGTTATTGTTCTTCACCTCACCAAAAAAAACTTATACACAAGCAAAGGCGTTCTGCGAAGGCTTGGGAGGTTACTTGGCAAAAGTTGATAATAAGGAAATGACATATGTTATTAATTCTACTTTTAAGTTAGTTTGTATATATGGATCAAAATTATTCATGCAAAATGCTTTAGTACTTTGTACTAGTACACTTAAGTTACTTACCGTTGATGCCCAATATTGTATCTAAGTGGCAATAATCGGATCGCAACTTAATTCAAAAATAAATAAATTGCTTTTTAAGCATTTTTATATGTTCTTTTGTCAATAGTTCAGTTATTAATATGCTGTTGCTGACTGAGAGAATTTTAAAATATTTATCCAACAATTTTCTATAATTGAATTTTATTTTTATCGCTTTCTTAATTCATCCGATAGTCGGCAACCTGAAGGGAATGTTTTATTCAGAATCGAAGGTGGCAGCAACAGCTTTTACATCGGAGGAAACGACAGAGAAAAAGAAGGTGATTGGAAATGGCAGGATGGTACCGACGTTATTATGAGAGGGGAAACAGGGTATCAAAATTGGTCAGTCTGAACTTAAGTATGCTTTTATAGCTAGCATCAGTATATCAAAGAAATATGTGCTTATGAGTATAGGCGTATGGATGAAAAAGATTCTATATATTGCGACGTCGTTAAAATTGTTAGAAACATATAATTTCCCCACTGGGCTTAGCCTAACCAAGGGTTATGTTGAGTCCTGTGAATGATTTAACGAGCCGAACTCGAATGGACTCCATCTCGAGATCTTCTATCTGCGATGCTAACCACTAGGCTATCGCACCCAATAGTATCCAACTTTTTTATTCAGAAACGCAAACGATCGTATCTTCATTCAGCGGCAGTCAATGTCCAAACTTCTACATTCCTTATACCCATAATGTTACACATCACAATTAGCAATGACCTAAACACTTCCATTTGCGATGTAAATTTGTAGCGTAATGCCCTTTCGTTTTCAAGAACTTCATCATCGTTGTGGTTTCATGGAAGCAAAACGAATGTATAATGCCTAAAGCTCAACCATTAGCTATTGACTAAAACTAAGAATGCCGTACGTTTTGCCTACTGTATAGAAAACTACCATGAATTTCCAGTTTCATTTAATTTAATTTATTTTGAACAAAAAGTTGGATCATAGTCCATCTTGTCACGACCGCGTGATTAAAAGTTTGTAATCGAAATATTGTACGAATTGTTTTCAGGAAATTTAACCAACCAAATAATGCAGTTGGTAATGAAGATTGTGCTTTAATCGGATAAGAGAATCATACCAATGGGTTGACAGTTCTTGCGACGATAGTCTGTTCTATATTTGTCAGAGAGGTAATGCCCAATACGAAATCTTTGTTATCATGTATTTGTTGTTTTATATTTGATGGTCAAATGCATAAGAAAAACTAAAACATTGATTCTGGTGATTTAAAATGGTTTGGATTTTTCAGCGTATTCTATTGAAAACATATCTGATTTTAGTTTTAAAAATTTTGTTGTAAATTGTCGGAGTTTTAACTGAATTCTTCTTAAAACGTTTTTTAATTTCCCCATCATACATTCTTACTCAATATGTTACAAATTTTTTCGTTCTTTGTTTTGTATATGCTTTATTTTGCGTATTAAGGTTTAGATTAGCGACGAAAATTTGATGTCATTGAAACATTTGATTTCAATATGATGCACATAAATTTTGAGTGATTAATAGATTATTTTGTTAATCTTCTTATATTTCTATTTTGCTGTACTGGTCGCTTGCTACACGGATTATTTCATTGAATTTCAATGCCAAGCTTTCATAAAGTAGAAAGATTTGCCTGTTTCGTGTATACTTATACACTATAAGAGAGAATTCACATCTTTCCACACACTCAATTTGCACAATGATATTCCTGACACAACATTAACAAATTAGAACACATCAGATTTAACAAAATAAATCTAAAACAAATTAACAATACGTACAATACGAAATACAAATTAAATTATTTACCAACATATATATGACAATGAGAGTAATCCTATCCTACTAATATGGAAATTAAATCCTTTAGATGGCAGAGTTCGAGCCTCAGTTACAAAAAGAAATATCAACCAAACAACAAGAGAAAGTGTTTTGACGACATGCGACACTTCTGCAACAGTCGAATGGTACAAAGACTCAAGAATAATATCGACCAACAGAGGAATTACTGTTTATCAGGAACGGAAACCAGGATCAGCTATTTTTTATCTTAAACATACAAAGATATCTGATAGTGGGACATATAGTTGTCAAGCTAGGATCGGAAACCAAATAAAAGATGAGATTACGATGCCATATGAAGGTACAGCTGCGTCTTTTGCTCCCTCTCTCTTTGTCTCTCTGTGCACTTTTATCCTTCTTTGATATATGTACATTTCTGTTCAATCTTTTCCAGTTATTATCTTTCTATCACTCTCTTAATGTATTACTCTTTTTTCAGTCTCTGGTACGCCCACCATTCACAAAATTTCAAATTTTCCGTGTACATCAAATGTGGAAGTCCATTGGAAACCTAAAGTAACTGCGGTTGCATTTCCGCACAAGTGAGTTTTGGTTATAATTCTTCTTTTCATAACTACTTGTAAAATCAGCTCTACGAATGCAATTCTGGCAATACTTCCAGTTCTGTTTGCATTTTACGATTGCGCCAATTTACTGCAGTCATCCATGGGACATGGGATTTTTTTTTTGTTTTCCGATACTATTAATAATTAAGGGACTTCTCACCTGACTGCCTAACTATTCCAGAACTTTGTTAACTTAACTATCTAGAATTGTAGTCAAAATCAGATCAGGACAGCTTATACAAACGGAGTGGGTGGATTCGCCAACTTCTCAGAATCAAACCACACGAGTATCTGGTTTAAAGTCATCTACTGATTACCGGGTTGAGGCGAGTATGCTTTCGGAAAGATACTTTCCATATCAGAAAGTTTTCTTTTTTCAAGCTTATTTCAAAGATATACCGAGTCTTGGCAGTGCGATCCCTCTTTGACCCAAGTTTAACAATACATCATTACGTAATTATTTCTCTTGTTAGTTTCGTGCTGACTCAAAAAATTAAATTTTATTACATGCAAGAGATTTAAGGCATGTTTCCTTATATCAATCCGAGGCTTCTGTTGTAAAGTAACTTATCCCTTCTCAGTTTCTTGTTTTGAGTAAATCGCTTGTGGAAAAAGCACTGTACTGGAGACAAACAAAGCCAAACAAGGGTTAATGTTGTTGAAAAATTGGTAGTTATTACACTCTTGGTTAACAAGTTGAATATTTGAAGTTCGAATCCGAAATTATCTATCTGCGATGCCAACCCGTAGGCCATCGCGTCCGAAAGTAATTGAATAAATATAAATCTTTCAATTTTATTTGACTTTGGCCAAAGCCAACAAAATTTGTGTGTGCGTGTATGAGAAAAATTTGTAAAATATTTGTGAAAATTATTGCTCTTCCAGAAAATTCACATCACTTTTTCTTTGTTTTTTTCAGACAAATCAGGTTGTACAACATTTTTAAATAGTTTCGCATCCGAATCCAAATTTTTATATTTATTTTAAAGGTTTAATGATTTATTCAGGTATTGAAAACAAATTCATTGCAAAACAGCAGGCATTTCCGCCATATTATATTTTTAGGTATAAATGCAAGTGAGATGATCTATAGATGCTTTCATGTGGCATCACAGGTTGATATCGGGTCCAAATCAGTTTCGTTAATGTCCCATTCAAAATGCTCCTACAAGTCATGAATCTTCCTCATACTTGATCAAATTTCGCATATTTTCAAAAATCTTATTTTTATCATAAGATCTGAAGAACCATCAGTCGTATCATTTTTTTTTATTGCCAAATTATGACTAAGAATATTTTGCTAATGCACGGATGATATTCGACTGCATTACAGGTAACGGCATGTGTGAGAAAAGAAAATTGCAGCTCATCATTGTTCAATGCTGTCAAATTCTTTAGAATAGATGGTGCAGTTCCAACTGTAATATCAGCATCAGTTGCGCAAAACAACGAAAGTCAAACCTGTGTCATTTCCTGGAAAATTTTGTCCAATACTGACAAAAAACTAATGCAAAAACTGCAGTGAGTTCGAATTTCTATTTTTACTTTGCTGCTGAATATCTGTTTGGTGAAACAAATTGGCCTTACATTGATGTTATTTTAATTTCTAACTCACTTAAAATATTTTGCGGAAGTTGAATCAGTTGTGTCAGTTTCGATCACGTAATGTTCCAAGGCTCACTGTGATAAGTGAGCAGTAAAGTTAAGGTTCATTTGCAGTAACTTTACTTTTTTTTTTAAATACTCCGATCATGCTAACATTTAGCCTTTATAATCGATCAATTAATTTTGTTTTCAAATTATCAGTCATGTGACTGCAAAAGAGCGGCAACCAAGCCATGAAAAACCTCGTCAGAAATATTACGTGAAACATGCGAGTCCCTGATGGATCGTGCCGCGTATGCGCTGACCATCAAAAGTTTTTACTTGCAAAAATTATCTCACAAACTATATTAATGGAAAAAATATTCAAATTTTCCAAAATATGTTAAAATTTATTGCATTTGATAATAACTAGCTGCTGTGTCTGACAATTTTTATCTTAAACGACAGAAATTAACGAATAAAAGTAGCTTATTATTATTTGCAGGAAGTCATAATGAACTCAACTTTGATTTCGAAACGAAATTCAAAACTTAATGAGGGCAAAATATTGAAACAAAATGTGACCACATCAGAACATCATACCTTCACCCCGGAACCCAACCGCAAATACTCAGTTTCGATTAAAATTTATAATTGTGCTGGGGCAAGTCAACCTTTCGAAGTGCCAGCGAACTGCCAAGGAAAGCCCGAAGGTAAGTAATCATATTTTTAAATATCATCAATGTTATTGTACGGAATAAAAATACAATTTCATTCTTTTCATTAAGCCCCAGGAAACGTTCCTACACCAATAAACGTTTGTGATGATGCCATCGGTATAAATGGAACCCATACTATAACAATAAAACGGCCCGATGATTCTAATGGACTTATTAGGTGAGTTCCAAATGATTTTACTACTGGTCGACTAGATACTCAAAGTTGTATTTCCTTCGTTTCACTTACCAGAGCAGTCTTAAATATTTGATACGTAATCCAGGAATTCATAAATTACTCGATGCGGTTTTCTGATCAGATTAAAATCTGCAAATTTAAAAATGTTTATACCGTCATGAAATATATGTAAATCTACATGTTTAAACAAAGTTTTAAAAGAAAAACGAGTAGATTTAAGGTCGAGTATTTGATTCGGTTCTAAAATAAAAAGATATTTGCTTTAGACAAATCTACTACCAGACAATTTCTCACACATATATCACATCTGATTTTTAATTGATATTTTCTTCAAGCATCGACTGATGAACAAAGAAGCATCTAATAATATTCCACGTGCTATATAAAATTAAAAAATCAGCAAATTTACCATGGGTGTAAACAATTTTCATACTTAACTAAACGGTGTTATTAGGGTGCAACCTATTGTTCTTGTTCATTTCTATTTAAATTTGTTCAAAACAAAATTGGATGCTGCAAAGGACTTCTACAAAATGTACTATTTTTGTCCCGTTTTGCTACACATCATAAAGACGTTCGCGCGATCAAATTCACTTTCGAGAAGCGGGACTTCTGTTACTCTTTGAAAAATTATTAATGAAATCGTTTATTCCAGTTGCTTGTTTGTAGTTGTTGCCAATCCTGGGAATGGAAATAGTCTTGAATACACGCTGGATGATTTACAGAAAGCCAACAATTCTTTTAACGATTCAAGCATTGAGTAATTGCGATGGCAGTTCCTTATTCAAGGTCAGTGAAAAATTTATTGTAAGCATATGAAATGCAGTAAAGTATGAAGTTAGGAAACATAGTTTAAAATCGCGGTCCATCTGTGGCACATGGTTGACAAAATAAAAGTTCTGTATGGAGTTACTGCATTAAAATATATATCTATGAGCTTTTGCCACACTTTAGTATTAATGATACTTTCTGTTAACTCTCTCAATTCTTTCATTCTAGCTTGGAAAGATCGAAAATTATTGTACAACTCGGCGATGAATCGGTGACTTCTTGTGATGTCAACGAAACTATGGGAAATAACTCAGAGAGATGGAAAAGATCGACAGATAATGAAAACCTATTTTTAGGAAGAAATAGAAAATTAGTCAAAGAAAATGCTTACAGGGGTGTAACTGCAAGAAAATTTTATGTTTGAATTTTGTGCTTTATATATCGTCCCATCGATTCAAAAACAGAAATGTCTACTTGTTCATATTCAGATATGGAAAATCCAACAACAAATTGAAATATATCTAAAGTACAAAACTTAATAAAAATATATTTCAAGCATGAGCCGCAGTCAGTCCTAAATAAGTCTAAACAGAGTGATCCATCTTTGAACCCTATTAATATTTTTTGCAAAATTGATTTCCTGAATTGGCAAATGCGTCTGTCCTGAAGGTAGGTACGACATAGTGCGGTTCATTATCACTGTGCATAAAAAAGAGTTAAAAAGGAGCTGAAAGTGCTTTATTTGAAGAATGAAACCAATGCTACAAGGCATAGAAAGAATATTTTTTTATTTCATTTCAGCGTCTCAATAGTATCCTCCACACATGTTGAAGAAATGATTTACTTCAAAAGAAGTCCTGGACTCGTGTTGAACGGTTTCAAAGATGATGGCGATACCAAAGAAGGTAAGTAAATATAATTTAATAAATATACAGACTTGAAACCATACATGAAAAAAAAAAACATTGTGAGGCAACGAAGAAAACGTTGATGATACGTTGCATTTTTAATTGGTTGTTCGAACCCAAAGTTGCCGATTTTTTCTAAAATTCTAAATTCACAATTACTTCATTTTAAATATCAAACCTTGTTTATGTTACTTATACCAATGTACTTTTTAATAGACTTCAATTATCTACGTGCATTAAACAACATATTGTGTCGGCTCAAATATGCTGGAAACTGATTTAACGCAGATGATTCCAATGCATTACTTTTTTATTTTAGAGAGACAATCATTTGAATTCAACACGATAAGTTTCTTTATTGGATTTTCAATTACTTCCTGTTATTGATAGTTGCAATATGGATTATTTATAAATTGAAGAAGGAGAATCTAAATGATAACAATTCAATAACTACACAAGATCACAACTATGAAGTCATTGAAAAAGAGGGTAAATGCCGGAAAATGCTAATTATTTTTTTTAATAGGATTTGCAATATTAGTGCTTGCAGGCCATCTACGAGTTTTAATATTCAGTATAAATCTATCAAGTGTAAACGTAATTTATCGAAAATTCTCTTTCGAAAAAAGTTTGCAGAAATTTAGACCATCAGCGCAACCTGTAATCATCTAGGAAATTATTTGCGAGGACCATCGGTGCAAAATCTTTACTATATTGATTTTATTGTTTATTTATTTTCCACAAAATGACGATTATCACAAGTAGAACGTAGGTGGATTAGAACATTGTGAGCTGATTCCTATCTTCCGCCTTTAATGTACATGCTGTTGCATTGACAATTAACAACCGAATCTCTTTACTTTATCAGCATCATCTCCAAGAAATCCAACAGTTTAAACTCCGACATCTGCTGTATTAGAGGAAACTGGATACGAGCAAGTTAATCCTTCAACGAATCAAGTCAATATAGAATCAGCTTATGAAGTTTACAATGCATGAAATATATGTGTCTGATATGAGGTCAACTGTTCCACTGTCCTTTTAGGTTTTAACTTTTTGCAACTGCTCCAACAAATTATTAGAAATCGTGTTCTATTTGAACAATCAACATCAATTCCAAACTGGATGGAAAATGCAGTTATTTTAGTCATACTTCCCACTTAATATTACGATTAGTTTTAACAAATTGGGCAATAAACGAAGTTGAATCAAAGTTGAAGTTGAATACTACGACGTACATGATATTGGCTGAAGAGCGTCTGCAAGACTTCAGTTAGTGGTTATTTCCTACTCTGATTTATTGTTTACTTTATTGGATACTAAATAGAACAATCGTAAGAGCCCATGTGTACATTGTGGAAAATATGCTGCCAATTTACCAACAATCCCCTTTTCTTGAAATTTAAGTTTATGGTTCATCATGTGGAATTAAGATAAAAACGACGATTTTAACTCTCTTTTTTATCAAATTGTATGTTGATTGATTTTTTGTCAACAATGCGAAATTGAAAATTTGAAAGAAAAAGTTCTGTAAATATTTCTGTCGGAGTAATTTTGTATATATGTATTGCCGTATTTCTACAATATAATGAAAATTTGAATTCTTTAATTTTTCAATGCAACAGATATTTTCGCGCAGAAAAAGATAGCAATATGTAAATCACAATACAAAAAAAAAAGAAAGGCGCGGAAACCCTTTTCCCTGCCACAGCTGTTATAGAATGGGCTGATTTAGGTTCATCTAAAAAAAGTGCCTAAAGCGCAAAAAGAGACCAAAAAAACCCCTCGTTAAGAAGAGTTTATAAATTTTAAAACTTGCATACACTGTAACAAAAATGCAACAAAATTACTGTTCGTTGACAGTAATTTTACTGAGTGGTACTGAAAAAAAAATTCAAATTGACGTCATTTGGTCAAATATGGGATGTTGATGGAACGCACCACATAGATGCTTTCCATCCACACCCCATATTTGGCATAAGTCTCATCAACATGGTGTTTTTGCACTTTGGAAATATTCAATTGCTGCAAATATTCAGTAAATTTACGGTACTTTCTTACAGTGTACGATATTACGTCATAAGATTGGGTTTACATGTAGATGATTATGTTGCAACACAATTGTTTATTGGTAATTCGAAGGGAATATGTAGAAATTTTCCATTGGTTTCGATCGAATTGTTGAATTTTATTGACGAGGCTAACAAAATTAAATAATTAAGAGGAATGTAAAAATATTATTAATAAATGAAATGGAAAAATGTATTTTATTAAATTTTAACCTTTGATTGTACTTATTCTTCTATCATCAGAAAAACATTCATGAACTTTTGTCCTGGCAGAGTTTTTGTAGTTTACTTTTTATTCGTTGTTTACTTTTATCTGATAATATAAAAGAATAATTGTATGTAAGTTTCAAATTTGTAGTATTCTTTTCAAGTTCAATTGTAATTATGTGGCTGTTTTACATTACAAGCATTTCTTCGAAAATGTTTCAACTTAATAATTCTGATGGGCATCAAATTAAAGATCTTATTTTATGCATCGATGGAGAAGGATGGCAATAAGCGTGATTATTTGGTTAGCCGAATATTGAAAAGTAAATTCAATTTGAAATGCGCAGGTAATTTACAGAGCTTTCACGGAACAGCGTTGTGGGAGATACATCAGCAACAGTATCGAAACATGAGTTAAAATGAGATGCAAAAGATTATCCCGAAAAGTTATTTTTTAAAGGTCGAATATATAAAGTATTCCTCATTTTCTAATCTTATTAAATGCCTGTCTGTGATAAAGGTCAACGGTAAAAACGCTTTTCCTCTGGTACGCCAAAACAAGAGCAAATTTACATTTGGAAAAATATCATTGCAAAGTTCAATGATTAATTATAATATTAATTGTATTTTTTCATATCAAGCAATGACTCAACAATGTAAATTATAAGAATTAGTTATACGGATAGGCGCCGCTGACGTACACCAAACAACACAGAAAAACCGTTTCCTAATTTTTACCAGAATTTCCATATTGAAGACTTCAATACTATAGGGTCAGAAACACGCAATTAAATAAATTTATTTCTAGGCTTCCTATATCGTTCAGGATTTAAAAAATCGGACTGAAAATTCCAAGTTCGAATTAACATATAACATGATATTGAGAATCTTAATATAATCAGGTTCTTGGATGCAGTTGGTAAAGCACAGTAAAATAATTTCTACCGATTAATTTAGTATTATTGATATTAATCGATTATTTAGAAAATAAATCTTCCGTTCATAAATTCACCTATCGTCAAACTGCTAAATAATCTAGCAATTGTGAAAAAGGTCATTTAATATTCTATCTGTATTTCCTTTTTCAATTTATCTAATATCTTCGTCAAGTTTTATTGGAGGATGAAAATTTAACATTTACCATAACATGCACATTTGAGAGAGGATTAAAAATCAAAAAAGTTAATTCAGAGTAATAAAAATAGGTATGGAGTCTAATTATATACAATTATTGACTTTGACCGGTCTTTTCATTTGTTCAACATAAAAAAATGAATATTAATTTTAACAAATTCATAAACTTGCATTCAAGAAAAGTATAAGCTATTTGTCGTTATTATTATTTTTTTTTTGAGAATAACATGCTTTCAATGAAGCATTTCTAATATCCAAACACTTGTTCAATCATGATCATAAAATATGTTTCAATTTCTTGATCGTTATCGCTTACTTCCCTAATTGCTCATTAATTGTGGTTGCTTGACGTTGAAACCCTGAGACAATAATTCAATACCTAGTTGAGGTCATAAGCTGATTCAAATTGATGCACTATGCAAAGTAGGCAACATTGTTTAGGACCATTAAAACAACTCTTATAAATAAATCGAATGATCAGTTCAACGTGCCGCCAATACTTGATCTGTGAAGACGGTGTATCATTGTCCAACAATGAATTATGTTTTTCCAAGCGTCAATGATGAATCGCGACGCCTAAAAGCGGATCACCTGTGATTTATGCTTGAAAATATGATTTTTTGATTCGGTAGAATTGTTAAACTTCAATTCTAAAAAAAAATCAACTTTTCTAATGTTATGGGCTTTTCAAGTTCAGTTTCTGTCTTTTTATATAACTACATTTTTTTCTGTGCGATAATGCTGTAACATATCTTGGTCACCACGATTGGTGCAGATGTTTCATGGAACTACGTATGTTTTACTACATTTTAGTGATAATGTTTTAGAATTTAAACAATATATTTTGATAAATTTTGTTGAATCTTTGTTCGAGCTGCTTCAGTTGATGCTGTTTTTAAGAATACCGTAGTTATCGTTACGTACTAAATGACTGGATAAGCATCATACTTATTAAATCAAATCATGTTGCAAACAAACCGTCAAAATGGTTGAATTTTTATATAAATACCTATTAATTTATTCAAATATTTATATGTACTTAAGTACCGTTATTAAGTACCGGCTCGAGAATACCAATTTACCAACAACTACCGGATCAATCGCCAAATCCAAATTGTTTCGACAAAATGCAGTCGATCATTGGTTAATTTTGATTCTTTGATTTCAATGAAGAACCTAATTTGAAACCTGGACTCGCGCTTACAGGAATTATTTCGTGCCTTTCCGTGATTGCTCTGATATTATGACCCAAATTTACGAAATATTAAAGGAATCGACTGCAGCATTTCTGATTGGTATTTTTTGGAATCATTCATTTTTTTTATGTGACGACGGCGCTGAAGTCGACGCCACAACTTACAAAAAGAAATTATCTAATATTAACTTCCCACTCAAGATTATAAGCACGTTAGTGCAAGCTGACGAGTAAGATGATGTTTATCAAATTCTTCTCTGTGTTTAGCATTTAATGTACGAGCAATGTAATAGTCGGGTATTTATATAGATTTTAACAATTCTACTGAAACATGGTGATAGTTCGAGCAAGGCGGGATCCTTCAGCAAACGTTATTCGATAACAAATGGTAATCTTACCCAATAATGTGAACCTCTTTTTAATGAACGTGGCGGCCTGAAGGAACATCTCCAACCTTTTTGGAGAACTGTTGCCGATTCAAAAACAACGACCGTTAAGTCGCTAGCGGTCGCCGAAACTGTCGCCTATTGTGGTATATGATAATGATTATTAGCTACAACGCTACTACAAGATGTCGTACCAATAACTGCGGAAAATATTAAAACATAATTGAACCCCTGTGATAAAGTGCAGAGAGTGAAATCGGCCCTGGGCGAAGATAAATCCATCTACCCCATGATACCGATGGTGAAAGCATCTACAAGAATTGGGGCCAATCTAAAGTACGATCGATAAGGAAATAGGTTTTTTTCTGAATATATTGCAATATTTTTTATATTACAGTACTCAATTTTTGGTCCAAATTCAAAAGTTTATTTTGATCACGAGGAATGTGCTCCTAATGTTCCTCAAATCTTCTCCATAAATATTTTATGATGGGAATAGTTTTGTTCTTCTAATTAGAACTCAAACGACTACTTCTGTTTTAGCGACATGATATATTATTTCAAGTGAATGTTATAGTTATGCCGTACTATCGGATTATATTCTGAAAATAAGTTTTTGCAAGTTACAAACTAATTGGGTCTGCCAGTTTTTGAAATTTCCTAACAATGCTTGCAATTACAATATTATGCAATGAAATCACGATCTCTTGATAATGGAATTCACTGTTTCTGTGCTGTCTTAACTTTACTGTAAAGTTCTCTTGATCTTACTATCATATGAATTATTTTCTCTAAATTCCCTGTATATATTTAGGCTACTTGTTGACGCGTTCCATCCATATGGAAAATGCTATATCACGAAAATTTTTTTCATCGCTGAATTATCTTCTAATGACGGCCATTTATTTTTAAAGGTATCTTGAGTATCAAAATAACTAGCTGATATTCTGCCAGTCTTTCCCAATTATTCAACATATATGTTTTGGTTGGCTAATAAATCCTATTGTAGAGCCAAGGCGCGATTAGGGTAATCTGCCCTGTGCGTTGTCAGGTATGGACGACATACTAACCTCGCATCGGTGGCGCAATGTATCAGCGCCCAATCAACTGCTTGGACATGCTGAAAAAAACGTTTGCTGTCATTCAAGAATTATTGCAGAAAAATAACAATTACTTTCAATGGAAACAGTGAAATATTACATCATTGCTGAATTTTCTCCCAATGGCAGCAACATCGGGTTAAGGTGATTTCCTTCACCGATTTATTATTTCCTTTATTGCCGATTGAATAGAACAATCATAATAGATACTATGTTAATTGTGACGAAGGTGGTTTTATCGCGGATTTGCAGAAATTGTGTATTTGCAAAATAATAGGGCCTAATGAGGTCAGAATTCTATATACGGTTCTGTCTATAATGAACCGAAACAGTACACAGTTTATGATTATTTCATTTCAATATCAAGAAATAGAACAGCTGCTAAATAAAGATACTTTTACCACTTTTATTTTGCTAAAATGTAATTTAAAACTTTTTTCTGAGATATGTGATTCATTCAGACATAGAGCAAAAATTAAAAGTTGCAATGCTGAACTTAAAACTTTCAAATAATCTGCTTTTCGAAAGAGTAATAAATTATGAAAAAAATTGAAAATGCAATGTTGATATCATATTTATATTAGGGGAAAATGAGCTGCATGTGCTTTCCATATTGCAAAGATATATACTATTAAATAGAGCTGCTGATTTCTGTTTTGCTGCTTTTGCTCATGTTTGCTAATTGCAGTGCTCAAGGTTTGATCTATTTGATGTTAACGCGAGTTTTTGAGGAAAGTAAGAGTGATGTAATGCAAACGTCGTTTTTTGTCAAATTAAAGGCCTAGTTGCGTGCCTAAAATTGAACTTAAAGCTTTATATACAAATGAACTTTAATGGTTCAGATATTTTATTCATTGAATACCTTGAATCATATTTTACTTTTCGAAATCAAAAAACCTCAAGCATAAAAATTTTTTCTGAATGCACAACTAAGAGATAACCTGTACGATGGTAGGCATGTTAGTTCGAACACGCATGGCCGCGCATGTGACTTGGTTTTCACAATCTAGAATTATGGATAATATTTTTTAGGATTCATGATATTTCCAGGAATTTCTATTGTTCAAATTCTCAATTTTGTCACTGATATTTATAATTTTATGGAATTGTCTATGCTTGTATAGAACAGTGCAATGTATACATAATATAAATTGTACGTAAAGAGCTAACATCACCTATTTGAGCGGAAATAACTTGGTGGGAAGCATGCATGTATTATAGTATTTTGATTTTCAGTGTATAAACACTGTGACAAACATGCAGTACACTGTAACAAAAGTACATTGAATTTACCGATCATTTGCAGTACTTTCGTAATTCTAAAATGCATAACCTCCTTGTTGGCGAGAGAAATGCCAAGTATGGGAGGTTCATTGACCTTGTCGGTGCTTTTCATTAAATGTCCCTAATTAACCAAAATATCGATTTTGTACTTTTGTTTTAATATCACTGAATAAAATTACTGAAACGGTAAGTTTCAAGTACTTTTGTTTTGTATTGTATTTAGCGGATGAGTTCGTCATTGTACAAAGACCTATCACCCACGCATTTGACTTAAAGTTATGAAGTAGGTGTATTATATAACTTATGCGTATAGCAATATTATTTGTTTGATATTAATGCTAATCAAGACACGTTTTAACGTTGTAGAATAAAATGTTTAAACACAGTTGATTATAAGGTATCATGAGTATATTAGATTTGTTGCTTTCTTTATCTCCAAAGGTTAGACTAGACCAGTCTTTTTGTAGATATTTATGCCATTAATATTGTATGACGTTGAGAAAGTGATAGTTTTAATATTAATCGAAAGCACAAATCTAGCAGTATTTATGAATGAATAGAATAGACGAGATTGCAATAAAATGGCGTGGCAAATATTTACTTTCATAATTTTAATTTATAATTTATTAAACGATAGAAAATTAACTTTTACAAAACAGCCAAATACAATACTAACATAAAAGTATCATGGCAATTGTTGCTTTTTTAATGTCACGTAAAAGCCTAGACATTTGTTTTGTTAATTACTCCTTTTATATTGTATGACCTAGAGGAAGTGACATATATAAGTTTTTGCTTCAGTAAAAGTATTGCGATATAGCTTAAGTTTACTTCTCATTTAAAGTAAAGCTGACTTTCAGTTGGATGGGTACTGCCGTAGAACGTCGCGTCGATGTCCCATTTGGTTTTCCATAGAAATTGGAAAACAAAGACGCGGTAAATATCGTGTGGTAAACAGATATTTAAAATAGGAATAGAAAAGAGTTGTTATTTGTTCGACCGAAAAAGAAATATTTCTTCTAGATTTAACTAGACACCAAATTTACGTAATACAAAAATATTTATCTACTTATCTTGTAGAAATCCCAACATAGGCTGAAGCGAAAGTACTACGACGTACATCATATTGGCTGAAGAGCTTCTGCAAGACTTCAGTTAGTGGTGATTTCCTACTCTGATTTATTGTTTCCCTTATTGGATATTAAATAGACAATCGTAAGAGCCCATGTGTACATTGTGGGAAATATGCTGCCAATTTACTAACAATCCTCTTTTCTTGAATTTTAGGTATGAGTTACGATTCGAAATTAAACAAGAAATTTAATTTTATGGTTCATCATGTGGAATTAAGATAAAAACGATGATTTTAAAACTTTTTTTTTTATTAAATTGTATGTTGATAGATTCTTTTGTCAGCAATGCCAAATTGAAAATTTAAAAAGAACAGTTCTGTAAATATTTCTGTCGGAGTAATTTTGTATATATGTATTGCAGTATTCTTACAATATAATAAAAATTTGAATTCTTTAATCTTTCAATGCAACAGATATTTTCGGTCAGAATAAGATAGCAATATATAAATTACAATACAAAAATAAAAGAAAGGCACGGAAATCCGTTATAGAATGGGCTGATTTAGATTCATCTAAAAATGCCCAAAGCGCAAAAGAAAACCAATAAAAAAACTCCCATGTTAAGAAGAGTTTAATATATTTTAATACTTGCACACACTGTAACAAAAATTCAACAAAATTACTAGTCGTTGACAGTAATTTTACTGAGTGGTACTGAAAAAAAAAAAATTCAAATTGACTTCATTTGGTCAAATATGGGATATTGATGGAACGCACCACATAGATGCTTTCCATCAACAGCCCATTTTGGCATAAGTCTCATCAACATGGCGTTTTTGAACGTTGGAAATATTCAATTGCTGCAAATATACAGTAAAATTTGCGGTACTTTCCTACAGTGTACAATATGACGTCATATCATTGGGTTTACATGTAGATGATTATGTTGCATCACAATTCTTTTTGGTAATTGGAAGGGAATATGTAGAAATTTTCCATTGGTTTCGATTGAAACGCTGAATTTTATTGAAGAGGCTGACAAAATTAAATAATTAAAAGGAATGTGAAAATATTATTAAAAAATATTATTAATGAATTAAATGGAGAAATCTATTTTTTAAAATTTAACTTTTGATTGTACTTATTCTTGTATCATTAGCAAAACATTCATGAATATTTTGTCTTGGCAGAGTTTTTGTAGGTTATTTTTTATTCGTTCTTTAATTTTATCTGATAATATCAAAGAATAATTTTATGTAATTATCACATTTGTAGTATTCTTTTCAAGTTCATTTGTAATTGATGCTGCTGTTTAACATTACAAGCATTTCTTCGAAAGTTTTTCAACTAAAAAATTATAATGGGCATCAAAACGAAAATCTCATTCTATGCATTGATGGAAAAGGATGGCAAGATGCGTGATTATTTGATTTGCCAAATATTGAAAGTAAATTTAATCTGAAAATATGCAATTAATTTTCAGACCTTCTAGGGAACAGCGTTGTGGGAGATACATCAGCAACAGCATCGAAATATGAGTTAAAATGAGATGCAAAAGATTATCTAGAAAAGTTATTTTTTAGAGGTCGAATATATAAAGTATTCGTCATTTCCTAACAAATTTAAATTAATATATAATAAATAAGGAAAAAAATATTATTGCAAAGCTCAATGATTAATTGTAAGATTAATTGTATTTTTCCATATCAAGCCATGACTCAACAATGTAAATTATAAGAATTAGTTATACGGATAGGCACCGCTGACGTACATCAAACAACACAGAAAAACCGTTTCCTAATTTTTACCAGAATTTCCATATTGAAGACTTCAATACTATAGGGTCAGAAACACGCAACTAAATAAATTTATTTCTAGGCTTCCTATATCATTCAGAATTTAAAAAATCGGACTGAAAATTCCAAGTTCCATTGTTTAGGACCATTAAAACAACTGTTATAAATAAATCGAACGAACAGTTTAACGTGCCGCCAATGCTTGATCTGTGAAGACGGTGTGTCATTGTCCAACAATGAATTATGTTTTCCCAAGCGTCAATGATGAATCGCGACGCCTAAAAGCGGATCACCTGTGATTTATGCTTGAAAATATGAATTTGTGATTCGGTGAATTGTTGTACTTCAATTTTAACAAAAATCCAACTTTTTTAATGTTATGGTCTTTTCAACAGTTTCTGTCTTTTTATTTAATTTTTTCTGTGCGATAAGGTTGTGACATATCTTGGTCACCACGATTGGTGCAGATGTTCCATGGAACTACGTATGTTTTACTACATTTCAGTGATAATATTTTAGAATTTAAACAATATATTTTGATAAATTTTGTTGAATCTTTGTTCGTGCTGCTTCAGTTGATGCTGTTTTTAAGGATACCGTAGTTATCGTTACGTACTAAATGAGTGGATAAGCATCATACGTATTAAATCAAATCATTTTGCAAACAAACCATCAAAACGGTTTATATTTTTTTATCTGAATACCTATTTATTTATTTAAATATTTATATGTACTTAAGTACCGTCATTCTGTATTTCCCTTTGCGTATTAGTGCTTGCATATGAAAAAAGATTAACATGAAATGAGCATAATAGCATAGCATGAGGACATAACTTCACGTTGCGCTTTGCAATAATATGGGACTCGTATGCATATTTCGAAATTGAACTTTGCCTTATGCAATGTTGGAAGCAGCGTCAAAAAGGAAGAACTAAAGATCATTTGAGCGAAGAAAAACTAAGAAATATATTAGCAGCAACTATTCTCAAAGGGAAAAGATGAAACATTCCAGACAGTAGTGAGTCGTGTACTGCGAGCTATTAATTCAAATAATACAGACAACACATCATTCGTAATGAAGTTCAAATATTCAGTAATAACGCATAATTTGCGAATGATTCACACAAGTACAAAGTTGCCTAGAGAATACGGAATATTCGACAAATCCAAATTGTTGCGACAAAATGTAATTGATTGTTTGTTACTTTGGATTCTTTGATTTTAACGATGAGCCAAATTTCAAACCTGACAATGCTACAAGATGTCGAACAAACAACTGCACTCTAAGCGGAAAAGATTCCAAAAAGAACTGAACTCCTATGTTAAAGTGCAGAGAATGCTATCTGACTTGAGCGATGATAAATCCATCTACCACATGGTACCAAAACCATCTACAGGAATTGGGGCAAAGCCAAAGTACGATCGATAAGGAAATATGTTTGTTTCTGAATATATTGCATTATTTTTTGTATTACAGTTCTCAAGTTTTATTCCGATCACTAGAAGTGTGTTCCTAATGTCCCTCAAATATGTTCTTATGAGAATGGTTTTGGTCTTGCAATTAGAATTCAAATATTCTTTTAACTATTCAAAGAACGACTACTTTCGTTTCAGTGACATGACATATTATTTGAAGTATAAATGTTATAGATATGCAGTACTATCAGATTATAATTCAAAAATAATTTTTGTTAAGCTACAGGCTAATTGGGTCTGCCAATTTTTCATATTCCCTAGAGAAGCGTGCAATTACAATATTAGGCAACAAAATCACGATCCCTTGGCAATGGATTCCCTGTTTTTGTGCTGTCTTAACTTTACCATAAAGTTATCTTGATCTTTTTATTATATAAATTACTTTTATCTAATTTCCCTCTATATATTTATGTTACTTGTTGACGCATTACAACCCTATATACAATGCTATATCACAAAAAAAAAATTATTGCTGAATTATCTTTTGATGACGGCCATTTATTTTTAATGGTAATCTTGAGTGACAGAGTACCTAGCTCATGTTCTGCCAGTCTTTTCCAATCATTTCATTTAACGTATTTGTTTTGGTTGGCTACTTAATCCTTTCGTAGAGCCAAGGCGCGATGAGTGGAATTTGCCCTGTGCGTTGTCAGGTAATGGACGACATACTAACCTCGCATCAATGGCGCAATGTACAAGCGCCAGATCACCTGTTTAAACATGTTGAAACAAACGTTTGCTGTCATTCAAGAATTATTGCAGAAAAATAGCAATAACTTTCAATGGAAAACTGTGAAATATTACCCCATTTCTAAATTTTCTTCCAATGGCAGCAACATCGGGTTCCGGTGTCTCGAGTGGGAGAGCAACAATCCAACATTCCGTTGGTGTTAAAGCAAAATTAACTACCTTCGTCTGAGACTGAAAAAATTTAATCCAATCTTTTGTAGGTATGTACATTTTATGACGAATATGATAATGGAAAGTGAGATATTTATAGTTTACATGGTGCCAAATAAATGTAAAAGCATACGAGATTTACTTTTCATATTATTGCATGATTGAAGATAGCAAAGGAAAAATATTCTACAGCAAAAATATACCAGGCAAACCATAATCGATCTGTACGTTCATGGTGATTACCTGCACCGGTTTATTATTTCCTTTATTGCCGATTAAATAAAACAATCATATTAGATTCTATGTACATTGTGACAAAGAGTAATCGCGTGCTATATACGGTTCAACTGTATATAATGAACCGAAACATTACACATCTTACGATTATTCTATTTCAATATCAATCAAGTAAAACAACTGCTAAATAAGGGACATTTTACCACTTATATTTTTGTTAAAATGTAATTTAAAACTTTGGTTAATTTTGTTTACATTGCGTGGTTCAATGATGGAACTTTTTCCTTTTCCGGGGTCTTAATAAAGTGTCTGTTTAATGTTTTTTAACTCATGAACAATCAGATTGTTGAATAATCTCAACTAACGATTTGTACGTTAATGTGTCATAGAGTATTGGTCCGAAAAATGAAATTGGCTTGGTCATGGTGAACTTTAAAATAGACTGCAAATGGAGGTTTCTTAATACTAGCTATCCAAATGAATGCTTGACATATTTATCGGTAAAGCGTGATTTAGCACTCCAGTTATAGGAAAAATAACATTACGGTCGGGTATGCGACTTCACAATCTAGAATTACGAATATTATTCTTTAAGATTCGTCTATATCAGTGTCACTACACTAGATCCTTACATTTGAGAGGCGGAAATTTGGAATGTTCGAGTTCTCAATTTGGTATTCATATATATTGTTTGAAGGAGGTGTCTATGTTTGATACAATAGTGCAATGAAAATACACTGTAAAATGTGCAGTAAATGTACTACTATTCATTTCTAGTAATTGCATATTTCCGAAATTCAAAATTGATTCCCGTATGAGAAGAATGCCAAGTATTAGACTGTTGATGAAAATGCGAGATAAATTTATTGTTCATTTACAGTAATGGCACATTTCCAAATTTTGATGATAATGATATATAAGTTATATGAAAATACATAAGAAGCTGTTTCAAAATAGGCACATATAGAGCACCAAACGTATCAGGAGATTTGTTGACGTCTTTGATGTAAAAGGGAAGACTAAGACAATTTTTTATATTGATATTTATCTACTTACATTGCATGATGTTAAGGAACTGAAAGCTTTTATATGACGAGATGACGATATGGCGAGATGGCAATGTAAAGGTATGCCAAACATTTTCTCCTTTTGTAAATTTATTTTCAGATCATATTAAAGTAACATGAAGTTGTTTTTGTGTTGCCTTCCCCAGTCGTGTCGAAATTCCACAATGTGAGGTTTTAAAGTGGGAAGGTGATAAAAACAAATCCAAGTGACTGAAAAAATATAAATATTCTTTTTATGTGGCAATAGATTCAGACAATGCAAAATCATTATCTCGTAGTATTCGCCACATATAAGGAAAAGCGAAGAAATCAAAACGTTTATTTCATTGAATTCTTTAAAATATCTATTCTTGTCAAATTTTTTGACGACGAATGAGTTTGATAGATGTACAATGTGAATAGATGTCCTATGTCGATTATTTCAAAATAGTGAAGTGTGAGTTTATCCAGTATAACTAGTGTTAGCGAAATATTGATTGACTGTCAATTGTGCTGAAAAAACACGTTTTGTCGATTATGGCAACTGAGGGATCGCAACACAATTGATAACTGAGGAATCGCACCACTAAGGCGCGATCCATGAGTGACCCACACTAGACAAAATAAAATATCTGATTGAGACAACGTTCACTTCAACTTTTTGTATCTCACTTCCTTTTCAATAATTATCGTTTACAAATAAAAATCTGCAATAATATTGCGCTCAATTATAAGCGTACAAGGCGCTGCCGTCACTTAATGGCAAAGAGCAAATATAGGATGTCGTACCAGCAAATGCATTATAAGCAGGAGATGCTACTGGCCAGCCATGTTAAAGTTCGGTGAGAGATATCTGTCTTGTGCAATGGAACACTACTCCCACTACACTAATCTACCTTGTATTTTTTCAATCGCCTATTAAGCTACACAGGAAATTCGCTCTGACTAATCTAAATCCCTAATCTAAACTTTTTTGCGTTGATAATGAGTAAGGTTGGATAGGGATGGACAGGTTTTGGGAATTTTGGAAAGTTAACGTAAAGGCCCTAAAATATTCTCGTATGATTGCCTTTTTTAGGTTTCAATCACACTGCAAGATATTTTAAACTATCTTTATATGTTACCCCCATATATAATTGAATCTCGTAATTAGACGGCTATTTTACGTTTCAAACAATGAATAGTTAGTCAACCCAGAACAAGTATCCGATAACTTTATCACAAGTTGAAATGGGCAATTTGATTTGGTGATTCGAATCGATTCTGCGCATAAATTATTGGGAACCAAACCACCACACTATCTAGCTTGAAGTTTTCTACTGAATACAATGTTGAGGTAGGCATTTTACCCATTGAATAAATTTTCTAAGTTTGAAATTTTATTTTTTAATCTTGAAAATCAAACTTGCTTTATTTCCTGGGAAATTTTGTCAAATACTGACAAGAAAACTGATCCAAATACTGCAGTGAAATCAAATTTCTATATTCTCTTCATTGCTCAATATCTGCTTAGTAAAATTGTCTCTACATTGATGTTATTTTAATTTCTGACTGACTTTAAAAATTTTGCGGAAGTTGAATCAGTTGTGTCAGTTTCAATCACGCAATGTCCCAAGGCTCACTTTGATATATGTGCAGTAACGTTACGGTTGTTTTGTAGTAACTTCAAATTTCTTATATTTCAAACCGATTTAATGAGATTTATGCCAAGTATGAACCTGTTAATATTTACCTATTACAGTTGATCATTAAATTTTCTATTTTAATTGTCAGTAAAATGACTGTAAAAAGGCAACGGTTTGACCAAAATTTGTTTCTGTGAGCCGATGCGATCAACGAAGTCATAAAAATTGTTGTCAAAACATATTTTATTAAATATGAGACACAGATGGATAGCGCCGCGTAGGCGCTGAAAGGCAAAGGCTTTTACTTGTTAAAATTATCTCAAAAACTATATTAATCAAAAAATTATTCAAACTTCCCCAAATATGTTAGAAATTCATTGTATTTGATAGAAATACCTGTTGTGTCTGACAATTTTTCCAGATGCGCCAAAAATAAACTAATAAAAGTAGCTCAATATTATTTCCAGGAAGTCACAATGAACTCAATTTTGACATTAAAACGAGATTCAAAAATTAATGGGGGCAAAATATCAAAACAAAATGTGACCTCATCAGAACATCATAATTTCACACCGGAACCCAATCGCAAATACTCTGTTTCGATTAAAATTTATAATTGTGCTGGGGCAAGTCAATCCTTCGAAGTGTCAGGGAACTGCCAAGGAAAGCCTGAAGGTTAGTAATCACCTGTACCTTTTCTAATGATTTGTAGTTGAACGATCAAATACGACTGTTTTTACTTTTTTTCTACACTGTTATGTTTTTAAATATTCCTAATGTGATGAAATGAAATAAAAATACTATTTCTTTCTTTACATTAAGCCCCAGGAAACGTTCTTACACCCATGCATGTTTGTAATGATGCCATCGGTATAAATGGAACTCATAATATAAAAATAAAACGACCTGATGAATCTAATGGACTTATTAGGTGAGTTCTCATTTGATTTCAATCCTGGTCGACTATGTACTCAAAGTTGGATTTCCTTGGTTTCACTTTTTAAAAACATTTCACTTACTAGGGTAGTCTGAAATATTGGATACCTGATCCACAAATTCGTAAATTACCCGAGTGGGTTTTCTGATCTATTCGAAATTAACAAATTTAAAGATATTTATATTTTCATCAAATATATATGTGGATCTGCAAGTTTGTTGCAATGTTTTGAAAAACGTCTGGTCTTTGATTCGATTCTGAAATCGAAAAAAATTCGATGTTGATAGACCTGTCACAAAGCTCTTTGTTCCACATATATCACGTATGATTTTTTAATCTCATTTATTAGAATCATCATCCAAGGAACAAAGTATCAACTAAAAATATTTCACAGGCTTCATATAATGTGAGAAAAATAAACAACTACATCAATGAGTGAAAAAAATTAGTAAATACCTAATCGGCGATATTGGAGTGTAACCATTGTTCTTGTTTATTTTTATTAATATTTGTTCAAAACGAGACTGAATGCAGCTGTACCCAGAAGAAACTCACTAACATATAAACCTATATTATTATTATATACTATATCATTACTATATCACAAAGACTTACCACAAAATGTATTGGTTTTTGTGCTATTTAATCGTTATATTTTGCTACGCATTAAAATAACGTTCGGTAGATAAATTTTACTTCCATGGAGCGGAGATTCCGTAACACCTTATAAACTAATAATGAAATCGTTTATTCCAGTTGCTTGTTTGTAATTGTTACCAATCCTGGAGTTGGAGAGAGCGATGAATACACACTGAATAATTTACAGAAAGCCAACAATTTCTTTAACAATTGAAATATTGGATTTATCGCGGTAGCTGTTACTCTTTCAAGGTCAGTGGAAAAGGTAAACTATTAATCTGAAATGCAGTATAACGTATAACGTAAGATGAAAATGCAGCTAAATATCGCGGTCTTTCTGTGGCGCAGCTTGTTAAAATAAATTTCTGATTGACAGAAATTACTGCGTCAAAATATATATTCATGATATTTTTTCACACTTCAATATTTTATACTTTTCGCTAACTACCTCGGATATTTTATACTAGCATGGAAGGAACGCAGATCACTGTACAACTCGGAGATGAATCAGTGACTTCATGCGATGTCAACAAAACTTTGGAAAATAACTCAGGAAGCCGGAAAAGATCGACAAACAATGCAAACCTCTTTATAGGTAGAAATAGAAAATTGGACAAGGAAAATGCTTACAGGTCTGCTACATGAAGGAAAAAATTTTATGTTTGAATTTTGTGCTCCATATATCGCCTGATCATATTCAGATTCGAAAAACTCAACACCAAATTAAAATAAATCTAAAGTGCAAAACTTAATAAAAAAAAATATTTAAAGCATGAGCCATAGCCCAGTCCTTGATAAGCGTAAACAGAGTGATCCATCTTTGAACCATATTAATATTTTACAAAAATTATTTTCTGAATGGGCAGATGACGTCTTTCCTGAAGGTTAGTAAAACATGGTCCACTTCATCATTACTATGTGTGAAAAAAAGCTGCAAGCGCTTTTTTGTAGATTAGAACCAATGCTACAAGGTAGAGAAAAATACCTTTTTTATTTCACTTCAGCGTCTCAATAGTATCCTCCAAAAAAATGGGGAGAAAAATGTGAAATTTTTAATGATAGTTCAATTTACCATTCTTTCATTTTTTATGCCAACTTATGTTTATGTTACTTATACAAATAACTTTGTCACCGACTTCGATTATCTACGTGCATTAAACAACATATTATGTCGGCTCAAAGCTGCTGGAAACTGATTTAACACAGATGATTTTAATGCATGTTTCATTTCAGTGAAACAATCATTTGAATTCAACACGATAAGTTTCTTTATTGGATTTTCAATTCCTTTCCTGTTATTGATAGTTGCAATATGGATGATTTATAAACTGAGACTGAGGAAAAACAATAAAGATTATAACAATTCAATAACTACAAATGATCATAACTATGAAGTCATTGAAAAAAAGGGTAAATATCGGAAAATGCTAATTAATTTTTTTTAATACGATCTACAATATTAGTGCTTGCGGGCCGCATACGATTTTTATAATCAGTATAAATCAGTCGAGTGCAAACTTGAATTATCAATAATTCTCCTTCGACGAAGGTTTTGCAGTAATTTAGACCATCAGCGCAACCTGCAATTATCTAGGAATCTATTTTCGAGGACAATCGTTGCACAATATTCACTATTTTAATGTTATTGTTTATTTAATTTACCCAAAATGACGACTTATCACAAGTAGAACGTAGGTGGAATAGACCTTTGTGAGCTGATTCCTATCCTTCGCCCGTCATGTACATGGTGTTGCATTGACAATTAGCAACCGAATCTCTTTACTTTATCAGCATCATCTTCAAGAAATCCAACAGTTCAAACTCCGACATCTGCTGTATTAGAGGAAACTGGATACGAACAAGTTAATCCTTCAACGAATCAAGTCAATATAGAATCAGCTTATGAAAACTACAATGCATGAAATATATGTGTCTGATATGAGGTCAACTGTTCCACTGTCCTTTTTGGTTTTACCTTTTTGCAACTGTTCCAACAAATTATTAAGAATCGCGTTTTATTTGAACAATCAACATCGTATCCAAACTGGATGGAAACTGTAGTTATTTTAGTCATAATTCCCACTTAATATTACGATTAGTTTTAACAAACTGGGCTATAAATGAAGTTGAATCAAAGTTGAAGTTGAATACTACGACGTACATGATATTGGCCTAAGAGCGTCTGCGAGACTTCAGTTAGTGGTTATTTCCTGCTCTGATTTATTGTTTCCTTTATTGGATATTAAATAGAACAATCGTAAGAGCCCGTGTGTACATTGTGGAAATATGCTGCCAATTTACCAACAACCTTTTTTCTTGAATTTTAGGTATGAGTTAAGATTCGCAATTAAGCAATAAATTTAATTTTATCGTTCATCATGTGGAATTAAGATAAAAACGACGATTTCAACTCTCTATTTTTTTATCAAATTGTATGTTGATAGATTTTTTTGTCAACAATGCGAAATTGAAAATTTGAAAAGAACAGTTCTGTAAATATTTCTGTCGGAGTAATTTTGTATATATGTATTGCCGTATTCCTACAATATAATAAAATTTGAATTCTTTAATTTTTCAATGCAACAGATATTTTCGCTCAGAATAAGTTAGCAATATGTAAATTACAATAAAAAAATGAAAGAAAGGCACGGAAACCTGTTTCCCTGCCACAGCTGTTATAGAATGTGCTGATTTAAGTTCATCTAAAAAAGTGCTTAAAGCGCAAAAAGAGACCAATAAAAAAACTCCCTTGTTAAGAAGATTTTAAAAATTTTAATACATGCATACACTGTAACAAAAATGTAACAAAGTTACAGCGTTGACAGTGATTTTACTGAGTGGTACAGAAAAAAAAAATCAAATTGACTTCATTTGGTCAAATATGGGATATTGATGGAACGCACCACATAGATGCTTTCCATCCACAGCCCATATTTAGCATAAGTCTCTTCAACATGGCGTTTTTGAACGTTGGAAATATTCAATTGCTGCAAATATACAGTAAATTTACGATACTTTCCTACAGTGTACGGTATGACGTCATATCATTGGGTTTACATGTAGATGATTATGTTGCATCACAATTCTTTATTGGTAATTCGAAGGAATATGTAGAAATTTTCCATTGGTTTTGATTGAAACGCTGAATTTTATTGAAGAGGCTGACAAAATTAAACAATAAAGAGTAATGTAAAAATATTATTAATGAATGAAATAGAAAAATCTATTTTATTAAATTTTAACCTTTGATTGTACTTTTTCTTCTATCATCAGAAAAACATTCATGAACTTTTGTCCTGGCAGAGATTTTGTAGTTTACTTTTTATTCGTTGTTTACTTTTATCTGATATTATCATAGAATAATATTATGTAAGTTTCACATTTGTAGTATTCTTTTCAAGTTTATTTGTAATTATGCTGCTGATTTACATCACATGCATTTCTTCGAAAATCATTCGGCTAAAAAATTATAAGAAGCATCAAAACCAAAATTTCATTTTATGCATTGATAGAGAAGGATTGCAAGATGCGTAATTATTTGATTTGCCGAATAATGAAAAGTAGATTCAATTTGAAAATATGCAGTTAATTTTCAGAGCTTCTAGGGAACAGCGTTGTGAGAGATATATCAGCAACAGCATCGAAACATGAGTTAAAATGAGATGCAAAAGATTATCTAGAAAAGTTATTTTTTAAAGGTCGAATATATAAAGTATTCGTCATTTCCTAATCTTATTAAATGCCTGTCCGTGATAAAGGTCAACGGTAAAAACGCTTTTCTTCTGGTACGCCAAAACAAGAACAAATTTACATCAATATTTAATAAATACGGAAAATTGTTATTGCAAAGCCCAATGATTAATTATAATATTAATTGTATTTTTTTATATCAAGCAATGACTCAACAATGTAAATTATAAGAATTAGTTATACGGATAGGCGCCGCTGACGTACACCAAACAACACAGAAAAACCGTTTCCTAATTTTTACCAGAATTTCCATATTGAATTCTTCAATGCTGTATGGTCAGAAACACGCAATTAAATAAATTTATTTCTAGGCTTCCTATATCGTTCAGGATTTAAAAAATCGGACTGAAAATTCCAAGTTCGAATTAAAATATAACATGATATTGAGAATCTTAATATAATCAGGTTCTTGGATGCAGTTGGTATAGCACAGTGGAATAATTTCTACCGATTAATTTAGTATTATCGATAATAATCGATTATTTAGAAAATAAATTTTCCGTTCATAAATTCACTTATCGTCAAACTGCTAAATAATCTAGCAATTGTGAAAAAGGTCATTTAATATTCTATCTGTATTTCCTTTCTCAATTTATCTAATATCTTCGTCAAGTTTTATTGAAGGATGAACCTTTATCATTTACCATAACTTGCACACTTGAGAGAGAATTAGAAATCAAAAAAGTTAATTCAAAGTAATAAAATATGTTAAGTAAAGAGTCTAATTATATACAAATATTGATTTTGACCTGTCTTTTTATTTGTTCAACATTAAAAAAATGAATATTAATTTTAACAAATTCATAAACTTGCATTCAAGAAAAATATAAGCTATTTGTCGTTACTTTTTATATTTTTTTAAGAATAACATGCTTTCAATAAAGCATTTTAAATATCCAAACACTTGTTCAATCATGATCATAAAATATGTTTCAATTTCTTGATCGTTATCGCTTACTTCCCTAATTGCTCATTAATTGTGGTTGCTTGACGTTGAAACACTGAGACAATAATTCAATATCTATTCGAGGTCATAAGCTGATTCAAATTGATGCACTAGGCAAAGTAGGAAACATTGTTTAGGACTATTAAAACATCTGTTATAAATAAATCGAATGATCAGTTCAACGTGCCGCCAATACTTGATCTGTGAAGACGGTGTATCATTGTCCAACAATGAATTATATTTTCCCAAGCGTCAATAATGAATCGCCAAGCCTAAAAGCGGATCACCTGTGATTTATGCTTGATAATATGATTTTGTGATTCGGTGAATTGTTGTACTTCAATTTTAACAAAAATTCAACTTTTCTCATGTTATGGTCTTTTCAACAGTTTCTGTCTTTTTATTTAAGTACGATTTTTTCTGTGCGATAATGCTGTGTCATATCTGTAACATAAATGGTCACCAAGATTGGTGCAGTTGTTCCACGGAACTACGTATGTTTTACTACATTTCAGTGATAATGTTTTAGAATTTAAACAATATATTTTGATATTATTGTTGTTGATTCTTGTTGGTGCGGCTTCAGTTGATGGTATTTTTAAGGATACCGTAGTTATCGTTACGTACTAATTGATTGGTTAAGCATCATACTTAATAAATCAAATCATTTTGCAAACAAACCATCAAAATGGTTTATATTTTTTATCTAAATACCTATTTATTTATTTAAATATTTATATGTACTTAAGTACCGTCATTTTGTATTTTCCTTTGCGCATTATTTCTTGCATATGAAAAAAGATTAACATGATATGAACATAATAACATAGCATTAAGACATAACTTCACGGTACGCTATGCAATAATATGGAACTCGTATGCATATTTAAAATTGAACTTCCCCTTATGCAATGCTGGAAGCAGCGTCAAAAGGGAAGAACTAAAGATCATTTAAGCAAAGAAAAATTAAGAAATATATTAGCAGCAACTGTTCTCTAAGGGGAAAAGAAAAACATCACAGACAGTACTAAGTCGTGGATTGCGAGCTATTAATTCAAATAATGCAGACAAAACATAAATCGTAATGAAGTCCAAATATTCAGTAATATGAATTCATAATTTGCGAATGATTCACACAGGCACAAGGTTGGCTCGAGAATACTAATTTACGAGCAGCTACCTGATCAATCGCCAAATCGAAATTGTTTCGACAAAATGCAGTCGAATATTGGTTAATTTTGATTCTTTGATTTCAATGATGAACCAAATTTGAAACCCGAACTCGCGCATACAGGAATTATTTCGTGCCCTTCCGAGATTGCTCTGATATTATGACCCAAATTTACGAAATATTAAAGGAATCGACAGCAGCATTTCTGATTGGTATTTTTTGGAATCATTCATTTTTTATGTGACGACGGCGCTGAAGTCGATGCCACAGCTTACCATTAGAAATTTTCTAATATTAACCTCCCACTCAAGATTATAAGCACGTTAGTGCAAGCTGATGAGTAAGATGGTGTTCATCAAATGCTTTCCAGTGTTTAGCATTTAATGTACGAACATTGTAATAGTCGGGTATTTATATAAGTTTTAACAATTGTACTGAAACATGGTGATAGTTGGAGCAAAGTCGGGAATCTTCAGCAAACGTTATTCGATAACAGATGGTAATCTTACTCATTATTGTGAACCTCTTTTTAATGAACGTGGCGCCCTGAAAGAATGTCTCCAACTTTTTGGGGGAACTGATGCCGATTATGAAACAACGACCGTTAAGTCGCGTTAAGTCACAAAGCTGTCGCCTGATCATAATTAATGGCTAGAACGCTGCTACCAAATGTCGTACCAACAACTGCACTCTAAGCGGAAAATATTCCAAACAGAATTGAACTCCTATGCTATAGTGCAGAGAAGGAAATCGGCCCTGAGCAATGATAAATCCATCTACCTCATGGTACCGTTGGTAAAACCATCAAGAATTGGGGCCAATCTAAAGTACAATCGATAAGAAAATATGTTTTTTCTTAATATATTGCATTATTTTTTATATCACAGTACTCAATTTCTGGTCCAAATTTCAAAACTTTATTTCGATCACGAGGAATGTGCTCCTAAAGTTCCTCAAATCTTTTCCATAAATATGTTCTGATGGGAATAGTTTTGATCTTCCAATTAGAACTCAAACGACTACTTCTGTTTTAGTGACATGACATGATATTTCAAGTAAAGTTCAAGTTATAGTTATGCAGTACTATCGGATTATTGTCTGAAAATAAGTTTTTTGTAAATTACAGGCTAATTCGGTCTGCCAGTTTTTAAAATTTCCTAACAATGCTTGCTATTATATTATTATGCAACGAAATCAGGATGCCTTGATAATGGAATTCACTGATTCTGTGCTGTCTCAACTCTGCTGCAAAGTTTTCTTGATCTTTCTTTCTTACTATATGAATTACTTTTCTCTAAATTTCCTGTATATATTTAGGCTACTTGTTGACGCATTCCACCCCTATGGGAAATGCTATATCACGAAAAAAAATTTTTTATCGCTGAATTATCTTCTGATGACGGCCATTCACTTTTAAGGGTATCTTGACTATCAAAATAACTAGCTGATATTCTGCCAGTCTTTTCCAATCATTTCATTCAACATATATGTTTTTGTTGGCTACTTAATCCTATTGTAGAGACAAGGCGCGATGAGTGGAATCTGCCCTGTGCGTTGTCAGGTAATGGACGACATACTAACCTGGCATCGGTGGCGCAATGTACCGGCGCTCAATCACCTGTTTAAACATGTTTAAAAAAAGTTTGCTGTCATTCAAGAATTGTTGCAGAAAAATAACAATTACTTTCAATGGAAACTGTGAAATATTACATCATTGCTAGATTTGGCAGAGCAACAATCTAACATTCCGTTGGTGTTACAAAGCCAAATTACCTACCTGAGACTGAGTCTGAAAATATTTCATCCATTCTTTCTTAGGTATGATTTTATTTTGACAAAAATGGTAATGGAAAGAGAGATATTTATAGTTTACATGGTACCAAATTTTCGAAGTTAAAGCATACGAGATTTTCTTTTAATAATATTACGCGATTGAAGCTGGCAATGGAAAATTATTTAGAAGCAAAAATATACCAGACAAACTTTAATCGATATGTCCGTTGTAGTTCATGATGATTTCCTGCACCGAATATTATTTCCTTTATTGCCGATTGAATAGAACAATCATAATAGATACTATGTTGATTGTGACGAAAGTGGTTTTATCGCGGATTTGCAGAAATTGTGTATTTGCAAAATAATAAGGCCTATTAAAGTCAGAATGCTATATGCGGTTCAACTGTCCATAATGAACCGAAACAGTACAGAGTTTATGATATCAAGAAGAAATAGTACAGCTCCTAAATATAGATAATTTTAACCACTTCTATTTTTTCTAAGATGTAACTTGAAACTTTTTTTCTGAGATATGTGATTCATTCTGACATAGCAAAAAATTAAAAGTTGCAATGTTGAACTTAAAACTTTCAAATGATCTGCTTTTGGAAAGGGTAATAACTTATGAAAAAAATTGAAAATGCAATCATGATATCATATTCATATTAGGAAAAATGAGCTGCATGTGCTTTTGCTCATCTTTGCTAATTGCGGTGCTCAAGGTATGAGCTATTTGATGTTAACGCGAGTTTTTAAGGAAAGTAAGAGTGATGTGACGCAAACTTCGTTTTTGTCATATTAATGACCTAGTTGCGAGTCTAAAATGGAACTTAAAGCTTTATATACAAATGAAATTTAATGGTTCAGATATTTCATTCATTGAATACCTTGAATAATCTTTTACTTTTCGAAATCAAAAAACCTCAAGCATAAGAATTTTACCTGAATAAACAACTGAGAGATAAACTGTACGATGGTAGGCATATTAGTTCGAACACGCATGGCGGCGCATGTTACTTGGTTCTCAAAATCTAGAATTATGGATAATATTTTTTAGGATTCATGATATTTCCAGGAATGTCGATCGTTCAAATTCTCAATTAGACACTGATATTTATAATTTTATGGAATTGTCTTTGCTTGTATAGAACAGTGCAATGTATATATAATATAAATTGCACTTAAAGAGCTAACATCACCTTTTTGAGCGAAAATAACTTGGTGGGAAGCATACATGCATTACAGTATTTTGATTTTCAGTTTATTAACATTGTGACAAACATGCAGTACACTGTAACAAAAGTACATTGAATTTACTGTTCATTTGCAGTACTTCCATATTTCCAAAATGCAGAACCTCCTTGTTGGCGAGAGGAATGCCAAGTATGGGATGTTCATTGACCTTGTCGGTGCTTTCCATTAAATGTCCCTAATTGTCCCTAATTGACCAAAATATCGATTTTGCACTTTTGTTTTAATATCACTGAATAAAATTACTGAAACGGTAAGTTTCAAGTACGTTTGTTTTGTATTGTATTTAGCGCATGAGTTCTTCATTGTACAAAGACCTATCACCCACGCATTTGACTTAAAGTTATGAAGTAGGTGTATTATATGTTTAAACACAGTTGATTATAAGGTATCATGAGTATATTAGATTTGTTGCTTTCTTTATCTCCAAAGGTTAGACTAGACCAGTCTTTTTGTAGATCTTTATGCCATTAATATTGCATGACGTTAAGAAAGTGATAGTTTTAATATTAATCGAAAGCACAAATCTAGCAGTATTTATGAATGAATAGAATAGACGAGATTGCAATAAAATGTTGTCGCAAATATTTACTTTCATAATTTTATTTTATAATTTATTACACGATAGAAAATTAACTTTTACAAAACAGCCAAATACAAAACTAACATAAAAGTATCATGGCAATTGTTGCTTTTTTAATGTCACGTAAAAGCGTAGACATTTGTTTTGTTAATTACTCCTTTTATATTGTATGACCTAGAGGAAGTGACATATATAGTTTTTTTGCTTCAGTAAAAATATTGCGATATAGCTTAAGTTTGCTTCTCATTTAAAGTAAAGCTGACTTTCAGTTGAATGGGTACTGCCGTAAAACGTCGCGTCGATGTCCCATATTAGAAATTGGAAAACAAAGACTCGGTAAATATCGTGTGGTAAACAGATATTTAAAATAGGAATAGAAAAGAGTTGTTATTTGTTCGACCGAAAAAGAAATAATTCTTCTAGATTTAACTAAGTACCAAATTTACGTAATACAAAAATATTAATCTACTTATCTTGTAGAAATCCCAACATAGGCTGAAGCGAAAGTACTACGACGTACATCATATTGGCTGAAGAGCTTCTGCAAGACTTCAATTAGTGGTGATTTCCTACTCTGATTTATTGTTTCCCTTATTGGATATTAAATAAACAATCGTAAGAGCCCATGTGTACATTGTGGGAAATATGCTGCCAATTTACCAACAATTCTCTTTTCTTGAATTTTAGGTATGAGTTGGGATTTGAAATTAAACAAGAAATTTAATTTTATGGTTCATCATGTGGAATTAAGATAAAAACGATGATTTTAACTCTTTTTTTTTATTAAATTGTATGTTGACAGATTCTTTTGTCAGCAATGCGAAATTGAAAATTTGAAAAGAACAGTTCTGTAAATATTTCTGTCGGAGTAATTTTGTATATATGTATTGCAGTATTCTTACAATATAATAAAAATTTGAATTCTTTAATTTTTCAATGCAACAGATATTTTCGGTCAGAATAAGATAGCAATATATAAATTACAATACAAAAATAAAAGAAAGGCACGGAAATCCGTTATAGAATGGGCTGATTTAGGTTCATCTGAAAATGCCTAAAGCGCAAAAAGAAACCAATAAAAAAAAAACTCCCATGTTAAGAAGAGTTTATATATTTTAAAACTTGCACACACTGTAACAAAAATTCAACAAAATTACTGGTCGTTGACAGTAATTTTACTGAGTGGTACTGAAAAAAAAAATTCAAATTGACTTCATTTGGTCAAATATGGGATGTTGATGGAACGCACCACATAGATGCTTTCCATCCACAGCCCATTTTGGCATAAGTCTCATCAACATGGCGTTTTTGAACGTTGGAAATATTCAATTGCTGCAAATATTC
>OZ023147.1:9586807-9662833 GCA_963675895.2 Styela plicata
TTAGATAAATTGAGAAAGGAATACAGATAGAATATTAAATGACCTTTTTTCACAATAGCTAGAATATTTACAGTTGACGATAAGTGAAATTATGAACGAAATTTATTTTCTAAATATTCATTATTATCGATAATCTAAATTAATCGGTAGAAATTTATCCACTGTGCTATACCAACTGCATCCAAGAAACCTGATTATATTAAGAATCCTTCAATAATCATGTTATAATTATAAATTCGGAACTTTTGGAATTTTCAGTTCCGGATTTTTTAAATTCTTGAACGAATATAGGATAAGCCAAGAAGTAAATTTATTTAATTGCGTGTTTCTGTACCCTACAGTCAGTTGAAGAATTCAATATGGACAATTTCCTGGTAAAAATTAGGAAACGGTTTTTCTCTGTGGTTGTTCTGGTGTACGTCATCGGCGCCTAAATACCTCATAAAACTTAGTTCTTATCAATAATTATACAATTGGTATAATGCGAGATTCAATGCGTGAATATAAATTAAAAATGACAATTAAATCATTATCATTAATCTATTGGCTTTGCAATAGACAGCATTTATTCCGTTTAATATTAAATATTGCTGTAGAATTTGTTCCTTGGAGGGGTTGGAGGGGCGGAACCATAAGAAAAGCGGTTTTGTTGATTATAACCGCGATTGACCATTTTATAATCACGGACAGTGCATGTAAAATAAGATTGCGAAAATTGACGAATTGAACTTTATAGATTTCGAGCCTTTACAAAATGCACTTTCGGGTATATGAATACTTTTGGCGTCTCATTTTAACTCATGTTTCGAGGCCTGTTTGTCATGAGAGAATATCTCTCTACAAATACAAGTAAACGCTGTTCCCTAAGAGCCTCTGAAATTTAACATGCAAATTTTCGAAAGTTGATTCTACTTTTCATTAATTCGGCAAATCGAAATATAATTTAACGCAGCGTTGTCAATTCCATATCTCAATCAGAGGGCATAAATATGAAATTTTATGGTAGTTGGATCGTCTTGATGATCTTTTTTTTTGAGACCGGAATGATCTATCGAAGAAATGCATGTGAAGTTAATCACGGCCATCATAATAAATAACAACTAAACTTGAAAATAGAATCCTACACATGTGAAACTTAACATTAGAAATAATTATTCCTAAATGAAATTAATCATCTAAAAGTTTAAAACACTACGAATAAGAAAAGTAAACTACAAAAATCTCATGCCAGGACAAAAGTATCATGAATTGTTTATCTGAGAGATAGCAGAAAACGTACCATAATCAAAAGGTTAGAAATCTTAGAATTAAAATCGTATTTGTCCTATATTTTCAGTCCATTAATAATAATTTTATTTTACATTACTACTTCTTAATTGTTATTTTATTTTTAATTTTTGTCAGCCTCATTCAATAAATATACAGCAGGTTTCAATCAAAACCAATGAAGAAAATTTCTACAAATTCCTCGAAATACCAATAAGAATTGAGATGCAACATAATCATCTACATGTAAAAACCCAAATGATATGACGTCATAATAACCAACACGAGAAAGTATCGGTAAATATAATGTATAGTTTTGCAGCAATTGAATATTTCCACGTTCAAAAACGCCATGTAGAAGATACTTTCTGCTAAATATGGGCTGTGGATAAAGCATCGAGTGGGTGCGTTCCATCAATTCCCAATTTGACCAAATGAAGTCAATTTTGAATTTTTTTTTTTCTGTACCACACAGTAAAAATCACTGTCAACGCTGTAACTTTGTTACATTTTTGTTACAGTGTATGCAATGGTATTAAAAATTTTTATAATCTTCTTAACAAGGGATTTTTTTTTTATTGGTCTCTTCTTTTTGCGCTTTAAGCACTTTTTTTAGATGAAACTTAAATCGAGCACATTCTATAACAGCTGTGGCAGGGAAACAGGTTTTCCGTGCCCTTTTCTTTTCATTTTTTTTATTGTAATTTACATATTGCTAACTTATTCTGAGCGAAAATATCTGTTGGCATTGAAAAATTAAAGAATTCAAATTTTTATTATATTGTAGGAATATAAAGGCAAATACATATATACAAAATTACTCCCGGGTACAGAAATATTTTACAGAACTGTTCTTTTTTCAAATTTTTCAATTTCGCATTGTTTGACAAAAAAATCTATCAACATACAATTTGATAAAAAAATAGAGAGTTTGAAATCGTCGTTTTTTATCTTAATTCCACATGATGAACGATTAAGACATTAATAAATTTAGGAGAGAGTGCTTAATTGCGAATCTTAACTCATACCTAAAATTCAAGAAAAAAGTTTGTTGGTAAATTGGCAGCATATTTTCCACAATGTACACACGGGGCTCTTACGATTGTTCTATTTAATTTCCAATAAAGGAAACAATAAATCAGAGCAGGAAATAACCACTAACTGAAGTCTCGCAGACGCTCTTTAGGGCCAATATCATGTACGTTCGTAGTATTCAACTTCAACTTTGATTTTTCAACTTCATTTATAGCCCAGTTTGTTAAAACTAATCGTAATATTTAAGTGGGAATTAATGACTAAAATAACTACAGTTTCCATCCAGTTTGGATACGATGTTGATTGTTCAAATAAAACGCGATTCTTAATAATTTGTTGGAACAGTTGCAAAAAAGGTAAAAATAAAAAAATCCAAAAAGACAGTGGAACAGTTGACCTCATATCAGACACATATATTTCATATGCATTGTAGTTTTCATAAGCTGATTCTTATATGGACTTGATTCGTTGAAGGATTAACTTGTTCGTATCCAGTTTCCTCCTAAATAACAAGCAGATGTCGGAGTTTGAAAACTGTTGGATTTCTTGAAGATGATTGCTGATAGAAGTAAAGGGATTCGGTTTGCTAAGTTGTCAATGCAACACCATGTACATGTGACGGGGCGAAGGAATAGGGAATCCAGCTCACAAAGTTCTATTCCCACCTACCTTCTCTCACTTGTGATAAGTCGTCATCATTTGGGTAAATTAAATAAACAATAACATTATAAAAAATTAGTGAATATTGTGCAACGATTGACCTCGCAAAATAGATTCCTAGATAATTGCCGGTTGCGCTGATGGTCCTAAATTACTGCAAAAACTTCGTCGAAGGAGAATTATTGATAATTCAAGTTTGCACTCGACTGATTTATTACTGATTATAAAAATCGTATGCGGCCCGCAAGCACTAATATTGTAGATCGTATTAAAAAAAATTAATTAGCATTTTCCGATATTTACCCTTTTTTTTCAATGACTTCATAGTTATGATCATTTGTAGTTATTGAATTGTTATAATCTTTATTGTTTTTCCTCATTCTCAGTTTCTATAAAATCATCCATATTGCAACTAATCAATAACAGGAAAGGAATTGAAAATCCAATAAAGAAACTTATCGTGTTGAATTCAAATGATTGTTTCCACACTGAAATGAAACATGCATTAAAATCATCTGTGTTTAAATCCAGTTTCCAGCAGCTTCTTTGAGCCGACATAATATGTTGTTTAATGCACGTAGATAATCGAAGTCGGTGACAAAGTTAATTTGTATAAGTAACATAACATAAGTTGGCATAAAAAATGAAAGAATGGTAAATTGAACTATCATTAAAAAAATTTCACATTTTTCTCCCCATTTTTTTGGAGGATATACTATTGAGACGCTGAAGTGAAATAAAAAAGGATTTTTTCTACTACCTTTGTAGCATTGTGGTTCTAATCTACAAAAAGCGCTTGCAGCTTTTTTTCACACATAGTAATGATGAAGTTGGACCATGTTTTACTAACCTTCAGGAAAGACCGTCATCTGACCCATTCAGAAAAATAATTTTTGTAAAATATTAATATGGTTCAAAGATGGATCACTCTGTTTACGCTTATCAAGGACTGGGCTATGGCTCATGCTCTTAAATATTTTTTTGTTATTAAGTTTTGGGGTCACTTTAGATTTATTTTAATTTGGTGTTGAGTTTATCGAATCTGAATATGATCAGGCGATATAAAAAAAAAATGAGCACCAAAATTCAAACATAAAATTTTTTCCTTCATGTAGCAGACCTGTAAGCATTTTCCTTGTCCAATATGTCTATTTCTACCTATAAAGATGGTTTGCAATTGTTTGTCGATCTTTTTCGGCTTCCTGAGTTATTTTCCAAAGTTTTGTTGACATCGCATGAAGTCAACTGATTCATCTCCGAGTTGTACAGTGATCTCTGCGTTCCTTCCATGCTAGTATAAAATATCCGAGGTAGTTAGCGAAAAAGTATAAAATATTGAAGTGTGAAAAAATAAATCATGAAATATATATTTTGACGCAGTAAATTTCTGTCAATCAGAAAATTTATTTTAACAAGCCTGCGCCACAGAAAGACCGCGATATTTAGCTTGCATTTTTTCATCTTACGTTATACGTTTATACTGCATTTCAGATTAATAGTTTACCTTTTTTTCCACTGACCTTGAAAGAGTAACAGCTACCGCGATAAATCCAATATTTCAATTGTTAAAGAAATTGTTGGCTTTCTGTAAATTATTCAGTGTGTATTCATCGCTCTCTCCAACTCCAGGATGGGTAACAATTACAAACAAGCAACTGGAATAAACGATTTCATTATTAGTTTATAAGGTGTTACGGAATCTCCGCTCCATGGAAGTAAAATTTATCTACCGAACGTTATTTTAATGCGTAGCAAAATATAACGATTAAATAGCACAAAAACCAATACATTTTTGTGGGTAAGTCTTTGTGATATTAGTAATATGATATAGTATATAATATATAATATAGGATTTATAATGTTAGTGAGTTTCTTCTGGGTACAGCTGCATTCAGATCCTCGTTTTGAAACTAAATATTAATAAAAAGTAAACAAGAAACAATGGTTACACTCCAATATCGCCGATTAGGTATTTACTAATTTTTTTTCACTCATTGATGTAGTTGTATTATTTTTTCTCACATTATATGAAGCCTGTGAAATATTTTAGTTGATACTTTGTTCCTTGGATGATGATTCTAATAAATGAGATTAAAAAAATCATACGATGATATATGTGGAACAAAGAGCTTTGTGACAGGTCTATCAACATCGAATTTTTTTCGATTTCAGAATCGAATCAAAGACCAGACGTTTTTTTCATTGAACATTGCAAACAAACTTGCAGATCCACATATAATATTTGATGAAAATATAAATATCTTTTAAATTTGTTAATTAATCGAATAGATCAGAAAACCCACTCGGGGTAATTTACGAATTTGTGGATCAGGTATCCAATATTTCAGACTACCCTAGTAAGTGAAATGTTTTTAAAAAGTGAAACCAAGGAAATCCAAACTTTGAGGTACATAGTCGATACCAGGATTGAAATCAAATGAGAACTCACCTAATAAGATTTGACCATTAGATTCATCAGTCGTACTTTATTTTTATATTAACATGGAGTTCCCATTTATACCGATGGCATCATTACAAACCATGCATGGGTTGTAAGAAACGTTTCCTGGGGCTTAATGTAAAGAAAGAAATAGTATTTTTATTTCATTTCATCACATAGTAGGAATATTTAAAAACATAACAGTGTAGAAAAAAAAGTAAAAAACACAGTCGTATTTGATCGTTCAACTACAAATCATTAGAAAAGGTACAGGTGATTACTAACCTTCAGGCTTTCCTTGGCAGTTCCCTGACACTTCGAAGGATTGACTTGCCCCAGCACAATTCATAAATTTTAATCGAAACAGAGTATTTGCGATTGGGTTCCGGTGTGAAATTATGATGTTTACTGATGAGGTTCACATTTTGTTTTGATATTTTGCCCCCATTAATTTTTGAATCTCGTTTTAAATGTCAAAATTGAGTTCATTGTGACTTCCTGGAAATAATATTGAGCTACTTTTATTAGTTTATTTTTTGCGCGCATCTGGAAAAATTGTCAGACACAACAGGTAATTTCTATCAAATACAATGAATTTCTAACATATTTGGGGAAGTTTGAATAATTTTTTGATTAATATAGTTTTTTTGAGATAATTTTAACAAGTAAAAGCCTTTGCCTTTCAGCGCCTACGCGGCGCTATCCATCTGTGTGTCTCATATTTAATAAAATATGGTTTTGACAACAATTTTTATGACTTCGTTTGATCGCATCGGCTCACAGAAAACAAATTTTGGTCAAACCGTTGCCTTTTTACAGTCATTTTTACTGACAATTAAAATAGAAAATTTAATGATCAACTGTAATAGGTAAATATTAACAGGTTCATACTTGGCATAAATCTCATTAAATCGGTTTGAAAATATAAGAAATTTGAAGTTTACTACAAAACACAACCGAAAACGTTTTACTGCACTTATATCAAAGTGAGCCTTGGGACATTGCGTGATTGAAACTGACACACAAACTGATTCAACTTCCGCAAAATTTTTAAAGTCAGTCAGAAATTAAAATAACATCAATGTAGAGACAATTTTACTAAGAGGCATGATATTGAGCAATGAAGAGAATATAGAAATTTGATTTCACACTGCAGTATTTGGATCAGTTTTTCTTGTCAGTATTTGACAAAATTTTCCCAGGAAATAAAGCAAGTTTGATTTTCAAGATTAAAAAATAAAATTTCAAAACTTAGAAAATTTATTCAATGGTTTTAAAATGCCTACCTCAACATTGTATTCAGTAGAAAACTTCAAGCTAGATATGTGTGGTGGTTTGGTTCCCAATAATTTATGCGCAGAATCGATTCGAATCACCAAATCAAATTGCCCCATTTTCAACTTGTGATAAAGTTATCGGATACTTGTTCTGGGTTGACTAACTATTCATTGTTTGAAACGTAAAATAGCCGTCTAATTACGAGATTCAATTATATATGGGGGTAACATATAAAGATAGTTTAAAATATCTTGCAGTGTGATTGAAACCTAAAAAAAGGCAATCATACGAGAATATTTTAGGGCCTTTACGTTAACTTTTCCAAAATTTCCAAAAACCTGTCCATCCCTATCCAACCTTACTCATTATCAACGCAAAAAAGTTTAGATTAGGGATTTAGATTAGTCAGAGCGAATTTCCTGTGTAGCTTAATAGGCGATTGAAAAAAATACAAGGTAGATTAGTGGTAGTGGGAGTATGTGTTTCCATTGCACAAGACAGATATCTCTCACCGAACTTTAAACATGGCTGGCCAGTAGCATCTCCTGCTTATAATGCATTTGCTGGTACGACATCCTATATTTTGCTCTTTGCCATTAAGTGACGGCAGCGCCTTGTACGCTTATAATTGAGCGCAATATTATTGCAGATTTTTATATTGTAAACGATAATTATTGAAAAGGAAGTGAGATACAAAAAGTTGAAGTGAACGTTGTCTCAATCAGATATTTTTATTTTGTCTATTGTGGGGTCACTCATGGATCGCGCCTTAGTGGGTGCGATTCCTCAGTTATCAAATTGTGTTGCGATCCCTCAGTTGCCATAATCGACAAAACGTGTTTTTTCAGCACAATTGACAGTCAATCAATATTTCGCTAAACACTAGTTATACTGGATAAACTCACACTTCACTATTTTTGAAATAATCGACATAGGACATCTATTCACATTGTACATCTATCAAACTCATTCGTCGTCAAAAAATTTGACAAGGATAGATATTTTAAAGAATTCAATGAAATAAATGTTTTGATTTCTTCGCTTTTCCTTATATGTGGCGAATACTACGAGATAATGAATTTTGCATTGTCTGAATCTATTGCCCACATAAAAAGAATATTTATATTTTTTTCAGTCACTTGGATTTGTTTTTAATCACCTTCCCACTTTAAAACCTCACATTGTGGAATTTCGACACGACTGGGGAAGGCAACACAAAAACAACTTCATGTTACTTTAATATGATCTGAAAATAAATTTACAAAAGGAGAAAAATGTTTGGCATACCTTTACATTGCCATCTCGCCATATCGTCATCTCGTCATATAAAACAGCTTTTCAGTTCCTTAACATCATGCAATGTAAGTAGATAAATATCAATATAAAAAATTGTCTTAGTCTTCCCCGTTTTACATCAAAGACGTCAACAAATCTCCTGATACGTTTTGGTGCTCTATATGTGCCTATTTTGAAACAGCTTCTTATGTATTTTCATATAACTTATATATCATTATCATCAAAATTTGGAAATGTGCCATTACTGTAAATGAACAATAAATTTATCTCGCATTTTCATCAACAGTCTAATACTTGGCATTCTTCTCATTACGGGAATCAATTTTGAATTTCGGAAATATGCAATTACTAGAAATGAATAGTAGTACATTTACTGCACATTTTTACAGTGTATTTTCATTGCACTATTGTATCAAACAATAGACACCCTCCTTCAAAACAATATATATGAATACCGAATTGAGAACTCGAACATTCCAAATTTCCGCCTCTCAAAATGTAAGGATCTAGTGTAGTGACACTGATATAGACGAATCTTAAAGAATAATATTCGTAAATTCTAGATTGTGAAGTCGCATACCCGACCGTAATGTTATTTTTCCTATAACTGGAGTGCTAAATCACGCTTTACCGATAAATATGTCAAGCATTCATTTGGATAGCTAGTATTAAGAAACCTCCTTTGCAGTCTATTTTAAAGTTCACCATGACCAAGCCAATTTCATTTTTCGGACCAATACTCTATGACACATTAACGTACAAATCGTTTTAGTTGAGATTATTCAACAATCTGATTGTTCATGAGTTAAAAAACATTAAACAGACACTTTATTTAAGACCCCCGGAAAAGGAAAAAGTTCCATCATTGAACCACGAAATGTAAACAAAATTAACCCAAAGTTTTTAAATTACATTTTAACAAAAATATAAGTGGTAAAATGTCCCTTATTTAGCAGTTGTTTTACTTGATTGATATTGAAATAGAATAATCGTAAGATGTGTAATGTTTTCGGTTCATTATATACAGTTGAACCGTATATAGCACGCGATTACTCTTTGTCACAATGTACATAGAATCTAATATGATTGTTTTATTTAATCGGCAATAAAGGAAATAATAAACCGGTGCAGGTAATCACCATGAACGTACAGATCGATTATGGTTTGCCTGGTATATTTTTGCTGTAGAATATTTTTCCTTTGCTATCTTCAATCATGCAATAATATGAAAAAGTAAATCTCGTATGCTTTTACATTTATTTGGCACCATGTAAACTATAAATATCTCACTTTCCATTATCATATTTGTCATAAAATGTACATACCTACAAAAGATTGGATTAAATTTTTTCAGTCTCAGACTAAGGTAGTTAATTTTGCTTTAACACCAGCGGAATGTTGGATTGTTGCTCTCCCAGTCGAGACTCCGGAACCCGATGTTGCTGCCATTGGAAGAAAATTTAGCAATGGGGTAATATTTCACAGTTTTCCATTGAAAGTTATTGCTATTTTTCTGCAATAATTCTTGAATGACAGCAAACGTTTGTTTCAACATGTTTAAACAGGTGATCTGGCGCTTGTACATTGCGCCATTGATGCGAGGTTTAGTATGTGTCGTCCATTTACCTGACAACGCACAGGGCAAATTCCACTCATCGCGCCTTGGCTCTACGAAAGGATTAAGTAGCCAACCAAAACAAATACGTTAAATGAAATGATTGGAAAAGACTGGCAGAACATGAGCTAGGTACTCTGTCACTCAAGATTACCCTTAAAAATAAATGGCCGTCATCAAAAGATAATTCAGCAATAATTTTTTTTTTTTTGTGATATAGCATTGTATATAGGGTTTAAATGCGTCAACAAGTAACATAAATATATAGAGGGAAATTAGAATAAAAGTAACTTATATAATAAAAAGATCAAGATAACTTTATGGTAAAGTTAAGGACAGCACAAAAACAGGGAATCCATTGCCAAGGGATCGTGATTTTTGTTGCCTAATATTGTAATTGCACGCTTCTCTAGGGGAATATGAAAAATTGGCAGACCCCAATTAGCCTGTAGCTTAACAAAAATTATTTTTGAATTATAATCTGATAGTACTGCATATCTATAACATTTATACTTCAAATAATATGTCATGTCACTGAAACGAAAGTAGTCGTTCTTTGAATAGTTTAAAAGAATATTTGAATTCTAATTGCAAGACCAAAACCATTCTCATAAGAACATATTTGAGGGACATTAGGAACACACTTCTAGTGATCGGAATAAAAACTTGAGAACTGTAATACAAAAAATAATGCAATATATTCAGAAAAAAACATATTTCCTTATCGATCGTACTTTGGCTTTGCCCCCCAATTCCTGTAGATGGTTTTGGTACCATGTGTGGTAGATGGATTTATCATCGCTCAAGTCAGATAGCATTCTCTGCACTTTAACATAGGAGTTCAGTTCTTTTTGGAATCTTTTCCGCTTAGAGTGCAGTTGTTTGTTTCGACATCTTGTAGCATTGTCAGGTTTGAAATTTGGCTCATCGTTAAAATCAAAGAATCCAAAGTAACAAACAATCAATTACATTTTGTCGCAACAATTTGGATTTGTCGAATATTCCGTATTCTCTAGGCAACTTTGTACTTGTGTGAATCATTCGCAAATTATGCGTTATTACTGAATATTTGAACTTCATTACGAATGATGTGTTTGTCTGTATTATTTTGAATTTAATAGCTCGCATTAAGTACACGACTCATTACTGTCTGGAATGTTTCATCTTTTCCCTTAGAGAATAGTTGCTGCTAATATATTTCTTAGTTTTTCTTCGCTCAAATGATCTTTAGTTCTTCCTTTTTGACGCTGCTTCCAACATTGCATAAGGCAAAGTTCAATTTCGAAATATGCATACGAGTCCCATATTATTTGCAAAGCGCAACGTGAAGTTATGTCCTCATGCTATGCTATTATGCTCATTTCATGTTAATCTTTTTTCATATGCAAGCACTAATACGCAAAGGGAAATACAGAATGACGGTACTTAAGTACATATAAATATTTAAATAAATAAATAGGTATTCACAGATAAAAAAATATAAAACCGTTTTGATGGTTTGTTTGCAAAATGATTTGATTTAATACGTATGATGCTTATCCACTCATTTAGTACGTAACGATAACTAACGGTATCCTTAAAAACAGCATCAACTGAAGCAGCAGCACGAACAAAGATTCAACAAAATTTATCAAATATATTGTTTAAATTCTAAAATATTATCACTGAAATGTAGTAAAACATACGTAGTTCCCATGGAAACATCTGCACCAATCGTGGTGACCAAGATATGTCACAACCTTATCGCACAGAAAAAATTGTAGTTAAATAAAAAGGACAGAAACTGTTGAAAAGACCATAACATTAAAAAAGTTGGATTTTTTGTTAAAATTGAAGTACAACAATTCACCGAAATCACAAATTCATATTTTCAAGCATAAATCACAGGTGATCCGCTTTTAGGCGTCGCGATTCATCATTGACGCTTGGGAAAATATAATTCATTGTTGGACAATGACACACCCGTCTTCACAGATCAAGCATTGGCGGCACGTTAAACTGTTCGTTCGATTTATTTATAACAGTTGTTTTTAAATGGTCCTAAACAATGGAACTTGGAATTTTCAGTCCGATTTTTTTAAATTCTGAATGATATAGGAAGCCTAGAAATAAATTTATTTAGTTGGTTGCGTGTTTCTGACCCTATAGTATTGAAGTCTTCAATATGGAAATTCTGGTAAAAAATTAGGAACGGTTTTTTCTGTGTTGTTTGATGTACGTCAGCGGGTGCCTATCCGTATAACTAATTCTTATAATTTACATTGTTGTGAGTCATTGCTTGATATGGAAAAATACAATTAATCTTACAATTAATCATTGAGCTTTGCAATAATATTTTTTTTCCTTATTTATTATATATTAATTTTAAAAAATTTGTTAGGAAATGACGAATACTTTATATATTCGACCTCTAAAAAATAACTTTTCTAGATAATCTTTTGCATCTCATTTTAACTCATATTTCGATGCTGTTGCTGATGTATCTCCCACACAACGCTGTTCCCCTAGAAGGTCTGAAAATTTAACTGCATGTTTTTTGTCAGATTAAATTTACTTTCAATATTTGGCAAATCAAATAATCACGCATCTTGCCATCCTTTTCCATCAATGCATAGAATGAGATTTTCGTTTTGATGCCCATTATAATTTTTTAGTTGAAAAACTTTCGAAGAAATGCTTGTAATGTTAAACAGCAGCATCAATTACAAATGAACTTGAAAAAGAATACTACAAATGTGATAATTACATAAAATTATTCTTTGATATTAATCAGATAAAATTAAAGAACGAATAAAAAATAACCTACAAAAACTCTGCCAAGACAAAATATTCATGAATGTTTTGCTAATGATACAAGAATAAGTACAATCAAAAGTTAAATTTTAAAAAATAGATTTCTCTCTCCATTTAATTCATTAATAATATTTTTTAATAATATTTTCACATTCCTTTTAATTATTTAATTTTTGTCAGCCTCTTCAATAAAATTCAGCGTTTCAATCGAAACCAATGGAAAATTTCTACGTATTCCCTTCCAATTACCAAAAAGAATTGTGATGCAACATAATCATGTACATGTAAACCCAATGATATGACGTCATATTGTACACTGTAGGAAAGTACCGCAAATTTTACTGTATATTTGCAGCAATTGAATATTTCCAACGTTCAAAAACGCCATGTTGATGAGACTTATGCCAAAATGGGCTGTTGATGGAAAGCATCTATGTGGTGTGCGTTCCATCAATATCCCATATTTGACCAAATGAAGTCAATTTGAATTTTTTTTTTTTTCAGTACCCACTCAGTAAAAATTACTGTCAACGACTAGTAATTTTGTTGAATTTTTGTTACAGTGTGTGCAAGTATTAAAAATATATTAAACTCTTCTTAACATGGGAGTTTTTTATTGTTTTTCTTTTGCGCTTTGGGCATTTTTAGATGAATCTAAATCAGCCCATTCTAATAACGGATTTCCGTGCCTTTCTTTTATTTTTGTATTGTAATTTATATATTGCTATCTTATTCTGACCGAAAATATCTGTTGCATTGAAAGATTAAAGAATTCAAATTTTTATTATATTGTAAGAATACTGCAATACATATATACAAAATTACTCCGACAGAAATATTTACAGAACTGTTCTTTTTAAATTTTCAATTTGGCATTGCTGACAAAAGAATCTATCAACATACAATTTAATAAAAAAAAAGTTAAAATCATCGTTTTTATCTTAATTCCACATGATGAACCATAAAATTAAATTTCTTGTTTAATTTCGAATCGTAACTCATACCTAGAATTCAAGAAAAGAGGATTGTTAGTAAATTGGCAGCATATTTCCCACAATGTACACATGGGCTCTTACGATTGTCTATTTAATATCCAATAAGGGAAACAATAAATCAGAGTAGGAAATCACCACTAACTGAAGTCTTGCAGAAGCTCTTCAGCCAATATGATGTACGACGTAGTACTTTCGCTTCAGCCTATGTTGGGATTTCTACAAGATAAGTAAATAAATATTTTTGTATTACGTAAATTTGGTGTCTAGTTAAATCTAGAAGAATTATTTCTTTTTCGGTCGAACAAATAACAACTCTTTTCTATTCCTATTTTAAATATCTGTTTACCACACGATATTTACCGCGTCTTTGTTTTCCAATTTCTATGGAAAACCAAATGGGACATCGACGCGACGTTCTACGGCAGTACCCATCCAACTGAAAGTCAGCTTTACTTTAAATGAGAAGTAAACTTAAGCTATATCGCAATACTTTTACTGAAGCAAAAACTTATATATGTCACTTCCTCTAGGTCATACAATATAAAAGGAGTAATTAACAAAACAAATGTCTAGGCTTTTACGTGACATTAAAAAAGCAACAATTGCCATGATACTTTTATGTGTTAGTATTGTATTTGGCTGTTTTGTAAAAGTTAATTTTCTATCGTTTAATAAATTATAAATTAAAAATTATGAAAGTAAATATTTGCCACGCCATTTTATTGCAATCTCGTCTATTCTATTCATTCATAAATACTGCTAGATTTGTGCTTTCGATTAATATTAAAACTATCACTTTCTCAACGTCATACAATATTAATGGCATAAAATATCTACAAAAAGACTGGTCTAGTCTAACCTTTGGAGATAAAGAAAGCAACAAATCTAATATACTCATGATACCTTATAATCAACTGTGTTTTAAACATTTTATATTCTACAACGTTAAAAAACGTGTCTTGATTAGCATTAAATATCAAACAAATAATATTGCTATACGCATAAATTATATAATACACCTACTTCATAACTTTAAGTCAAATGCGTGGGTGATAGGTCTTTGTACAATGACGAACTCATCCGCTAAATACAATACAAAACATAAGTACTTGAAACTTACCGTTTCAGTAATTTTATTCAGTGATATTAAAACAAAAGTACAAAATCGATATTTTGGTTAATTAGGGACATTTAATGAAAAGCACCGACAAGGTCAATGAACCTCCCATACTTGGCATTTCTCTCGCCAACAAGGAGGTTATGCATTTTTAGAATTACGAAAGTACTGCAAAATGATCGGTAAAATTCAATGTACTTTTGTTACAGTGTGTACTGCATGTTTGTCACAGTGTTTATACACTGAAAATCAAAATACTATAATACATGCATGCTTCCCACCAAGGTATTTCCGCTCAAATAGGTGATGTTAGCTCTTTACGTACAATTTATATTATGTATACATTGCACTGTTCTATACAAGCATAGACAATTCCATAAAATTATAAAATATCAGTGACAAAATTGAGAATTTGAACAATAGAAATTCCTGGAAATATCATGAATCCTAAAAAATATTATCCATAATTCTAGATTGTGAAAACCAAGTCACATGCGCGGCCATGCGTGTTCGAACTAACATGCCTACCATCGTACAGGTTATCTCTTAGTTGTGCATTCAGAAAAAATTTTTATGCTTGAGGTTTTTTGATTTCGAAAAGTAAAATATGATTCAAGGTATTCAATGAATAAAATATCTGAACCATTAAAGTTCATTTGTATATAAAGCTTTAAGTTCAATTTTAGGCACGCAACTAGGCCTTTAATTTGACAAAAAACGACGTTTGCATTACATCACTCTTACTTTCCTCAAAAACTCGCGTTAACATCAAATAGATCAAACCTTGAGCACTGCAATTAGCAGACATGAGCAAAAGCAGCAAAACAGAAATCAGCATCTCTATTTAATAGTATATATCTTTGCAATATGGAAAGCACATGCAGCTCATTTTCCCCTAATATGAATATGATATCAACATTGCATTTTCAATTTTTTTCATAAATTATTACTCTTTCCAAAAGCAGATCATTTGAAAGTTTTAAGTTCAACATTGCAACTTTTATTTTTTGCTATGTCTGAATGAATCACATATCTCAGAAAAAAGTTTTAAATTACATTTTAGCAAAATAAAAGTGGTAAAAGTATCTTTATTTAGCAGCTGTTCTATTTCTTGATATTGAAATGAAATAATCATAAACTGTGTACTGTTTCGGTTCATTATAGACAGAACCGTATATAGAATTCTGACCTCATTAGGCCCTATTATTTTGCAAATACACAATTTCTGCAAATCCGCGATAAAACCACCTTCGTCACAATTAACATAGTATCTATTATGATTGTTCTATTCAATCGGCAATAAAGGAAATAATAAATCGGTGAAGGAAATCACCTTAACCCGATGTTGCTGCCATTGGGAGAAAATTCAGCAATGATGTAATATTTCACTGTTTCCATTGAAAGTAATTGTTATTTTTCTGAAATAATTCTTGAATGACAGCAAACGTTTTTTTCAGCATGTCCAAGCAGTTGATTGGGCGCTGATACATTGCGCCACCGATGCGAGGTTAGTATGTCGTCCATACCTGACAACGCACAGGGCAGATTACCCTAATCGCGCCTTGGCTCTACAATAGGATTAATTAGCCAACCAAAACATATATGTTGAATAATTGGAAAAGACTGGCAGAATATCAGCTAGTTATTTTGATACTCAAGATACCTTTAAAAATAAATGGCCGTCATTAGAAGATAATTCAGCGATGAAAAAAATTTTCGTGATATAGCATTTTCCATATGGATGGAACGCGTCAACAAGTAGCCTAAATATATACAGGGAGTTTAGAGAAAATAATTCATATGATAGTAAGATCAAGAGAACTTTACAGTAAAGTTAAGACAGCACAGAAACAGTGAATTCCATTATCAAGAGATCGTGATTTCATTGCATAATATTGTAATTGCAAGCATCGTTAGGAAATTTTAAAAACTGGCAGACCCAATTAGTTTGTAACTTACAAAAACTTATTTTCAGAATATAATCCGATAGTACGGCATAACTATAACATTCACTTGAAATAATATATCATGTCGCTAAAGCAAAAGTAGTCGTTTAAGTTCTAATTAGAAGAACAAAACTATTCCCATCATAACATATTTATGGAGAAGATTTGAGGAACATTAAGAGCACATTCCTTGTGATAAAAATAAACTTTTGAATTTGGACCAAAAATTGAGTACTGTAATATAAAAAATATTGCAATATATTCAGAAAAAAACCTATTTCCTTATCGATCGTACTTAAGATTGGCCCCAATTCTTGTAGATGCTTTCACCATCGGTACCATGTGGTAGATGGATTTATCTTCGTCCAGGGCCGATTTCACTCTCTGCACTTTATCATAGGGGTTCAATTATGTTTTAATATTTTCCGCAGTTATTGGTACGACATCTTGTAGTAGCGTTGTAGCTAATAATCATTATCATATACCACAATAGGCGACAGTTTCGTCGACCGCTAGCGACTTAACGGTCGTTGTTTTTGAATCGGCAACAGTTCTTCAAAAATGTTGGAGATGTTCCTTCAGGCCGCCACGTTCATTAAAAAGATTATTGGGTAAGATTACCATTTGTTATCGAATAACGTTTGCTGAAGGATCCCGCCTTGCTCGAACTATCACCATGTTTCAGTAGAATTGTTAAAAACTATATAAATACCCGAATATTACATTGCTCGTACATTAAATGCTAAACACAGAGAAGAATTTGATAAACATCATCTTACTCGTCAGCTTGCACTAACGTGCTTATAATCTTGAGTGGGAAGTTAATATTAGATAATTTCTTATTGTAAGTTGTGGCGTCGACTTCAGCGCCGTCGTCACATAAAAAAATGAATGATTCCAAAAAATACCAATCAGAAATGCTGCAGTCGATTCCTTTAATATTTCGTAAATTTGGGTCATAATATCAGAGCAATCACGGAAAGGCACAAAATAATTCCTGTAAACGCGAGTTCAGGTTTCAAATTAGGTTCTTCATTGAAATCAAAGAATCAAAATTAACCAATAATCGACTGCATTTTGTCGAAACAATTTGGATTTGGCAATTGATCCGGTAGTTGTTGGTAAATTGGTATTCTCGAGCCGGTACTTAATAACGGTACTTAAGTACATATAAATATTTAAATAAATAAATAGGTATTTAGATAAAAATTCAACCATTTTGATGGTTTGTTTGCAATATGATTTGATTTAATAAGTAGGATGCTTATCCAGTCATTTAGTGCGTAACGATAACTACGGTATTCTTAAAAACAGCATCAACTGAAGCAGCTCGAACAAAAGATTCAACAAAATTCATCAAAATATATTGTTTAAATTCTAAAACATTATCACTAAAATGTAGTAAAACATACGTAGTTCAATGAAACATCTGCACCAATCGTGGTGACCAAGATATGTTACAGCATTATCGCACAGAAAAAAATGTAGTTATATAAAAAGACCGAAACTGAACTTGAAAAGCCCATAACATTAGAAAAGTTGATTTTTTTTAGAATTGAAGTTTAACAATTCTACCAAATCAAAAAATCATATTTTCAAGCATAAATCACAGGTGATCCGCTTTTAGGCGTCGCGATTCATCATTGACGTTTGGGAAAACATAATTCATTGTTGGACAATGATACACCGTCTTCACAGATCAAGTATTGGCGGCACGTTGAACTGATCATTCGATTTATTTATAAGAGTTGTTTTAATGGTCCTAAACAATGTTGCCTACTTTGCCTAGTGCATCAATTTGAATCAGCTTATGACCTCAACTAGGTATTGAATTATTGTCTCAGTGTTTCAACGTCAAGCAACCACATTTAATGAGCAATTAGGGAAGTAAGCGATAACGATCAAGAAATTGAAACATATTTTATGTTCATGATTGAACAAGTGTTTGGATATTAAAATTGTTTCATTGAAAGCATGTTATTCTCAAAAAATATAAAAAAAAGTAACGACAAATAGCTTATATTTTTCTTGAATGTAAGTTTGTGAATTTGTTAAAATTAATATTCATTTTTTTTTATGTTGAACAAATAAAAAGACAGGTCAAAATCAATATTTGTATATAACTAGACTCTTTACCTAACATATTTTATTACTTTGAATTAACTTTTTTGATTTTTAATTCTCTCTCAAGTGTGCAAGTTATGGTAAATGATAAAGTTTTTCATCCTTCAATAAAACTTGACGAAGATATTAGATAAATTGAAAAAAGGAAATACAGATAGAATATTAAATGACCTTTTTCACAATTGCTAGATTATTTAGCAGTTTGACGATAAGTGAATTTATGAACGGAAAATTTATTTTCTAAATAATCGATTAATATCAATAATACTAAATTAATCGGTAGAAATTATTTCACTGTGCTATACCAACTGCATCCAAGAACCTGATTATATTAAGATTCTGAATATCATGTTATATTTTAATTCGAACTTGGAATTTTCAGTCCGATTTTTTAAATCCTGAAGGATATAGGAAGCCTAGAAATAAATTTATTTAATTGCGTGTTTCTGACCCTATAGCATTGAAGACTTCAATATGGAAATTCTGGTAAAAATTAGGAAACGGTTTTTCTGTGTTGTTTGGTGTACGTCAGTGGTGCCTATCCGTATAACTAATTCTTATAATTTACATTGTTGAGTCATTGCTTGATATGAAAAAATACAATTAATATTATAATTAATCATTGAGCTTTGCAATAACATTTTTCCGTATTTAGTAAATATTGATGTAAATTTGTTCTTGTTTTGGCGCACCAGAAGAAAAGCGTTTTTACCGTTGACCTTTATCACGGACAGGCATTTAATAAGATTAGGAAATGACAAATACTTTATATATTCGACCATTAAAAAATAACTTTTCTAGATAATCTTTTGCATCTCATTTTAACTCATGTTTCGATGCTGTTGCTGATGTATCTCTCACAACGCTGTTCCCTAGAAGCTCAGAAAATTAACCGCATATTTTCAAATTGAATCTACTTTTCATTATTCGTCAAATCAAATAATCACCCATCTTGCAATCCTTCTCTATCAATGCATAAAATGAAATTTTGGTTTTGATGCTTCTTATAATTTTTTAGCCGAATGATTTTCGAAGAAATGCATGTGATGTAAAACAGCAGCATAATTACAAATAAACTTGAAAAGAATACTACAAATGTGAAACTTACATAAAATTATTCTTTGATATTATCAGATAAAAGTAAACAACGAATAAAAAGTAAACTACAAAATCCTGCCAAGACAAAAGTTCATGAATGTTTTTCTGATGATAGAAGAAAAAGCACAATCAAAGGTTAAAATTTAATAAAATAGATTTCTCCATTTCATTCATTGATAATATTTACACATTACTCTTAATTATTTAATTTTTTCAGCCTCTTCAATAAAATTCAGCGTTTCAATTGAAACCAATGGAAAATTTCTACATATTTCCTTCGAATTACCAATAAAGAATTGTGATGCAACATAATCATCTACATGCAAACCCAATGATCTGACGTCATACCGTACACTGTAGGAAAGTACCGTAAATTTACTGTATATTTGCAGCAATTGAATATTTCCAACGTTCAAAAACGCCATGTTGATGAGACTTATGCCAAATATGGGCTGTGGATGGAAAGCATCTATGTGGCGCGTTCCATCAACATCCCATATTTGACCAAATGAAGTCAATTTGATTATTTTTTCTGTGCCACTCAGTAAAATCACTGTCAACGACCAGTAATTTTGTTGCATTTTTGTTACAGTGTATGCAAGTATTAAAATTTATAAACTCGTCTTGACAAGGGAGTTTTTTATTGTTCTCTTTTTGCGCTTTAAGCACTTTTTTTAGATGAATTTAAATCAGCACATTCTATAACAGCTGTGGCAGGGAAAAGGGTTTCCGTGCCGTTCTTTTATTTTTATATTGTAATTTACATATTGCTATCTTATTCTGAGCGAAAATATAAGTTGCATTGAAAAATTAAAGAATTCAAATTTTTATTATATTCTAGGAATACGGCAATACATATATACAAAATTACTCCGACAGAAATATTTACAGAACTGTTCTTTTCAAATTTTCAATTTCGCATTGTTGACAAAAAAATCTATCAACATACAATTTGATAAAAAAAGAGTTAAAATCATCGTTTTTATCTTAATTCCACATGATGAACCATAAAATTAAATTTCCTGTTTAATTGCGAATCTTAACTCATACCTAAAATTAAAGAAAAAGGATTGTTTGTAAATTAGCAGCATATTTCCACAATGTACACACGGCTCTTACGTTTCTATTTAATATCCAATAAAGGAAACAATAAATCAGAGTAGGAAATCAACACTAACTGAAGTCTTGCAGACGCTCTTCAGCCAATATCATGTACGTCGTAGTATTCAACTTCAACTTTGATTCAACTTCATTTATTGCCCAATTTTTTAAACTAATCGTAATATTAAGTAGAAATTATGACTAAAATAACTGCACTTTCCATACAGCTTGGAATTGATGTTGATTGTTCAAATAAAACACGATTCCTAATAATTTGTTGGAACAGTTGCAAAAAGTTAAAACCTAAAAGGACAGTGGAACAGTTGACCTTAAATTAGACACATATATTTCATGCATTGTAAATTTCATAAGCTGATTCAATATTGACTTGATTCGTTGAAGGATTAACTTGTTCGTATCCAGTTTCCTCTAATACAGCAGATGTCGCAGTTTGAACTGTTGGATTTCTTGGAGATGATGCTGATAAAAGTGATTCGGTTTATAATTGTATATGCAACAAAATGTACATGAAGGGCTAATGATAGGAATCAGCTCACAATGTTCTATTCCAATTACGTTCCTTTTGTGATAATCGTCATTTTGTGAAAAATAAATAAACAATAAAACCAATATCGTAAAGCTTTTGCACCGATGGTCCTCGCAAATAATTTCCTAGATAATTGCAGGTTGCGCTGATGGTCTAAATTACTGCAAACTTTTTTCGAAAGAGAATTTTCGATAAATTACGTTTCCACTTGGTAGATTTATACTAAATATTAAAACTCGTAGATGGCCTGCAAGCACTAATATTGCAAATCGTATTAAATAAATAGCATTTTTCGGCATTTACCCTTTATTTCAATGACTTCATAGTTGTGATCTTTCGCAGTTATTGAATTGTTATCATTTTGCTTCTCCTTCTTCAGTTTATAAATCATCCATATTGCAACTATCAATAACAGAAAAGGAATTGAAAATCCAATGAAGAAACTTATCGTGTTGAATTCAAATGATTGTCTCTCTAAAATAAAAAAAGAAATGCATTGGAATCATCCGCGTTAAATCAGTTTTCAGCATCTTTGAGCCGACACAATATGTTGTTTAATGCACGTAGATAATTGAAGTCTATAAAAAAGTACATTGGTATAAGTAACATAAACAAGGTTTGATATTTAAAATGTAGTAATTGTGAATTTAGAATTTAAAAAAAAATTGGCAACTTTGGGTTCGAACAAACAATTAAAAATGCAACGTATCATCAACGTTTTCTTCGTTGCCTCACAATGTTTTTTTTCATGTATGGTTTTAAGTATGTATTTTTATTAAATTATATTTACTTACCTGCTATGGTATCGCCATCATCTTTGAATCTTTTCAACACGAGTCCAGGACTTCTTTTGAAGTAAATCATTTCTCCAACAGGTGTGGAGGATACTATTGAGACGCTGAAATGAAATAAAAAAAAAAATTTCTATGCCTTGTAGCATTGGTTCTATTCGTCAAATAGAGCACTTTCAGCACTTTTTTATGCACAGTGATAATGAACCGCACTTTGCCGTACCTACCTGCAGGACAGACGCATTTGCCAATTCAGGAAATCAATTTTGCAAAAATATTAATATGGTTCAAAGATGGATTACTCTGTTTAGACTTATCTAGGACTGACTGCGGCTCATGCTTGAAATATATTTTTATTAAGTTTTGCACGTTGGATATATTTCAATTTGTTGTTGGATTTTCCATATCTGAATATGAACAAGTAGACATTTCTGTTTTTGAATCGATGGGACTATATATGAAGCACAAAATTCAAACATAAAATTTTCCCGTAGTTACATACCTGTAAGCACTTTCTTTGACTAATTTTCCATTTCTACCTATAAATAGGTTTTCATTGTCTGTCGATCTTTTCCATCTCTCTGAGTTATTTCCCATAGTTTTGTTGACATCGCAAGAAGTCACCGATTCATCGCCGAGTTGTACAATAATCTTCGATCTTTCCAAGCTAGAATGAAAGAATTGAGGGAATTAACAGAAAGTATCATTAATACTAAAGTGTGGCAAAACCTCATAAATATATATTTTAACGCAGTAACTCCAAACAGAACTTTTATTTTGTCAAGCATGCCACAAATGGACCGCGATTTTAAACTATGTTTCTTATCTTCATACTTTATACTGCATTTCATATGCATACAATATCGTTTTCACTGACCTTGAATAAGGAACTGCCATCGCGATATACTCAATGCTTGAATCATTAATAGAATTGTTGGCTTTCTGTAAATCATCCAGCGTGTATTCAAGACTATTTCCATTTCCAGGATTAGCAACAATTACAAACAAGCAACTGGAATAAACGATTTCATTAATAATTTTTAAAAGAGTAACAGAAATCCCGCTTCCCGAAAGTGAATTTGATCGCGCGAACGTCTTTATGATGTGTAGCAAAACGGGACAAAAATAGTACATTTTGTAGAAACACTCTGCAGCATCCAGTCTTGTTTTGAACAAATTTAAATACAAATAAACGGGAACAATGGTTGCGCTCTAATAACACCGTTTAGTTAGGTATGAAAGTTTACACCCATGGTAAATTTGCTGATTTTTTCAGTTTTATATAGCACGTGGAATATAATTAGTTGCTTCTTTGTTCATCAGATGATGCCTGAAGTAAATTTCAATTAAAAAACAGATGTGATATATGTGTGAGAAATTGTCTGGTAGTAGATTTGTTTGAAACAGATATCTTTTGATTTTAGAATCGAATCAAATACTCGAACTTAAATCTACTCGTTTTTTTTAAAGCTTTGTTTAAACATATCATGTTTCTGATCAGATTTTAATCTGATCAGAAAACCGCATCGAGTAATTTATGAATTCGTAGATTACGTATCAAATATTTAAGACTGCCCTGGTAAGTGAAACGAAGGAAATCCAACTTTGAGTATCTAGTCGACTAGTAGTAAAATCATTTAGAACTCACCTAATAAGTCCATTGGAATCATCGGGCCGTTTTATTGTTATAGTATGGGTTCCATTTATACCGATGGCATCATCACAAACATTTATTGGTGTAGGAACGTTTCCTGGGGCTTAATGAAACGAATGAAATTGTATTTTTATTCCGTAAAATTGCATTGATGATATTTAAAAATATGAAAACGAAGCCAAGTAAAAGTAAAAACAATCGTATTTGATCGGTTTACTTTAAATCTTTAGAAAAGATACAGATGATTACTTACCTTCGGGCTTTCCTTGGCAGTTCGCTGGCACTTCGAAAGGTTGACTTGCCCCAGCACAATTATAAATTTTAATCGAAACTGAGTATTTGCGGTTGGGTTCCGGGGTGAAGGTATGATGTTCTGATGAGGTCACATTTTGTTTCGATATTTTGCCCTCATAAATTTTTGAATCTCGTTTCGAAATCAAAGTTGAGTTCATTATGACTTCCTGCAAATAATAATCAGCTGCTTTTATTCGTTCATTTCTGGCGTTTAAGATAAAAATTGTCAGACACAGCAGCTAGTTTTTATCAAATGCAATAAATTTCTAACATAATTTGGAAAGTTTGAATATTTTTTTCATTAATATAGTTTGTGAGATAATTTTTTGCAAGTAAAAACCTTTGATGGTCAGCGCATACGCGGCACGATCGATCAGTGACTCGCATGTTTAACGTAATATTTCTGACGAGGTTTTTCATGGCTTGGTTGCCGCTCTTTTGCAGTCACATGAATGATAATTTGAAAACAAAATTAATTCATCGATTATGAAGGCCTAAATGTTAGCGCGATCGGAGTATTTTAAAAAGAAATATAAAGTTACTGCAAATGAACCTTAACTTAACTGCTCTCTTATCACAGTGAGCCATGGGACATTACGTGATCAAACTGACACAACTGATTCAACTTCCGCAAAATATTTATAGTGAGTTAGAAATTAAAATAACATCAATGTAAAGGCAATTTGTTTTACTAAGCAGATATTCAGCAGTAAAGTGAAAATAGAAATTTGAACTCACTGCAGTTTTTGGATTAGTTTTTTTGTCAGTATTTGACAAAATTTTCCAGGAAATGACGCAAGTTTGACTTTCATTGTTTTGCGCAACTGATGCTGATATTACAGTTGGAACTGCACCATCTGTTCTAAAGAATTTGACTGCATTGAACAGGGATGAGCTGCAATTTTCTTTTCTCACACATGCCGTTACCTGTAATGCAATCGAATATCATCCGTCTATTAGCAAAATATTCTTAATCATAATTTGGCAATAAGAAAAAATGAAACGACTGATGGTTCTTCAGATCTTATGATAAAAATAGGATTTTTGAAAATATTTAAAATTTGATCAAGTATTAAAAAGATTCATGACTTGTCGGTGCACCACCTACGTATATACGTATATATATACATATTTGAAAGACGATCATTTTGAATGGGACATTAACGGAACTGATTTGGACCCAATATCAACCTGTGATGCCACATGAAAGCATCTATAGATCATCTCACTTGCATTAAAACCTAAAAATATAATATTGCGGAAATGGCTGCTGTTTTGCAATGAATTTGTATTCAATAACTGAATAAATCATTAAACCTTTAAAATAAATATAAAAATTTGGATTCGGATGCGAAACTATTTGAACATGTTGTACAACCTGATTTGTCTAAAAAAAACAAAGAAAAAGTGATGTGAATTTTCTGGAAGAGCAATAATTTTCACAAATATTTTACAAATTTTTCTCATACACGCACACACAATTTTATTGGCTTTGGCCAAAGTCAAAAAAAATTGAAAGATTTATATTTATTCAATTACTTTCGGACGCGATGGCCTACGAGTTGGCATCGCAGATAGATAATTTCGGATTCGAACTTCAAATATTCAACTTTTCAACCCGGAGTGTAATAACTACCAATTTTTCAACAACATTAACCCTTGTTTGTCTTTGTTTGCCTCCAGTACAGTGCTTTTTCCAAAAGCGATTCCCTCAAAACAAGAAACTGAGAAGGGATAAGTTACTTTACAACAGAAGCCTCGAATCGATGTGAGAAAACATGTCTTAAATCTCTTGCATGTAATAAAATTTAATTTTTTGAGTCAGAACGAAACTAACAAGAGAAATAATTACGTAATGATGTATTGTTAAACTTGGGTCGAAAAGGGATCGCCCTGCCAAGACTCGGTTTATATATGAAATAAGCTTGAAAAAAAGAAAACTTTCTGATATGGAAAGTATCTTTCCGAAAGCTTACTCGCCTCAACCTGGTAATCAGTAGATGACTTTAAACCAGATACTCGTGTGGTTTGATTCTGAGAAGTTGGCGAATCCACCCACTCTGTTTGTATAAGCTGTCCTGATCTGATTTTGACTACAATTCTGGAAAGTTAAGTTAACAAAGTTCTAGAATAGTTAGGCAGTCAGATGGGAGGTCCCTTTATTATTAATAGTATCGGAAAACAAAAAAAAAATTCCTTGCCCCATGGATGACTGCAGTAAACTGGCGCAATCGTAAAATGCAAACAGAACTGGAAGTATTGCCAGAATTGCATTCGTAGAGCCGATTTTACAAGTAGTTATGATAAGAAGAATTATAACCAAAACTCACTTGTGCGGAAATGCAACAGCAGTTACATTAGGTTTCCAATGGACTTCCAAGTTTGATGTACACGGAAAATTTGAAATTTTGTGAATGGTGGGCGTACCAGAGACTGAAAAAAAAGTAATACATTAAGAGAGTGACAGAAAGATAATAACTGGAAAAGATTGAACAGAAATGTACATATATGAAAGACGGATTAAAGTGCACAGAGAGATAAAGAGAGAGGGAGCAAAAGGCGCAGCAGTACCTTCATATGGCATCGTAATCTCATCTTTCATTTGGTTTCCGATCTTAGCTTGACAACTATATGTCCCACTATCAGATATCTTTGCATGTTTAAGATACAAAATAGCTGATCCTGGTTTTCGTTCTTGATAAACAGTAATTCCGCTGTTGGTCGATATTATTCTTGAGTCTTTGTACCATCCGACAGTTGCAGAAGCGTTGCATGTCGTCAAAACACATTCTCTTGTTGTTTGGTTGATATTTCTTTTTGTAACTGAGGCTCGACCTCTGCCATCTAAAGGAGTTAATTTCCATATTAGTAGGATAAGATTACTCGCATTGTCATAGATATGTTGGTGAATAATTCATGTTGTATTCGTATTGTACGTATGGTTAATTTGTTTTAGATTTTGTTATATCTCATTTTCTTATGCATTTGACCATCAAATAGAAAAGAAAAGACAACAAATACATGATTAACAAAGATTTCGTATTGGGCATTACCTCTCTGACAAATATAAAACAGACTATCGTCGCAAAAAGAATCAACCCATTTGTATGTTTCTCTTCCGATTAAAGCACAATTTTCATTACCACCTGCATTATTTGGTTGGTTAAATCTCCTGAAAACAATTTGTACAATATTTTGATTACAAACTTTTAATCACGCGGTCGTGACAAGGTGGACTATGATCCAAATTTTTGTTCAAAATAAATTACATTAAATGAAACTGGAAATTCATGGTAGTTTTCTATAGCGTACGCAAAACGTACGACATTCTTAGTTTTAGTCAACAGCTAATGATTGAGCTTTAGGCATTATACATTTGTTTTGCTTTCATGAAACCACCACGATGATGAAGTTCTTGAAAACAAAGGGCATTACGCTACAAGTTTACATCGCAAATGGAGGTGTTTAGGTCATTGCTAATTGTGATGTGTCACATCATGGGTATCGGGAATGGAGAAGTTTGGACATTAACTGCCGCTGAATGAAGATACGATCGTTTGCGTTTCTGTATAAAAAAAGTTGGATACTATTGGGTGCGATAGCCGAGTGGTTAGCATCGCAGATAGAAGATCTCGAGTTCGAGTCCATTCGAGTTCGGCTCGTTAATCATTCACAGGACTCAACATAACCCTTGGTTAGGCTAAGCCCAGTCCGGAAATTATATGTTTCTAACAATTTTAACGACGTCGCAATATATAGAATCTTTTTCATCCATCCGCCTATACTCATAAGCACATATTTCTTTGATATATTGATGCTAGCTATAAAAGCATACTTAAGTTCAGACTGACCAATTTTGATACCCTGTTTCCCCTCTCATAATAACGTCGGTACCATCCTGCCATTTCCAATCACCTTCTTTTTCTCTGTCGTTTCCTCCGATGAAAAAACTGTTGCTGCCACCTTCGATTCTGAATAAAACATTCCCTTCAGGTTGCCGACTATCGGATGAATTAAGAAAGCGATAAAAATAAAATTCAATTATAGGATATTGTTGGATAAATATTTTTAAAATTCTCTCAGTCAGCAACAGCATATTAATAACTGAACTATTGACAAAAGAAAATATAAAAATGCTTAAAAAGCAATTTATCATTGAATTAAGTTGCGATCCGATTATTTCCACTTAGATACAATATTGGGCATCAACGGTAAGTAACTTAAGTGTTTAAGTACTAAAGCATTTTGCATAAATAGTTTTGATCCATATATACAAACTTACTCAAAAGTAGAATTAATAACATATGTCATTTCCTTATTATCAACTTTTGCCAAGTAACCTCCCAAGCCTTCGCAGAACGTCTTTGCTTGTCTGTAAGTTCTTGTTGGTGATTTGTAGAACAATAACTCAAAATGATCAGCACATTTCTTCTTCCATGGTTCTGAAAATAATTGATATCAATATGATATTGGGACAGATTCTCGATATCAATATTTAAATATTTCTGCTGATGAATAGCAAACGTTCCCTTGTGACATAACTCGGTCCAAAATTATGTGATACATATGTTGCATTAATTTTATTTATATGTCGCAAACAATATAATTGTTTTTTAATCAAAATGTTTTCGAACCTATAAACTTCCCAATGCACTAATGGAATACACCCCGAATGCCGGGTTTATATCTCTCAGTTACTCAATTCATACTACCAATGTTTCAGGTTTGACGGCTTCAAAATAAAAAAAAAGTAAGCAATTGGCAAATTAAACAAATGGAGAATATATATATACATATATATATATATACTAATTATTTGAAAATCAATTTTTATAATAAAATTTGTTATAAGTCGAGAATCAAACAAGATGAATTATTTGTCAAAAGTAAACTTTGTTCGTTGACAGCTGTTCAAAATTATTGACATAAACATAATCCATTCATAGGTTGATTTTCTAGTCCAAGTTAAGCTATCACATAGTTAGATGGGTACGGTCGTAACCTGTTGCGCCGGAATCCCCTGTTCTTATCATATAGAACTTACCTTGGGCAGTGCCATTGCTGAAGATGAGAAAAAACAACGAAACATAAATCAGCATATTCTTTATTTGGTAGTAAAGCATAATGTCTATGCATTAATATTAATAAAATATATGCTCTGCATGAAAAAAAAAATAGAATAATCTTATTTAAATTCCCGAGGGGTAAGAGGCAACAGAAAGAAATCAAAGGATGCAATTTCAGAACTGGTTTTACTATCGCCCAAAACAAATACGAACTCGTATTACGGAGACTTTACCGATTCATTCCCATTTATGATGCCTTCCTCTTAAATTGCAATTCCTAGTATTACTTCTTGTAGCTAGCTTTTTGTTATTGTGTTGCTACTAGATAGCCTTTTTTATTCCTGTTTGCTTGAAGTGAATTTCAATAAAAATATCTATATATCCAAATAAAATTAGACCTTCTCATTTGTAATCATATTCCTAAAAATATGAAAAGGATTTAAGTGTAGGTAAGGCGACATGCGGTGTCGCCTGGTAGCTTTCTTATTGCATGTGGCTTTTTATTATTATTATTGAATTCACTCAAAGCAAGGCCGGAAGCAGTACTTAAAAGGTAACAATTAACAGCCATCAATATTAAAGAGCTACTACAAGATATCAGAAACTATAGCTCTAAACTGAAAACATCCCAAACGGAACAGAACCATCATAGTAAACTGCAATGAGTGGTATCTGCCCCTAGCAATAGCAAAATCATCTACCACTTCTTATTTCACAAAAGATTTTTTTTGTGTGTGTAAATCGCAAAATATTGTTCGTTTGCAGATTAAATTTTGCAAAAATGCAATTGCAGTTGTGTGATGTTCATAGATGGCCTTCAGATATTATTTTTTCATAGAAAATCTAATAAGCTCACACTATGCAACCAGGGTAAAATTGACATAATGAGGCTACTCAAATCGTACATTCGTACATATATTATTCTCATCCACCGCCGAAGAATATATTTAGAAAAGATTAAATGTTGCAAAAAAATTTTATTTTCAACGAAACATGTTTTTCGAATATTCCGCTTCAACCTATGGTGAGATTTCTACAAGATAAAGAGATTAATATTTTTGCATCACTATAATTCAGTGCTTGGTGCCGCCTAGAAGCATTTTTTTCTTTCACTGTCGAACCATTTACAATTTTTCTCTATTCTTATTTCAAATATATGTTAACTTCACGATACTAAACGCGTCTTTGTTTTCTACCCTTTTCCATTCTTCCCGATTTATAAAAATCAAAATATTGGATTTCGACGAGTGCTACGGATGTACCCATTCAACTGTGTGCTAACTCAACCTGAAATGGGAAAGCAAACTCAAACTGCAGTATGTGTATCCTAATCATTTTCAAGGACTAGCTTTCATAATTATTGCAAAATTTTTCTGGTGCAAAAACTAATATCTGTCACTTCCTCTAAATCATACATAATGAATGACTCAATCAACAAAACAAATATCTTGTCTTAACTTTGGCATTAATAAAGCAACAATTGCCTGATAATTTGTATTCTATCTGTATTTTCCTGTTTTGAAGCAGTTAATTTTATATCATCAAAATTGGTGTCCTCAATCGCAATAGAATCACTCGATAATATCATTATAGTCATATAGTATATGGCTGGCCTATTGTACAACGACTAACTGTTACCCAACAAAGACAATACCTATAGAAGCATTGCAGAAAATATTCCCACAAAACATTTTTTGCATTTTTATTCATTATAACGCTATTCTTTTCCAAATACTAATGGCTCTATTGTGAAATATAAAATATGTCATTTACTCAACATAATACAAATTGAAGTAAATGACGAAATTATCAACACATAGCAATGTCTCAAATTGACTGTTGCAACAATGGCAGCAACAAAAGTACTGGAACTTTTGTCGATCAATATCCACCTGCTTTGTGACAGCCTATTTTATATTTTTTAAGAATTGTCGTGATTGGCAGTAATATCCTTACGGCAAATGAGAATATGTATATTATTATTTTTGCATTGCCTGAAGTTAGTGTCTATTGCCGTCTAGAAGCATAATTTCTTTATCTGTTGAACAAGTTACAACTTTACTTTATTCTTATTTTGAACATTTGTGTATTTCACATTATTTATCGCATCTTAGCTTTGCAGGCTGATCTTCCTTATTCTATCCTAGGTGGGTAGAATAAAGAAGAGGGATAATATGGGATTTCGAGGCGACGGGTTAGAAATGCACCCAAACAAGTACACGTTAGCTTAACCGTAAATTAGAAATGCCATTAAAATGATATAATTGAATTGCAGTATTTCTCCACATTTAAAACTATTCACCAACTCATCTTGCTTAATTCGTCGATGTAATAAAAATTTAAAAAAAATACGACGAGCCGTGTCGCCACTAGTAGTAGTTATTCAACTGATAATGATGAAAAGACACTGTTATGGACAATATACTTTCAATTCAAACCTCACAACTCAACACTAAACTTCGCGTCGTTAAAATGTGACAATTCCACGTCATTGTACAAATTTTTCGTTACTGTTTTTAAAAAGAATCTTTCATTCTTTTCGTAAATCGACTAAGAATGCTTTAAATAAAATTCGAAAATTAATGCTTGAAAGCAAATAAAAAACTGAAGGAAATTTTTGTTTCTGTCTACTAGGAGGCTTTCTCAAATAATGTTTAATTAACAATATATTGATTCCACTACAGGTGGTTTATGTGTAATTTGTGCAAATTACGTTTTTTAGGTTTTTATCATTATACAATTTTATGTCTCAAAATACTTGTCTCTTATCCCATAATGATATTTTCACTTCATCTTGACATATATCCGATCTATAATTACGAGAGACAGATGAGAGACAAAGCAAATTTATATCGCTACAAAAATGTTCGGTGAAATGCTGTCAATTCTAGGTAACATTACCGGCTTTACCTAGTTTATAGCAGAAAATAACGTTTGATTCTGCTCAAATAACAAACAGTTACTACAAAATGATGTAACCACAACTGTTATTCAGGTGTAAAACATTCCAAACAGCCCATAATTCTCTGTATAAAATTGCAATAAGCAGTTTCTAGACGATTTGTTACGGCGAAGGCGTTAAAAATTAAAAAAATAAAATAAACGAAGCACATAGACTGACGCGCACCTCATATGTTTCAAGATGGATTTGTAAAAAATAATCTGTGCTTAAAGGTATGCCTAAAGAAAACTAAATAACGGCATCTTATATAGCTAAGAAAGACTTCAAATATACTCCGAGCCTTCAAAACTGCTAACCGAGATGCACTTCAAAGTGAAGTGAGTTGCTTCTTCCATGGTTGGTGGTTAAGAACATCCAAAATCTCCTATTATCATTTGTATCGATTAACGAGGCGCAGGTAATACATTATGTTAATTCTAAAGTCCAAGCTTACATAGCATAATATATTGCCTTTATTCAAATACAAACTTTATCGACAATTGTCACCATGACATAAGGTTTGAAAATTTGCACGAAAACAAAAAAAATGAACTTAAATATAAATTTGAAATGATATCAACAAAAACATTTGCACTGTTGCAAAACATAGAATCTTCCACTTTCTCTAGTTTATACAATATAAATGACTTAATAAACAAAAAAATTTCTAGTCTTAGCTGTGTCATCAAAAAGCAACAATTGTCCTGTTACAGATATATTCTATTTATATTTGCCTGTTTTTAGCAGTTAATTTCATACAATTAAAACACGATTACACTATTAACTGTTACAAGCAAAGACAATATCTTATAGATGCCATGCACATGCATTGCAGAAAATATCAATTCCAATCTTTTTTTTTTTTGCTTTCTCGTTTATTATAACGCTATTCTTCCACAAATACTATGGGCTCTATTGTGAAATATGAAATCTAGCATTTCCCCAACATTATACAGAGAAAATAAGTAAATATCAGCATAGACTGCTGAATTAAAGGCAGCAACAAATGTACTGGTACTTTTGCTGATGAATACCCACCTGCTCTGTGACAGCTTATTTTATATAATTAAAAATCGTCGTTATTGCCATTGGCTTTATCGCGAATGCGTATGAGATAGGCCTATTGTATAATGACTAACTCCTACCCGCTAAATACAATAGGTCATTATTGCAATTTTATATCTAAACACAGTCACTCTCTTAAACCATAAAAAACAATGACTGATTTGAAGTTCAAGTCAATCAGCTGGTCCTGATATACGAATAACGGGTGTAACAATTGAGGGAGATTTTATGCATGGACCGAGCCACACATGTAGTCGGAACTTTTCTTATTAACTCAAGGGAATAACGTGCTTAATATTGAAAAAACACCCAAGAATTTACCGCATTATATCATTAGTAACTACATTGGTAGTTATTAAAAATTGTATCTTTATTTTTATGCTCAATTTTAAGATTTACTATGATCAAGTAACCTCTTTTTAATTACCTATAGGCCTACTATATGGTTCATTATGTTTATACCACAGCGTACAGATCGTTCATAGTTTGCCTGGTATATTTTTGCTTTATAATATCTTTGCTATCTCCAATCACGTAATATTACTAAAAAATAAACCTTCTATACTTTTCCTTTCATTTTCATACCACGTGTATGTATATATATCTCTGCCATTACCATATCGATTTAAAATGTGCATATCTACAAGAGATTGGATAAAATATCCCCCAAATCTGTTTGGCAGAATAAAATTTCCTATTGTAAGGGCTACACACAGATTGCTGAACGCAACCTCTTATGAATTCGTCGAATAAAAATATGTTACGTGCAATTTTAAAAAACTGGGATAGTTTTCTGTGACTGTGTTATAGCGGAAATCCTTCAATTCATATTTTTATTTTTAAGATTTGGAATTGTAAATGACATATATTTAAAAATATCTCCACGCACCTCGAACATATTTTTTTTCAAAATTTGCTCAGAGCGAGGCTGCAAGAGACATATCACACTTGAAAAATCTACTAAGATATCTAGAGCAACGGCCTACAAGTCGGTTCTTAATATCGAGATCGACATTATCTTTCACCCGGAATCCTATTTCATTAAAATCCTTTTAATATCGACCAAGGAATATTGTTATCACATCTGGGACAATTCCGCACTCACAGTAAATTGGTTTCCGACACGAGGAGAAGCGGCTGCACCTATCAAATACCCTAATTGCTTAATCTATGCTGGAAATAAAAATATTAATAGAGAAAGTGTTTGCAATACCATTTAATTGTAATCTCGTCTAGTCTATTACATTCATTCATAAATACTGCTAGATATGTGCTTTTGATTTATATAAAACTGTCACTTCCTCAACGTCATACAATGCAAATGACATAAATATTAACACAAACACTTGTCTAGTCTTACTTGTGGAATTGAAGAAATCAACAAACCTTCTGATATAATTTTGATACCTCATTATTGACCGTGTCAAAGCATTTTCTTTTACAACGTTAAATAGTGTCTTGATTAGCATTAATATCAAACAGATTATATTGCTATACGCATAAATCATATAATACACCTACGCCATAACCTTAAGGCGGACGCGTATAAGATAGGCCTATTGTACCATGACGAACTCATATCCGCTAAATACAATACGCCTTGCACTGTAGCAAAAGTGCAATAAACTTACCGATCTTTTTTAGTAATTTTATTCAGTTATATTAAAACAAAACTTCAAAATCAAATAATGGAAATATGCAATTACTAGAAATGTACTAGAGTACATTTACTGCACATTTTTACAGTGTATTTTCATTGCACTATTGTATCAAACATAGACATTTCCTTCAAACAATAGATATGAATGACAAATTGAAAACTCGAACAATCGAAATTCCGCCTCTCAAATGTAAGGATCAAGTGTAGTAACACTGATATAAATGAATCTTTAAGGAGTAATATTCGTAATTCTAGATTGTGAAAACCCGCTAGTAACGCTATTATTCCTAATATCTGGAGTACTAAATCACGCTTCACTGATAAAGATGTCAAGTATTCTTTAGGATAGCTAGTATTAAGAAACCTCCATTTGCAGTTGATTTTAAGGTTCACTATGACCAAGCCAATTTCATTTTTGGAACCAATACTCTAAGACACATTAACTTACAAATCGTTAGTTGAGATTATTCATCAATCTGATTGTTCATGAGTTAAAAAACATTCAACATACACTTTATGAAGACCCCGGAAATAGAAAAACTTCCATCATTGACCACTCAATGTAAACAAATTTAACCAAAGTTTGAAATTACATTTTAACAAAAATATAAGTGGTAAAATTTCCCTTATTTAGCAGTTGTTCCACTTATTGATATTGAAATACAATAATAATTAGCTGTGTACTGTTTCGGTTCATTATTCACAGTTGAACCGTATATAGCATTCGGCACGCGATAAGTCTTTGTCCCAGTGTACATAGAATCTATTATGATTGTTCTATTCAATCGACAATAAAAGAAATAATAAGTCGGTGCAGGAAATCACCATGAATTAAAACGGACAGATCGAACATAGTTTGCCTGGTATATTTTTGCTTTATAATATTTTTCCTTTGCTATCTTCAATCATGAAATATTATAAAAAGTAAATTTCGTATGCTTTTACATTTATTTGGTACCATGTAAACTATAAATATCTCTCTTTTTATTACCATATTCGTCATAAAATGTGCATACCTACGAAAGATTGGATTAAATATCTTCAGTCTCAGACTAAGGTAGTTAATTTTGCTGTAACACCAAAGGAATGTTGGATTGTCGCTCTCCCACTCGAGACCCCCGAACCCGATGTTGCTGCCATTGGAAGGAAATTTTTGCAATGAGGTAATTTTTCACAGTTTCCATTGAAATTTATCGCTATTTTCTCCAATAATTTTTGCATGACAGCAAACGTTTGTTTCAACATGTTTAAACAGGTGATCTGGCGCTGATACATTGAGCCACCGATGCGAGGTTGGTGTGTCGTCCATACCTCACAACGCGCAGGGCAGATTCCACTCATCGCGCCTTAGCTCTACAATAGGATGAAGTAGCCAACCAAAACAAATATGTTGAATGAAATGATTGGAGAAGACTGGCAGAATATCAGCTAGGTACTCTGCTACTCAGGATACCTATGAAAATAAATGGCCGTCATCAGAAGATAATTCAGCAATATTTTTCCCTTGATGTAACATTGTATATATGGTTGTAATGTGTCAACAAGTAGCCTAAATATATAGAGAGAAATTAGACAAAGTTAATTTATATGATAATAAGATCAAGATAACTTTACGATAAAGTTGAGACAGCACTGAAACAATGAATTCCGTTGCCAAGGGTCGTGATTGTGTTGCATAATATTGTAATTGCAAGCTTTGCTAAGGAATATGAAAAATTGGCAGACCCAATTAGCCTGTAACTTAACAAAAATTATTTTCAAAGTATAATCTGATAGTACTGCATAATTACAACATTTACTTCAAATAATATGTCATGTCACTGAAACGGAAATAATTATTCTTAGATTAGTTAAAAGAATATTTGGATTCTAACTGGAAGACCAAAACTATTCCCTATAATAACATAATAGAGGGACATTAAAAACACATTTCTAGTGATCGGAATTGAACTTGGGTCCTGTAATGCAAAAAATAATAGAATATATTTCAGAAAAATCATACTTCCTTATCGATCGTACTTTAGCTTTGGCCCAATTCTTGTAGATGGTTTTATCATCGGTACCATATGGTAGATGGTTTTATCATACCTCAAGTCAGATAGCACTCTCTGCACTTTAATATAGGAGTTCAGTTCTGTCTGGAATCCTTTCCGCTTAGAGTGCAGTTGTCTGTACGACATCTTGTAGTATTTGTGAGGTTTTTGGAATTCGGCTCATCATTGAAATCAAAGAATTAAAACTAACAAACAATTGAATTAATAGCTTGCACTCCACGACTCACTACTGTCTGGGGTGTTTTCATTTTTAGCTTAGAGAGCAGTTGCTGATACTATATTTCTTAACTTTTCTTTGCTTAAATGATCTTTAGCTTTTCTTTTTTGACGCTGCTTCCAGCATTGCATAGGGCGAAGTTCAATTTCTAAATATGCATACGACTCCCATATTATTGCATAGCCTACCGTGAAGTTTTGTCCTCATGCTATGCTATTATTCTCATATCATGTTAATCGCTTTTATATGCTGGCACTAATGCGTCAAAGGAAAAAATGACGTTATTCAAATACATATAAATATTTCAATAAATAAATTGGTATGTAAATAAAAATATAAACCATTTTAATGGCTTGATTGCGGAATGAGTAAATTTAATAAGTATGAAGCTTATCCAGTCATTTAGTACGTGACGATAGCGACGGTATCTTTATGAACAGCAAGAAATTCAGATCAACTGAAGCCCCTCCAACCACGATTCAACAAAATTTAACAGGTGATCCGCTTTTAGGAGTCGCGATTCATCATTGATTCTTGACAAAACATGATTTATTGCTGGACAAATGACACACCGTCTTCACAGATCAAAAATTGATGGCACGTTGAACTGTTCGTTCGATTAATTTATAACATTTGTTTTAACGGTCCTAAACAATGTTGCCAACATCGCCTGGTTTATCAATTTGAATCAGCGTATGACTCAACTAGGTATGGAATTGTTGTTCCAGTGTTTCAATGTCAAGTGGCCACATTTAATGAGCTATTACGAAAGGAAGCGACAACGATCAAGAAATTGAAACACATATTTTATGTTCATTATAGAACAAGTGTTTGGATATTAAAATTGCTTTATTGAAAGCATGTTATTCTCAAATAATAACATAAAGACAAATAGCTTATATTTTGCTTGAAGGCCTGTTTATGAATTTGTCAAAATTATCATTCATTCATTTTATGTTGAGCAAATAAAAAGACTGGTCGAAATCCATATTCGTATATAATTATCAAGTTCTTTTTCTTCAAAAATAACATTTTTTATTAATTTGAATTAAGTTTTTTGTCTTTTAATTTTCTCTCAAATGTGTATGTTATGGTAAATTTTGAAGTTTTATCCTACAGTAAAATTTGCGAAGATGTTAGATAAATTGAAAGAAAAAATACAGATAAAATAATAAATGCACTTTTTCACAATTGCTAGATTTTTTAGCAATTTGGCGATAATTGCAATGATAAACAGAAAATTAATTTATTAAATAGTCGATTAATATCAGTAATACTGAATTAATCAGTAGAAATTATTTCACTGTGCTTTACCAACTGCATCCAAGAACCTGATTATATTAAGATTCTGAATATCATGTTATATTTTAATTCGAACTTTAAATATTTCAGTACGATTTTCTAATTTCTGAACCATATATGAAACCTAGAAATAAATTTATTTAATTGCGTATTTTTGACCCTATAGTATTGATGTCTTCAATATGGAAATTCTGGTAAAAATTGGGAAACGGTATTTCTGTGTTGTTTGATGTACGTCAGCGGTGCCTATCCGTATACCTAATTCTCATAATTTACATTTTAGAGTCATTGCTTGATATGAAAAATACAATTAGTATTATAATTAATCATTGAGCTTTGCAATAATATTTTTCCTTATTTATTATATATTAATTTAAATTTGTTCTTGTTTTGGCGTACCAGAAGAAAAGCGTTTTTACCGTTGACCTTTATCAACACAGACAGGCATTTAATAAGATTAGGAAATGACGAATACTTTATATATTCGACCTCTAAAAAATAACTTTTCTAGATAATCTTTTGCATCTCATTTTAACTCATATTTCGATGCTGTTGCTGATGTATCTCCCACAACGCTGTTCCCTAGAAGCTCTGAAAATTAACTGCATATTTTCAAATTAAATTTACTTTCAATATTTGGCAAATCAAATAATCACGCATCTTGCCATCCTTTTCCATCAATGCATAGAATGAGATTTTCGTTTAGATGCCCATTATAATTTTTTAGTTGAAAAATTTTCGAAGAAATGTTTGTAATGTTAAACCGCAGCATCAATTACAAATGAACTTGAAAAGAATACTACAAATGTGATAATTACATAAAAATATTCTTTGATATAAAATTCAGCGTTTCAATCGAAACCAATGGAAAATTTATACATATTCCCTTCGAATTACCAATAAAGAATTGTGATGCAACATAATCATCTACATGTAAACCCAATGATATGACGTCATACCGTACACTGTAGGAAAGTAACGTAAATTTACTGAATATTTGCAGCAATTGAATATTTCCAACGTTCAAAAACGCCATGTTGATGAGACTTATGCCAAAATGGGCTGTGGATGGAAAGCATCTATGTGGTGCGTTCCATCAACATCCCATATTTGACCAAATGAAGTCAATTTGAATTTTTTTTTCAGTACCACTCAGTAAAATTACTGTCAACGACCAGTAATTTTGTTGAATTTTTGTTACAGTGTGTGCAAGTTTTAAAATATATAAACTCTTCTTAACATGGGAGTTTTTTTTTATTGGTTTCTTTTTGCGCTTTAGGCATTTTTAGATGAACCTAAATCAGCCCATTCTATAACGGATTTCCGTGCCTTTCTTTTATTTTTGTATTGTAATTTATATATTGCTATCTTATTCTGACCGAAAATATCTGTTGCATTGAAAAATTAAAGAATTCAAATTTTCATTATATTGTAAGAATACTGCAATACATATATACAAAATTACTCCGACAGAAATATTTACAGAACTGTTATTTTCAAATTTTCAATTTCGCATTGCTGACAAAAGAATCTGTCAACATACAATTTAATAAAAAAAAGAGTTAAAATCATCGTTTTTATCTTAATTCCACATGATGAACCATAAAATTAAATTTCTTGTTTAATTTCAAATCCCAACTCATACCTAAAATTCAAGAAAAGAGAATTGTTGGTAAATTGGCAGCATATTTCCCACAATGTACACATGGGCTCTTACGATTGTTTATTTAATATCCAATAAGGGAAACAATAAATCAGAGTAGGAAATCACCACTAATTGAAGTCTTGCAGAAGCTCTTCAGCCAATATGATGTACGTCGTAGTACTTTCGCTTCAGCCTATGTTGGGATTTCTACAAGATAAGTAGATTAATATTTTTGTATTACGTAAATTTGGTGCTTAGTTAAATCTAGAAGAATTATTTCTTTTTCGGTCGAACAAATAGCAACTCTTTTCTATTCTTATTTTAAATATCTGTTTCCCATACGATATTTACGGCGTCTTTGTTTTCCAATTTCTAATATGGGACATCGACGCGACGTTCTACGGCAGTACCCATCCAACTGAAAGTCAGCTTTACTTTAAATGAGAAGTAAACTTAAGCTATATCGCAATATTTTTACTGAAGCAAAAACTTATATATGTCACTTCCTCTAGGTCATACAATATAAAAGGAGTAATTACCAAAACAAATGTCTAGGCTTTTACGTGACATTAAAAAAGCAACAATTGCCATGATACTTTTATGTTAGTTTTGTATTTGGCTGTTTTGTAAAAGTTAATTTTCTATCGTGTAATAAATTATAAAATAAAATTATGAAAGTAAATATTTGCGACACCATTTTATTGCAATCTCGTCTATTCTATTCATTCATAAATACTGCTAGATTTGTGCTTTCGATTAATATTAAAACTATCACTTTCTCAACGTCATACAATATTAATGGCATAAATATCTACAAAAAGACTGGTCTAGTCTAACCTTTGGAGATAAAGAAAGCAACAAATCTAATATACTCATGATACCTTATAATCAACTGTGTTTAAACATTTTATTCTACAACGTTAAAACGTGTCTTGATTAGCATTAATATCAAACAAATAATATTGCTATACGCATAAATTATATAATACACCTGCTTCATAACTTTAAGTCAAATGCGTGGGTGATAGGTCTTTGTACAATGGTGAACTCATCCGCTAAATACAATACAAAACAAAAGTACTTGAAACTTACCGTTTCAGTAATTTTATTCAGTGATATTAAAACAAAAGTGCAAAATCGATATTTTGGTCAATTAGGGACAATTAGGGACATTTAATGGAAAGCACCGACAAGGTCAATGAACATCCCATACTTGGCATTCCTCTCGCCAACAAGGAGGTTCTGCATTTTGGAAATATGGAAGTACTGCAAATGAACAGTAAATTCAATGTACTTTTGTTACAGTGTACTGCATGTTTGTCACAGTGTTTATACACTGAAAATCAAAATACTGTAATGCATGTATGCTTCCCACCAAGTTATTTTCGCTCAAAAAGGTGATGTTAGCTCTTTAAGTACAATTTATACTATATATACATTGCACTGTTCTATACAAGCAAAGACAATTCCATAAAATTATAAATATCAGTGACTAATTGAGAATTTGAACAATCGACATTCCTGGAAATATCATACATCCTAAAAAATATTATCCATAATTCTAGATTATGAGAACCAAGTGACATGCGCCGCCATGCGTGTTCGAACTAATATGCCTACCATCGTACAGTTTATCTCTCAGTTGTTTATTCAGGTAAAATTCTTATGCTTGAGGTTTTTTGATTTCGAAAAGTAAAAGATTATTCAAGGTATTCAATGAATGAAATATCTGAACCATTAAATTTCATTTGTATATAAAGCTTTAAGTTCAATTTTAGGCTCGCAACTAGGCCTTTAATATGACAAAAAACGAAGTTTGCATCACATCACTCTTACTTTCCTTAAAAACTCGCGTTAACATCAAATAGCTCATACCTTGAGCACCGCAATTAGCAAAGATGAGCAAAAGCACATGCAGCTCATTTTTCCTAATATGAATATGATATCATCATTGCATTTTTAATTTTTTTCGTAAGTTATTACCCTTTCCAAAAGCAGATCATTTGAAAGTTTTAAGTTCAACATTGCAACTTTTAATTTTTTGCTATGTCAGAATGAATCACATATCTCAGAAAAAAGTTTCAAGTTACATCTTAGAAAAAATAGAAGTGGTAAAATTATCTATATTCAGGAGCTGTACTATTTCTTGATATCATAAACCTTGTACTGTTTCGGTTCATTATGGACAGTTGAACCGCATATAGCATTCTGACTTTAATAGGCCTTATTATTTTGCAAATACACAATTTCTGCAAATCCGCGATAAAACCACTTTCGTCACAATCAACATAGTATCTATTATGATTGTTCTATTCAATCGGCAATAAAGGAAATAATATTCGGTGCAGGAAATCATCATGAACTACAACGGACAGATCGATTAAAGTTTGTCTGGTATACTTTTGCTTCTAAATATTTTTCCATTGCCAGCTTCAATCGCGTAATATTATTAAAAGAAAATCTCGTATGCTTTAACTTCGAAAATTTGGTACCATGTAAACTATAAATATATTTCTTTCAATTACCTTTTTTGTCAAAATAAAATCATACCTAAGAAAGAATGGATGAAATATTTTCAGACTCAGACTCAGATAGGTAATTTGGCTTTGTAACACCAACGGAATGTTAGATTGTTGCTCTGCCAAATCTAGCAATGATGTAATATTTCACAGTTTCCATTGAAAGTAATTGTTATTTTTCTGCAACAATTCTTGAATGACAGCAAAACTTTTTTTTCAACATGTTTAAAACAGGTGATTGAGCGCCGGTACATTGCGCCACCGATGCCAGGTTAGTATGTCGTCCATTACCTGTCAACGCACAGGGCAGATTCCACTCATCGCGCCTTGTCTCTACACTAGGATTAAGTAGCCAACAAAAACATATATGTTGAATGAAATGATTGGAAAAGACTGGCAGAATATCAGCTAGTTATTTTGATAGCCAAGATACCCTTAAAAGTGAATGGCCGTCATCAGAAGATAATTCAGCGATAAAATTTTTTTTTTTTTTTCGTGATATAGCATTTCCCATAGGGGTGGAATGCGTCAACAAGTAGCCTAAATATATACAGGAAATTCAGAGAAAAGTAATTCATATAGTAAGAAAAAAGATCAAGAAAACTTTACAGCAGAGTTGAGACAGCACAGAATCAGTGAATTCCATTATCAAGGAATCTTGATTTCGTTGCATAATAATATAAATAGCAAGCATTGTTAGGAAATTTTAAAAAACTGGCAGACCCACTTAGCCTGTAATTTACAAAAACCTATTTTCAGACAATAATCCGATAGTACCCGCATAACTATAACTTGAACTTTACTTGAAATATCATGTCATGTCACTAAAACAGAAGTAGTCGTTTGAGTTCTAATTGGAAGATCAAAACTATTCCCATCAGAACATATTTATGGAAAAGATTTGAGGAACTTTAGGAGCACATTCCTCGTGATCGAAATAAAGTTTTTAAATTTGGACCAGAAATTGAGTACTGTAATATAAAAAATAATGCAATATATTAAGAAAAAACATATTTTCTTATCGATTGTACTTTAGATTGGCCCCAATTCTTGTAGATGGTTTTACCATCGGTACCATGCGGTAGATGGATTTATCATTGCTCATGGCCGATTTCCTTCTCTGCACTTTAGCATAGGAGTTCAATTCTGTTTGGAATATTTACCGCTTAGAGTGCAGTTGTTGGTACGACATTTGGTAGCAGCGTTGTAGCCATTAATTATGATTAGGCGACAGCTTTGCGACTTAACGCGACTTAACGGTCGTTGTTTCATAATCGGCATCAGTTCCCCCAAAAAGTTGGAGACATTCTTTCAGGGCGCCACGTTCATTAAAAAGAGGTTCACAATAATGGGTAAGATTACCATCTGTTATCGAATAACGTTTGCTGAAGATTCCCGACTTTGCTCCAACTATCACCATGTTTCAGTACAATTGTTAAAACCTATATAAATACCCGACTATTACATTGTTCGTACATTAAATGCTAAATACTGGAAAGCATTTGATGAACACCATCTTACTCATCTGCTTGCAGTAACGTGCTTATAATCTTGAGTGGGAGGTTAATATTAGATAATTTCTTATTGTAAGTTGTGACATCGACTTCAGCGCCGTCGTCACATGCAAATAAAACTGAATGATTCCAAAAAAATACCAATCAGAAATGCTGCTGTCGATTCCTTCAATATATCGTAAATTTGGTTCATAATATCTGGGCAATCTCGGAAGGACACGAAATAATTCCTGTAAGCGCGAGTTCGGGTTTCAAATTTGGTTCATCTTTGAAATCAAAGAATCAAAATTAACCAATATTCGACTGCATTTTGTCGAAACAATTTGGATTTGGCGATTGATCAGGTAGCTGCTCGTAAATTGGTATTCTCGAGCCTTGTGCCTGTGTGAATCATTCGCAAATTATGAATTATTATTACTGAATATTTGGACTTCATTACGATTTATGTTTTGTCTACATTATTTGAATTAATAGCTCGCAATCCACGACTTAGTACTGTCTGTGATGTTTTCCTTTTTCCCTTAGAGAACAGTTGCTGCTAATATATTTCTTAATTTTTCTTTGCTTAAATGATCTTTAGTTCTTCCCTTTTGACGCTGCTTCCAGCATTGCATAAGGGGAAGTTCAATTTTAAATATGCATACGAGTTCCATATTATTGCATAGCGTACCGTGAAGTTATGTCCTAATGCTATGTTATTATGCTCATGTCATGTTAATCTTTTTTCATATGCAAGCATTAATGCGCAAAGGAAAATACAAAATGACGGTACTTAGTACATATAAATATTTAAATAAATAAATAAGTATTTAGATGAAAATATAAATCATTTTGATGGTTTGTTTGCAAAATGATTTGATTTAATACGTATGATGCTTATCCAGTCATTCAGTACGTAACGATAACGACGGTATCCTTAAAAATAGCATCAACTAAAGCCGCTCCAACAAGGATTCAACAAAGTTTATCAAAATATATTGTTTAAATTCTAAAACATTATCACTGAAATGTAGTAAAACATACGTAGTTCAATGGAACATCTGCACCAATCGTGGTGACCAAGATATGTCACAGCATTATCGTAGTTGCAGTTAATTAAAAAGACCGAAACTGTTGAAAAGACCATAACATTAGAATGGAGAGCAATGTTGGATTTTTGTTAAAATTGAAGTGCAACAATTCAGAAGAAGAATAAGAATTTAGAAGAATAAGAAGATTAACAAAAAGAAGCTATCCATCACTCACAATTTATGTGCATCATATTAAAATCAAATGTTTCAATGACATCAAAATTTCATCGCTTAACTAAGCCTTAATATTCAAAATAGAGCATATACAATACGAATAACAAAAAAACATGTAACATATTGAGTTGTAATGTGTGGTGGGAAATTAAAAAACGTTTTAAGAAGAAATCAGTTACAACCCCGACAATTTACAACAAAATTTTTAAAACTAAAATCACATATGTTTTCAATGGAATACGTTGAAACATCCAACTCATTTTAAATCACCAAAAACAATATTAACAAAGATTTCGCATTGGGCATTACCTCTCTGACAAATTTAAAACTTACTTTGGTCGCAAGAAGTGTCAAGCCATTCGTATGTTTTTCTTCCGATTACAATACAATCTTCATTACCGCCTACGTTATTTGGTTGGTTAAATTTCCTGAAAATCATTTGTACAACAATTTAAATAGACACTTTCAACCACGCGGTCGTGACAAGGTGGACTATAATAAAACAAATTACATTAAATGAAACTGGAAATTCATGGTAGTTTTCTATACAGTAGGCAAAACGTACGACATTCTTAGTTTTAGTCAATAGAAAATGGTTGAGCTTTGGGCATTACACATCCGTTTTGCTGTCATGAAACCACCACGATGATAAAGTTCTTGAAAACGAAAGGGCATTACGCTACAAGTTTACATCGCAAATGGAGGTGTGTATGTCATTGCTTATTGTAATGTGTACATCATGGGAATCGGGAATAGAGAAGTTTGGACATTAACTGTCGCTGAATGAAGATACGATCGTTTGGGTTTCTAAATAAAAAAGGTGGATACTATTGGGTGCGATAGCCTAGTGGTTAGCATCGCATATAGAAGATCTCGAGTTCGAGTTCATTCGAGTAGGCACGTTAAATCATTCACAGCACTAAACATAGGGTGTAACCCTTGGTTAGGCTAAGCCCAACCGGGAAATCATATGTTTCTAACAATTCTAACGACTTCGCAATATATTGAATTTTTTTTATCCATCCGCCTATACTTATAAGCACATATTTATTTGATATAGTGATGCTAACTATGAAAGCATCTTATGATGGCTTTTTTTATTATTATTGAATTCACTCAAAGCAAGGCCGAGAGCAGTTCTTGAAAGGTAACAATTAACGGCCACTAAATATCAAAGAACTACTACAAAATATCAGCAACTATAGCTCTAAACAGAAAACACCCCAAACAAAACAGAACCATCTTAGTAAACTGCGATGAGTGGTATCTGCCCCTAGCAATAGCAAAATAATCTACCACTTTTTATCTTACAAATGATTTTTTGTGTGTAAAACGCAAAATATCGTTTGCAGATTAAATTTTGCGAAAATGCAATTGCAGATTCGTGATGTCTATAGATGGCCATCAGATATTATTTTTTAAAGAAAATCTAATACGCTCATACGTAAATAATACGTACATATATTAATCTCATCCACCGCCAAAGAATATAATTAGAAAGGATGAAATGTTGCAAAGAAATTTTATTTTCAACTAAACTTGTTATTTGGAAAATTTCCGCTTCAAACTATGTTGGGATTTCTACAAGATAAATAGATTAATATTATTGCATTACTAAAATTCAGTGCTTAGTGCCGCCTAGAAGCACTATTTGTCAAACAATTTACAATTTTTCTCTATTCCTATTTAAAATATATGTTAACTTCACGATATTCAACGCGTTTTTATTTTCTAACTTTTCCCATTCTTCCAGATTTATAAAACATCACAATATTGGATTTCGACGGGACGTGCTACGTGCTACTCAAACTGGAGTATGTGTATCCTAATCATTTTCAAAGACTAGCCTTTCATAATTATTGCAACATTTTTCTGGTGCAAAAACTAATATCTGTCACTTCCTCTAAATCATATAATATGAATGACTCAATCAACAAAACAAATGTCTTGTCTTTACTTTTGCATTAATAAAGCAACAATTGCATAATAATTTGTATTCTATCTGTATTTTCCTCTTTTGAAACAGTTAGTTTTATATCATCAAAATTGGTGTCCTTAATCGCTATAGACTAACTGTTACTCAACAAAGACAATGACAATACACCTACGCCATAACCTTGAGGCAAATGCGTATATGATAGGCCTATTGTACAATGACGAACTCATATCCGCTAAATACAGTACGCCTTACACTGTTGAAAAAGTGCCATAAACCTACCGATATTTTTTAGTAATTTTATTCAGTTATATTAAAATAAAACTTCAAAATCTATATTTGGGTTAATTAGGGACAGTTAATGGCACGCACTGACAAGGTACGCCAAGGGACAGTCTATACTTGGATTTGAAGTTCATTTCAATATTATGCTTTCAGTCCAATTTTAGGCTCGCAACTAGAGCAATAATATGACAAAACGAAGTCTACATCGCAGCTATTAACTTCCTTAAGAATATTCCTTGACATGAAATAGATCATACCTTGAGCACTGCAATTAGCGAAGATGAGCGGAAGCAGCAAATCTGAAATCAGCATATTCCATATTTAGTATTAAATATCTCTGGGAAAAAATTGATAAAAGCTTCGAATGGATTTGGATTAGTCAAACGCATTTCCTGTCGGGTTTATGAGGCGATTGAAAGAATTTAAAGTCGACTAGTTTAGTGGTAGTAGTTTTCCATTGCACAAGTCACATACCTCTCATTGCACTTTAACATGGCAATTCAGCAACATTTCCCGCTCATAATGCGTTCGCTAATACTACATCTTGCATTTGGTTTTTGCCATTAAGGACTAGTGTAGTGGTAGTAGTTTTCCATTGCACAACACAGATACCTCTCATTGCACTTTAGGCGATTCAGTAGCATTTCCCGTTTATAATTCATTCGCTAATACTACATCTTGTATTTGCTTTTCGCCATTAAGGGACGACAGTGTTGTGTAGGCCTATATTTGACAAGCACCCAGTTCTCGTTAACACTAGTCATACCGGATAAACTCACACTTCAGTATTATGATAAAATCGACTTAGGCGTATAAACACATTGTATATCGATCAAACTCAACCGTCGTAAAAAATTTGATAGAAATATCTCTTTCAAAAAATTCATTGAATTAAATTTTTTGACCCCTTCGCCTTCTTCTAAATTTCTAAGAGATAATGATACTTTATTGCATTGCCTGAATCCATTGCCGCACACAAAAAAATATTTTTTTTTTCACCCACGTGGATTTGTTTTTATCAGTCCCCCGTTTTTAAACCTCACATTGTGGAATTTCGACACGACTGGGTACGGCAGCACGCAAAGAACTTCATGCTAGTTTAATCTGAGCTGCAAATAGCATTATAAAAAAAAATATTTGCCATACCTTTTCCTTCCCATCTCGTCCGTTTTAAGCCTAACTCTTCTCATTCATAAATTATACTAAATTTGTGTTTTTGAGTTATAAATAGGCTTTCACCTCCTCAACATCATATAATGTAAAGGAATAAATATCAACACAAAAACTTGTCTAGTCTTAACTTTTACATCAAAGACAGCAACAAATCTCCTATTACGTTTGGTGCTCTATATGTGCCTATTTTGTAACAACTTCTTATGTATTTTTAAAAACCGTTTTTATTAACAATAACATCTGGCGGATAATATCCTTATTATCTAATTTTGAAAATGTGACATTACTTCAAATGAACAAGAAAGTCACCTCGCATTTTCACGTACTGCCAACGTGCGTTCATCAACAGTCCAATACTTGGCATTCATTCATAAGGGAAATCATTTTTGAACTTTGAAAATATGCAATTACTAGAAACGAACATTAATTTACTGCACATTTTCACAGTGTATGTACACTGCACTATTATATAAACATAGACACTTTCTTCAAACAATATATATGAATGACAAATTGAAATCTCGAACAATCGAAATTTCCGCCTCTCAAATGTAAGGATCAAGTGTAGTAACACTGATATAGATGAATCTTAAAGAATAATATTCGTAATTCTAGATTGTGAAGACACAATCGCATACCCGACCGGAACGTTATTTTTCCTATAACTGGAGTGCTAAATCACGCTTCAACAGTCAAGGATTTAAATTATTCCTTTGGATAGCTAGTTGTGCAGAACCCTCATTTGCAGTCTATTTTATTATTCCCTATGACCAAGCCAATTTCTTTTTAAAGACCTTTACTCCGTGACACATTATGTTTAATCCATAACATACAGATCGTTAGTTGAGAATGTCCAACAATCTGTTGTTGTTCATGAGTTAGGAAAAATTCAACAGACACTTTATTAATACTTCCGTTTTCTCAACAAATTGTTGTGGTATGTATCGGTATGAATTACTAATATTAACATACATAGTTATGAGGGGAATGTATTTTCAATTAACACTCCATGTTAAAAGAAAAAGTTCCATCTTTGAACCACAGAATGTAATCGACTTTGACCAAATTTGATTGTTTGTTTGTATTTGAAAAAGAAAACTTAATCTATTAAACAAGTTTTTGTTCCTATGAATGATTGATTTATGATTGATTCCAATAATTTATGCTTAGATCGATTCGAATCACCGAATCGAATTGCCCATCCAAACGTGTGATAAAGTTATTGGATACTTGTTCTGGGTTGAATAATTATTCATAGTTTGAAACGTACAATACCGTATAATTACGAGATTCAATTATATAACCTATTAAGATAGTTTAAAATATCTTGCAGTGTGATTATAATCTTAAAAAGCAATCATACGAAAATTACTAAAATTTTCAATATTTCATGCCTTTTAAAAATTAGTTGAAAGTGTACTTGTAACTTTCTGAAATTCTTAAAAACTTTCTTTGCAACCATACTCATGATCAAAGAAAAAATGTTTGACTGCTTTATGCTGAATAAAATCATAATTACTGAAATGAATAGCTAAATGAGGAATTGAAGGTAGCCCGAACACATCATATATATAATTTATATGAAATTATTTTTTGACATTCAGATCTATGAGATCAGTATAGAAGAGTATAAAAATATTCTAGCAATATTGTAACAAAACTTAATATTATGTTCTTTCATGAAGAACGACAAAAAAATAAGTATATTTTAAAAATTAAAAAGTAATATGTGATGGGAAATTGTAAATTGATATAATTTTTTATTCACTCCAAGCAAGGCATGAACCACTGATGAAAAGGATCAACTTACGAAAACGTATATGAGGAATATTTCAAAACGCAGTAGCAGCAGCTACACTTCTAACAAAAAGAATAGAAATTTTCTAATAATATTTTTGATCTTGAGGTTTGTCAATTGTTGTAAAGTAATCAGTGTCTTACCTCAACACATGTGTAAAATAGCGACTTATTAAGTTAAAATATATTTTGAATTTGTAGCGCAAAAGGCCGATGGCAAGGCCTAAAATTAATGAACTTGCAGCCGTTTGAGTAGAAACATCAAAATGTGCAACAGTAACAGTAAAAATTTCAAACAGGTAGAAGAACGTGTATTGAATGGTATCTCTCCTGGGCGTTGGTAAAATCATCTACAACATCTCACCTTTCTAAGAAGTGAAATAGAATTCGAAATCCACCACACATTCAGCTCATTTCTCCTAATATGAATATGATAGCATCATTGTGTTTTAAATTTTTTCATAAATTTTCGCTCCTTCATGAAGTAGAGCATTAAAACGTTTTTTTGCTATGTCAGAATTAAATACATCTCTCGGAAAAGAGTCATAAATTACATTTCAACAAAAAAAATATATTTAATTAAATTAAATATTTAATTTATTTAGCAGTTGGTCTATTTATTGATACTGAAATGGAATAATCATAAAATGCGTGCTGTTTCGGGTCAATATAGACAGTTGAACTGTAAATAGAATTTAGCCTTAATAATATGATAACTTATTATTTTGCAAATGAACAATTCCTGCAAATCCGCGATAACTTTATCTTCGTCACAATGTACATGGAATCTATTACGATTGTTTTATTTAATCGATAATAAAAGAAATAATAAATCGATGCAGGAAATCACCGTGAATTCTCTAGATAGATGAAGCGTTAGTACGTTTCGGTGACATCTTATCTTTATTGTATTGATATGATTAGATTTGATATTTATTTCATGCCATTCTTGATGAAAAAAATGTGAGATATTGATAAAATATTGCACACCACGACATGTTGCAAATATCTACCAAAACATTGACTTCAATAAAAATAAATATTTCAAATATATTATGATATTATTATGTTTCCCTTCAAATGCTAAAATAATTTTCGGCTTTCAAATATTTGGAATAATCTCAAAACAATATTGTTTACATTTTTTCATTTTATCAGTCTCAATTATTCCTGATTGTCTGTAAAAAGCCTTGAAAGTTTTCACAAGTTAAAATATTAGGCTAATTCAGGAGTTTCGCGACCCAGCAGAGAGACATGCTCAGTGTATAATAAGGCCATGTCACAACATTACCGCGCATATCATATTGTAGTTGAACATCGATTAGAAAACGCTGCTCGTTTGAATGCTACATTTTACTATGAAGCCTTTTCAATGTATATTAGGTGTTATATTCCTAAAAAGAATATTATCAGCAAATATATTTAGCATCCCAAATAAAACTGAACCCTAATAATAGAGAGAAAAGATTAAATGGTTCTGCCATGGGAACTAAAAACATCTACTTCTTCAATGCCTTCACACTATTACCTTTTAACTACAAGTAGTAACTGCAATTAATTCTAAAGCCCCCTCACAGGAATGAAGCTATTGGAAATACTCAATATCTAAAACGTTTTGATTCTTATTATAAAAAAAGTTTAATAAATCTACCCTGATCAAATACTTTGTCAAGCAGAACGTTGAACTGTTTTTCGATGATTTTTTGACCATTATTTTACTGATTCTTAACAATGTCGTCTACCTTGCCTATTGTTTAAGTTTTTCAATGCACGACCTGAACTAACTCTGGAATTGTTGTCTCGTTGTTTCAATGTCAAGCAACCGCGATTAATGAGTCGTCAGGGAAGAAATCGATGACGATCATGAAACGGAAGCACATGCGATACTGTATAAACATCAAAAAGACTTTCTAGAAAGCTTGGTACCCTCGATATAGATTGGAGACTGATAATTTATGTTTTACTTGAATGCATGTTATGAGTTTTTCAGTGTAAATATTCATTTGTTTTAAGTTAACAAATAAAAAGACTATTCTAAATCAATATTCGTACATAATTACACTCTTAATGTTGTTATTATTATAGCGTTTAATGTTTTCGATTTTTGATCTTTTCTCAAAAACGCATCTAACGAAAATGATCGCCATGTCGTTTTCGCATTGTAAGGGTTTCTAATCAATATTGTAATTTACTCTAAGCAAGGCCGGGAGAAGTTTTTAAAAGGAATCAACCAACTCCCACTCAATATCAAAGAGCTACTACAAAATGTAGTACCAGCAACGCAATCTAACCAGAAACATCCCAAACGGAACAGAACCATCATAGAAAAGCGCAGTGTATAGAATCTGGCCTGAGCTATAGCAGAATCATTTACCACTTCTTATCTCACATAATATTGCTTTGTGTGTAAACCCTCAAATATTGTTTGCAAATTAAATTTACGGAAAGGCAATTACAGTTTTGCTAGATTCATAGGGGGGCATCATATTTTATCTTTATACAAGACACTTCACAAGGCTCACACTATGAAATTCTGGTAAAATTTACCAAAGGCGGCTAGTTAAATCGTATATTCTTGCATATATTGATCTCATCCGACGTCGAAGGATCTGAATAGAAAAGATGAAATGTTGCAAAGAAATTTTACTTCCAACTTAACATTTTTTTTGACAATTTCCGCATCAAATTATGTTGTGATTTCTGCAAGGTTACTTGAATTTAAGTACTTGAATTTTGTGCCTAGTGCCATTCTTTCTTTGTCGAACAATTTAGAACTTTACTCTATTCCTATTTTTAAATATCTTTTTATTTCACAAAATCGCGTCATTGTTTCCTAATTTTCTTATTCTTCCCGCTTGGAAATTCTCATTATATGGGATTTCAACGCGCCGGAATGCGGTTGCACCCATCCAACTGTGTGTTTGAACAGACTGAAATGGGAAAACAAGCTGAAACTGAAGTGTGTGTACGCTAATAATTTTCAGAGACTATTCTTTCATAATTATCGCAAATTAGGACTAATTTTCCAAAAAATATTGCAATATATTACCGGAGCAAAAATAAAATCTGTCAATTCCTCTAGATCATACAATATAAATGACGTAATCAACAAGAGAAATGTCCAATCTTAATTGTGCAATTAAACAACAGCAATTGCCTGATACTTTGTATTCGGTCTCTATTTGCCTATTTTGTAGCAGTTAATGTTATATCCTTAATTGCAGTAGAATCACTCGATAACATCATTATAGTCATATAGTATATGATTGGCCTATTGTTTGGCTATATTTGCCAAACCATTCAACTGTAATCTCATCTATTCTATTTATTTATAAACACTGCTAGATTTGTGCTTTTGATTTTTATAACAACTGTAATTTTCTCAAGGTCATACAATATAAATGACATAAATATTATTGTAAAACCTTGTCTAATCATATCAGAGGAATTGAAGAAAACAACAAATATTCTGATATACTTTTGTTACCTCAAAATCGATTGGCATTCATCCAACCTACAAGAAGGTTCCGAATTTTGATAATATGCAAGTACTCGTATGAACAGTAGATTTACTGTAATTTTGATACAGTGTTCTGCATATATGCTTTCCACAGATGTATTTCCGCTCAACAAGGTGGTGTTAGTTTTTTATGTATACTTGAATATATATATATATATATATATATATATATATATATATATATATATATTGCGCTATTCTATCCAAACATAGACACTTCCATAAAATAATAAATATCCGTGACTAATTGAAAATATGAGCAATCGAAATTTGTGGAAATATTGATGAATCTTAAAAAAATAATATTCACAATTCTAGATTGTTGAAAACCCAGTCATATGCGCGGCCATGTCTGTTCGAACCAATATTCCTACCAACGCAGCGTTCATATCTCAGTTGTTCAAGCATGAAAAATTCCTATGCTTGGGATTTTATGATATCAAAAAGCAAAAGAATAAACAATAAATTAAATGCATTAAATATCTGAACCATTGAAGTTAACTTTAATATGAAACTTTTACTCCAACTAGGTCAATAATAGGATTAAAACGTTACATCACAGCTCTTAATTCATTCAAAACTTGCTACAACATTAAATAGATCGCACCTTTAGCACTGCAATTAGGGAAGATGAGCAAAAGAAGCGAAACATAAGCGAGCATAATCCTTATTTATTAGTATATATCTTTCCGATAAAGTTGATAAAATCTTCGAATGGAAAGGGGATTTATATTAGTCAAAACGCATTTCTTGTGGGACTTAAAAGTCAATTGAACGAATACAAAGTAGACTAGTGTAGTGGTATTAGTATTCCATTGCACAAGACAGATACCTCTCACTGCTCTTTACCATATCGGTACAGTAGCAATTCCCGTTAATAATGCATTTGCTGGTACTACATCTTATATTTGCTCTTCAACATTAAGAGACGACAGTGCTGTGTAGGCTTATGTCTGACCCAATTCATCCAATTCTTGTTAACGTTAGTCATAATATATAAACTCGGACTTTAAAAATCAGCATAAGTCGTCTATTCACATCGTACACGCATCAAACTAAACGTCGTCAATTTTACAAGAATATTTTTTTCAAAGAATTTATTAAAATAAACTTTTGGACCACTTTGCCCTTCCCTACATCTTGAGATTTCTACGAGATAACGATAATTTTTTGCATTGTCTGATTCCATTATCACACGAAAATATATATATATATATATATATATATATATATATATATATATATATATATATATATATATATATATATATATATATATATACATATATATAACCTGGGTAGGGCTACACACAAACAACTTGCCATCTCAGTCATTTTATGCTAACTCTTCTCATTCATAAATAATGCTAGATTTGCGTTGTGAAGTTATATAAAAACTTTCACTTCCGCAACATCATGCAACGTAAATGACATAAATATCAACTCAAAAACTTGTCTAGTCTAACCTTTTTACATCAAAGACAACAACGAATCTCCTGGGACGTATGTACCTTTTGTAACAGGTTTAAAATCATTTTCATTGACAATAACATCTGGTGGATAACATCATTATCATCAAATTTCGGAATTGCGCCATTACTGTAAATGAACAATAAATTTACCTCGCATTTTCACGCACTGCCAGCGTGCGTTCATCAACAGCCCAATACTTGGCATTCATGTCATACGGAAATCAAATTTTAACCTAATTTTTGTGAATTACTAATATTAACATACATAGTCACGAAGTTGTTGTATTCTTAATTCACACTTCATGTCCAAAAAGAAAAGTTCCAACTTTGAACCACAGAATATAATATAGAATATAATCAACTTTGGCCAAATTTGATTGCTTTATGTCCCTGAAAAGGAAAATTCACTTCATTTGTCAAGTATTTTTTCCTATGAGTGATTGACTCATAATTAATTCCAATAATTTATGCGTAGAATCGATTTGAATCACCAAATCAAATTGCCCATTTTAACTTGTGATAAAGTTATCGGATACTTGTTCTGGGTTGACTAACTATTCATAGTTTGAAACGTAAAATAGCCGTCTAATTACGAGATTCAATTATATATGGGGGTAACATATAAAGATAGTTTAAAATATCTTGCAGTGTGATTGAAACCTAAAAAAGGCAATCATACGAGAATATTTGAGGGCCTTTACGTTAACTTTCCGAAATTCCCAAAACCTGTCCATCCCTATCCAACCTTACTCATTATCAACGCAAAAAGTTTAAATTAGGGATTTAGATTAGTCAGAGCGAATTTCCTGTGTAGCTTAATAGGCGATTGAAAAAATACAAGGTAGATTAGTGTAGTGGTAGTAGTGTTCCATTGCACAAGACAGATATCTCTCACTGAACTTTTACATGGCTGTTCAGTAGCATATCCTGCTTATAATGCATTTGCTGGTACGACATCCTATATTTGCTCTTTGCCATTAAGTGACGGCAGCGCTTTGTACGCTTATAATTGAGCGCAATATTATTGCAGATTTTTATTTGTAAACGATAATTATTGAAAAGGAAGTGAGATACAAAAAGTTGAGGTGAACGTTGTCTCAATCAGATATTTTATTTTGTCTAGTGTGGGTCACTCATGGATCGCGCCTTGGTGGTGCGATTCCTCAGTTGTCAATTGTGTTGCGATCCCTCAGTTGCCACAATCGACAAAACGTGTTTTTTCAGCACAAATGACAGTCAATCAATATTTCGCTAACACTAGTTATACTGGATAAACTCACACTTCACTATTTTGAAATAATCGACATAGGGCATCTATTCACATTGTACATCTATCAAACTCATTCGTCGTCAAAAAATTGGACAAGAATAGATATTTTAAAGAATTCAATGAAATAAATGTTTTGATTTCTTTGCTTTTCCTTATATGTGGCGAATACTACGAGATAATGATATTTTTTGCATTGTCTGAATCTATTGCCACATAAAAAGAATATTTATATTTTTTCAGTCACTTGGATTTGTTTTTATCACCTTCCCACTTTAAAACCTCACATTGTGAAATTTCGACACGACTGGGGAAGGCTGCACACAAACAACTTCATGTTACTTTAATATGATCGGAAAATAAATTTACAAAAGGAGAAAATGTTTGCATACCTTTACATTGCCATCTCGCCCGTTTTAAGCAAATTTTTTTCTTAATAAATAATGCTAGATTTGCGTTTTCGAGTCATATAAAAGCTTTCAGTTCCCTAACATCATGCAATGTAAGTAGATAAATATCAATATAAAAAATTGTCTTAGTCTTCCCTTTTACATCAAAGACGTCAACAAATCTCCTGATACGTTTGGTGCTCTATATGTGCCTATATTGAAACAGCTTCTTATGTATTCTCATATAACTTATATATCATTATCATCAAAATTTGGAAATGTGCCGTTACTGTAAATGACCAATAAATTTACCTCGCATTTTCATCAACAGTCTAATACTTGGCATTCTCCTCATACGGGAATCAATTTTGAATTTTGGAAATATGCAATTACTAGAAATGAATAGTAGTACATTTACTGCACATTTTACAGTGTATTTTCATTGCACTATTGTATCAAACATAGACACTTCTTTCAAACAATAGATATGAATGACAAATTGAGAAATCGAACATTCGAAATTTCCGCCTCTCAAATGTAAGGATCAAGTGTAGTAACACTGATATAGACGAATCTTAAAGAATAATATTCGTAATTCTAGATTGTGAAGTCGCATACCCGACCGTATAGTTATTTTTCCTATGACTGGAGTGCTATATCATGCTTTACCGATAAATATGTCAAGCATTCTTTTGGATAGCTAGTATTCACCATGACCAAGCCAATTTTATTTTTCGGACCAATACTCTATGACACATTAACGTACAAATCGTTAGTTGAGATTATTCAACAATCTGATTGTTCATGAGTTAAAAAACATTAAACAGACGCTTTATTAAGACCCCGGAAAAGGAAAAAGTTCCATTATTGAACCACGCAATGTAAACAAAATTAACCAAAGTTTTAAATTACATTTTAACAAAAATATAAGTGGTAAAATGTCCCTTATTTAGCAGTTGTTTTACTTGATTGATATTGAAATAGAATAATCATAAGATGTGTAATGTTTCGGTTCATTATATACAGTTGAACCGTATATAGTACGCGATTACTCTTTGTCACAATGTACATAGAATCTAATATGATTGTTTTATTTAATCGGCAATAAAGGAAATAATAAACCGGTGCAGGAAATCACCATGAATTACAACGTACAGATCGATTATGGTTTGCCTGGTATATTTTTGCTGTAGAATATTTTTCCTTTGCTATCTTCAATCATGCAATAATATGAAAAGTAAATCTCGTATGCTTTTACATTTATTTGGCACCATGTAAACTATAAATATCTCACTTTCCATTATCATATTTGTCATAAAATGTACATACCTACAAAAGATTGGATTAAATTTTTTCAGTCTCAGACTAAGGTAGTTAATTTTGCTTTAACACCAGCGGAATGTTGGATTGTTGCTCTCCCAGTCGAGACTCCGGAACCCGATGTTGCTGCCATTGGAAGAAAATTTAGCAATGGGGTAATATTTCACAGTTTTCCATTGAAAGGTATTGCTATTTTTCTGCAATAATTCTTGAATGACAGCTAACGTTTGTTTCAACATGTTTAAACAGGTGATCTGGCGCTTGTACATTGCGCCATTGATGCGAGGTTAGTATGTCGTCCATTACCTGACAACGCACAGGGCAAATTCCACTCATCGCGCCTTGGCTCTACAAAAGGATTAAGTAGCCAACCAAAACAAATACGTTAAATGAAATGATTGGAAAAGACTGGCAGAACATGAGCTAGCTACTCTGTCACTCAAGATTACCCTTAAAAATAAATGGCCGTCATCAAAAGATAATTCAGCAATAATTTTTTTTTCTGTGATATAGCATTGTATATAGGGTTGTAATGCGTCAACAAGTAACATAAATATATAGAGGGAAATTAGATAAAAGTAATTTATATAATAAAAAGATCAAGATAACTTTACGGTAAAGTTAAGACAGCACAAAAACAGGGAATCCATTGCCAAGGGATCGTGATTTTGCTGCCTAATATTGTAATTGCAAGCTCCTCTAGAGACTATGAAAAATTGGCAGACCCAATTAGCCTGTAGCTTAACAAAAATTATTTTCGAATTATAATCTGATAGTACTGCATATCTATAACATTTATACTTCAAATGATATGTCATGTCACTGAAACGAAAGTAGTCGTCCTTTGAATAGTTAAAAGAATATTTGAATTCTAATTGCAAGACCAAAATCATTCTCATAAGAACATATTTGAGGGACATTAGGAACACACTTCTAGTGATCGGAATAAAACTTGAGAACTGTAATACAAAAAATAATGCAATATATTCAGAAAAAAACATATGGATGGACGTTATCATCGCTCACGTCAGTTAGCATTCTCTGCACTTTAACATAGGAGTTCAGTTCTGTTTGGAATCTTTTCCGCTTAGAGTGCAGTTGTTTGTGCGACATCATGTAGCATTGTCAGGTTTGAAATTTGGCTCATCGTTAAAATCAAAGAATCCAAAGTAACAAACAATCAATTACATTTTGTCGCAACAATTTGGATTTGTCGAATAATCCGTATTCTCTAGGCAACTTTGTACTTGTGTGAATCATTCGCAAATTATGCGTTATTACTGAATATTTGAACTTCATTACGAATGATGTGTTGTCTGTATTATTTGAAGTAATAGCTCGCAGTACACGACTCACTACTGTCTGGAATGTTTCCTCTTTTCCCTTAGAGAATAGATGCTGCTAATATATTTCTTAGTTTTTCTTTGCTCAAATGATCTTTAGTTCTTCCTTTTTGACGCTGCTTCCAGCATTGCATAAGGCAAAGTTCAATTTCGAAATATGCATACGAGTCCCATATTATTGCAAAGCGCAACGTGAAGTTATGTCCTCATGCTATGCTATTATGCTCATTTCATGTTAATCTTTTTTCATATGCAAGCACTAATACGCAAAGGGAAATACAGAATGACGGTACTTAAGTACATATAAATATTTAAATAAATAAATAGGTATTCAGATAAAAAAATATAAACCTTTTTGATGGTTTGTTTGCAAAATGATTTGATTTAATACGTATGATGCTTATCCACTCATTTAGTACGTAACGATAACTACGATATCCTTAAAAACAGCATCAACTGAAGCAGCACGAACAAAGATTCAACAAAATTTATCAAAATATATTGTTTAAATTCTAAAATATTATCACTGAAATGTAGTAAAACATACGTAGTTCCATGGAACATCTGCACCAATCGTGGTGACCAAGATATGTCACAACCTTATCGCACACAAAAAATTGTAGTTAATTAAAAAGACAGAAACTGTTGAAAAGACCATAACATTAAAAAAGTTGGATTTTTGTTAAAATTGAAGTACAACAATTCACCGAATCACAAATTCATATTTTCAAGCATAAATCACAAATGATCCGCTTTTAGGCGTCGCGATTCATTATTGACGCTTGGGAAAACATAATTCATTGTTGGACAATGACACACCGTCTTCACAGATCAAGAATTGGCGGCACGTTAAACTGTTCGTTCGATTTATTTATAACAGTTGTTTTAATGGTCCTAAACAATGGAACTTGGAATTTTCAGTCCGATTTTTTAAATTCTGAATGATATAGGAAGCCTAGAAATAAATTTATTTAGTTGCGTGTTTCTGACCCTATAGTATTGAAGTCTTCAATATGGAAATTCTGGTAAAAATTAGGAAACGGTTTTTCTGTGTTGTTTGATGTACGTCAGCGGTGCCTATCCGTATAACTAATTCTTATAATTTACATTGTTGAGTCATTGCTTGATATGGAAAAATACAATTAATCTTACAATTAATCATTGAGGTTTGCAATAATATTTTTTTCCTTATTTATTATATATTAAATTAAATTTGTTAGGAAATGACGAATACTTTATATATTCGACCTCTAAAAAATAACTTTTCTAGATAATCTTTTGCATCTCATTTTAACTCATATTTCAATGCTGTTGCTGATGTATCTCCCACAACGCTGTTCCCTAGAAGGTCTGAAAATTAACTGCATATTTTCAGATTAAATTTACTTTCAATATTTGGCAAATCAAATAATCACGCATCTTGCCATCCTTTTCCATCAATGCATAGAATGAGATTTTCGTTTTGATGCCCATTATAATTTTTTAGTTGAAAAACTTTCGAAGAAATGCTTGTAATGTTAAACAGCAGCATCTATTACAAATGAATTTGAAAAGAATACTACAAATGTGATAATTACATCAATTATTCTTTGATATTATCAGATAAAATTAAAGAACGAATAAAAAATAACCCACAAAAACTCTGCCAAGACAAAAGTTCATGAACGTTTTGCTAATGATACAAGAATAAGTACAATCAAAAGTTAAATTTTAAAAAATAGATTTCTCCATTTAATTCTTTAATAATATTTTTTAATAATATTTTCACATTCCTTTTAATTATTTAATTTTGTCAGCCTCTTCAATAAAATTCAGCGTTTCAATTGAAACCAATGGAAAATTTCTACATATTCCCTTCCAATTACCAAAAAGAATTGTGATGCAACATAATCATCTACATGTAAACCCAATGATATGACGTCATATCGTACACTGTAGGAAAGTACCGCAAATTTTACTGTATATTTGCAGCAATTGAATATTTCCAACGTTCAAAAACGCCATGTTGATGAGACTTATGCCAAAATGGGCTGTGGATGGAAACATCTATGTGGTGCGTTCCATCAATATCCCATATTTGACCAAATGAAGTCAATTTGAATTTTTTTTTTCAGTACCACTCAGTAAAATTACTGTCAACGACCAGTAATTTTGTTGAATTTTTGTTACAGTGTGTGCAAGTTTTAAAATATATTAAACTCTTCTTAACATGGGAGTTTTTTTATTGGTTTCCTTTTGCGCTTTGGGCATTTTTAGATGAATCTAAATCAGCCCACGGATTTCCGTGCCTTTCTTTTATTTTTGTATTGTAATTTATATATTGCTATCTTATTCTGACCGAAAATATCTGTTGCATTGAAAAATTAAAGAATTCAAATTTTTATTATATTGTAAGAATACTGCAATACATATATACAAAATTACTCCGACAGAAATATTTACAGAACTGTTCTTTTCAAATTTTCAATTTCGCATTGCTGACAAAAGAATCTATCAACATACAATTTAATAAAAAAAGAGAGTTAAAATCATCGTTTTTATCTTAATTCCACATGATGAACCATCAAATTAAATTTCTTGTTTAATTTCGAATCGTAACTCATACCTAAAATTCAAGAAAAGAGGATTGTTAGTAAATTGGCAGCATATTTCCCACAATGTACACATGGGCTCTTACGATTGTTTATTTAATATCCAATAAGGGAAACAATAAATCAGAGTAGGAAATCACCACAAATTGAAGTCTTGCAGAAGCTCTTCAGCCAATATGATGTACGTCGTAGTACTTTCGCTTCAGCCTATGTTGGGATTTCTACAAGATAAGTAGATTAATATTTTTGTATTACGTAAATTTGGTGCTTAGTTAAACCTAGAAGAATTATTTCTTTTTCGGTCGAACAAATAGCAACTCTTTTCTATTCTTATTTTAAATATCTGTTTACCATACGATATTTACGGCGTCTTTGTTTTCCAATTTCTAATTTGGGACATGGACGCGAAGTTCTACGGCTGTACCCATCCAACTGAAAGTCAGCTTTACTTTAAATGAGAAGTAAACTTAAGCTTTATCGCAATATTTTTACTGAAGCAAAAACTTATATATGTCACTTCCTCTAGGTCATACAATATAAAAGGAGTAATTACCAAAACAAATGTCTAGGCTTTTACGTGACATTAAAAAAGCAACAATTGCCATGATACTTTTATGTTAGTTTTGTATTTGGCTGTTTTGTAAAAGTTAATTTTCTATCGTGTAATAAATTATAAAATAAAATTATGAAAGTAAATATTTGCGACACCATTTTATTGCAATCTCGTCTATTCTATTCATTCATAAATACTGCTAGATTTGTGCTTTCGATTAATATTAAAACTATCACTTTCTCAACGTCATACAATATTAATGGCATAAATATCTACAAAAAGACTGGTCTAGTCTAACCTTTGGAGATAAAGAAAGCAACAAATCTAATATACTCATGATACCTTATAATCAACTGTGTTTAAACATTTTATTCTACAACGTTAAAACGTGTCTTGATTAGCATTAATATCAAACAAATAATATTGCTATACGCATATATTATATAATACACCTGCTTCATAACTTTAAGTCAAATGCGTGGGTGATAGGTCTTTGTACAATGGTGAACTCATCCGCTAAATACAATACAAAACAAAAGTACTTGAAACTTACCGTTTCAGTAATTTTATTCAGTGATATTAAAACAAAAGTGCAAAATCGATATTTTGGTCAATTAGGGACAATTAGGGACATTTAATGGAAAGCACCGACAAGGTCAATGAACATCCCATACTTGGCATTCCTCTCGCCAACAAGGAGGTTCTACATTTTGGAAATATGGAAGTACTGCAAATGAACAGTAAATTCAATGTACTTTTGTTACAGTGTACTGCATGTTTGTCACAGTGTTTATACACTGAAAATCAAAATACTGTAATGCATGTATGCTTCCCACCAAGTTATTTTCGCTCAAAAAGGTGATGTTAGCTCTTTAAGTACAATTTATACTATATATACATTGCACTGTTCTATACAAGCAAAGACAATTCCATAAAATTATAAATATCAGTGACTAATTGAGAATTTGAACAATCGACATTCCTGGAAATATCATGCATCCTAAAAAATATTATCCATAATTCTAGATTATGAGAACCAAGTGACATGCGCCGCCATGCGTGTTCGAACTAATATGCCTACCATCGTACAGTTTATCTCTGAGTTGTTTATTCAGGTAAAATTCTTATGCTTGAGGTTTTTTGATTTCGAAAAGTAAAAGATTATTCAAGGTATTCAATGAATGAAATATCTGAACCATTAAATTTCATTTGTATATAAAGCTTTAAGTTCAATTTTAGGCTCGCAACTAGGCCTTTAATATGACAAAAAACGAAGTTTGCATCACATCACTCTTACTTTCCTTAAAAACTCTCGTTAACATCAAATACCTCATACCTTGAGCACCGCAATTAGCAAAGATGAGCAAAAGCACATGCAGCTCATTTTTCCTAATATGAATATGATATCATCATTGCATTTTTAATTTTTTTCATAAGTTATTACCATTTCCAAAAGCAGATCATTTGAAAGTTTTAAGTTCAACATTGCAACTTTTAATTTTTTGCTATGTCAGAATGAATCACATATCTCAGAAAAAAGTTTCAAGTTACATCTTAGAAAAAATAGAAGTGGTAAAATTATCTATATTCAGGAGCTGTACTATTTCTTGATATCATAAACCTTGTACTGTTTCGGTTCATTATGGACAGTTGAACCGCATATAGCATTCTGACTTTAATAGGCCTTATTATTTTGCAAATACACAATTTCTGCAAATCCGCGATAAAACCACTTTCGTCACAATCAACATAGTATCTATTATGATTGTTCTATTCAATCGGCAATAAAGGAAATAATATTCGGTGCAGGAAATCATCATGAACTACAACGGACAGATCGATTAAAGTTTGTCTGGTATACTTTTGCTTCTAAATATTTTTCCATTGCCAGCTTCAATCGCGTAATATTATTAAAAGAAAATCTCGTATGCTTTAACTTCGAAAATTTGGTACCATGTAAACTATAAATATATTTCTTTCCATTACCATTTTTGTCAAAATAAAATCATACCTAAGAAAAAATGGATGAAATATTTTCAGACTCAGACTCAGATAGGTAATTTGGCTTTGTAACACCAACGGAATGTTAGATTGTTGCTCTGCCAAATCTAGCAATGATGTAATATTTCACAGTTTCCATTGAAAGTAATTGTTATTTTTCTGCAACAATTCTTGAATGACAGCAAACTTTTTTTCAACATGTTTAAACAGGTGATTGAGCGCCGGTACATTGCGCCACCGATGCCAGGTTAGTATGTCGTCCATTACCTGTCAACGCACAGGGCAGATTCCACTCATCGCGCCTTGTCTCTACACTAGGATTAAGTAGCCAACAAAAACATATATGTTGAATGAAATGATTGGAAAAGACTGGCAGAATATCAGCTAGTTATTTTGATAGCCAAGATACCCTTAAAAGTGAATGGCCGTCATCAGAAGATAATTCAGCGATAAAAATTTTTTTTTTTTCGTGATATAGCATTTCCCATAGGGGTGGAATGCGTCAACAAGTAGCCTAAATATATACAGGAAATTTAGAGAAAAGTAATTCATATAGTAAGAAAGAAAGATCAAGAAAACTTTACAGCAGAGTTGAGACAGCACAGAATCAGTGAATTCCATTATCAAGGAATCTTGATTTCGTTGCATAATAATATAATAGCAAGCATTGTTAGGAAATTTTAAAAACTGGCAGACCCACTTAGCCTGTAATTTACAAAAACCTATTTTCAGACAATAATCCGATAGTACCCGCATAACTATAACTTGAACTTTACTTGAAATATCATGTCATGTCACTAAAACAGAAGTAGTCGTTTGAGTTCTAATTGGAAGATCAAAACTATTCCCATCAGAACATATTTATGGAAAAGATTTGAGGAACTTTAGGAGCACATTCCTCGTGATCGAAATAAAGTTTTTAAATTTGGACCAGAAATTGAGTACTGTAATATAAAAAATAATGCAATATATTAAGAAAAAACATATTTTCTTATCGATTGTACTTTAGATTGGCCCCAATTCTTGTAGATGGTTTTACCATCGGTACCATGCGGTAGATGGATTTATCATTGCTCAGGGCCGATTTCCTTCTCTGCACTTTAGCATAGGAGTTCAATTCTGTTTGGAATATTTACCGCTTAGAGTGCAGTTGTTGGGTACGACATTTGGTAGCAGCGTTGTAGCCATTAATTATGATTAGGCGACAGCTTTGCGACTTAACGCGACTTAACGGTCGTTGTTTCATAATCGGCATCAGTTCCCCCAAAAAGTTGGAGACATTCTTTCAGGGCGCCACGTTCATTAAAAAGAGGTTCACAATAATGGGTAAGATTACCATATGTTATCGAATAACGTTTGCTGAAGATTCCCGACTTTGCTCCAACTATCACCATGTTTCAGTACAATTGTTAAAACCTATATAAATACCCGACTATTACATTGTTCGTACATTAAATGCTAAATACTGGAAAGCATTTGATGAACACCATCTTACTCATCTGCTTGCAGTAACGTGCTTATAATCTTGAGTGGGAGGTTAATATTAGATAATTTCTTATTGTAAGTTGTGACATCGACTTCAGCGCCGTCGTCACATGCAAATAAAACTGAATGATTCCAAAAAATACCAATCAGAAATGCTGCTGTCGATTCCTTCAATATATCGTAAATTTGGTTCATAATATCTGGGCAATCTCGGAAGGACACGAAATAATTCCTGTAAGCGCGAGTTCGGGTTTCAAATTTGGTTCATCTTTGAAATCAAAGAATCAAAATTAACCAATATTCGACTGCATTTTGTCGAAACAATTTGGATTTGGCGATTGATCAGGTAGCTGCTCGTAAATTGGTATTCTCGAGCCTTGTGCCTGTGTGAATCATTCGCAAATTATGAATTATTATTACTGAATATTTGGACTTCATTACGATTTATGTTTTGTCTACATTATTTGAATTAATAGCTCGCAATCCACGACTTAGTACTGTCTGTGATGTTTTCCTTTTTCCCTTAGAGAACAGTTGCTGCTAATATATTTCTTAATTTTTCTTTGCTTAAATGATCTTTAGTTCTTCCCTTTTGACGCTGCTTCCAGCATTGCATAAGGGGAAGTTCAATTTTAAATATGCATACGAGTTCCATATTATTGCATAGCGTACCGTGAAGTTATGTCCTAATGCTATGTTATTATGCTCATGTCATGTTAATCTTTTTTCATATGCAAGCATTAATGCGCAAAGGAAAATACAAAGTGACGGTACTTAAGTACATATAAATATTTAAATAAATAAATAAGTATTTAGATGAAAATATAAATCATTTTGATGGTTTGTTTGCAAAATGATTTGATTTAATACGTATGATGCTTATCCAGTCATTCAGTACGTAACGATAACGACGGTATCCTTAAAAATAGCATCAACTAAAGCCGCTCCAACAAGGATTCAACAAAGTTTATCAAAATATATTGTTTAAATTCTAAAACATTATCACTGAAATGTAGTAAAACATACGTAGTTCAATGGAACATCTGCACCAATCGTGGTGACCAAGATATGTCACAGCATTATCGTAGTTGCAGTTAATTAAAAAGACCGAAACTGTTGAAAAGACCATAACATTAGAATGAAGAGCAATGTTGGATTTTTGTCAAAATTGAAGTGCAACAATTCAGAAGAAGAATAAGAATTTAGAAGAATAAGAAGATTAACAAAAAGAAGCTATCCATCACTCACAATTTATGTGCATCATATTAAAATCAAATGTTTCAATGACATCAAAATTTCATCGCTTAACTAAGCCTTAATATTCAAAATAAAGCATATACAATACGAATAACAAAAAAACATGTAACATATTGAGTTGTAATGTGTGGTGGGAAATTAAAAAACGTTTTAAGAAGAAATCAGTTACAACTCCGACAATTTACAACAAAATTTTTAAAACTAAAATCACATATGTTTTCAATGGAATACGTTGAAACATCCAACTCATTTTAAATCACCAAAAACAATATTAACAAAGATTTCGCATTGGGCATTACCTCTCTGACAAATATAAAACAGACTTTGGTGGCAAGAAGTGTCAAGCCATTCGTATGTTTTTCTTCCGATTACAATACAATCTTCATTACCGCTTACGTTATTTGGTTGGTTAAATTTCCTGAAAATCATTTGTACAACATTTTAAATAAACACTTTCAATCACGCGGTCGTGACAAGGTGGACTATAATAAAATAAATTACATTAAATGAAACTGGAAATTCTTGGTAGTTTTCTATACAGTAGGCAAAACGTACGACATTCTTAGTTTTAGTCAATAGAAAATGGTTGAGCTTTGGGCATTACACATCCGTTTTGCTGTCATGAAACCACCAAGATGATAAAGTTCTTGAAAACGAAAGGGCATTACGCTACAAGTTTACATCGCAGATGGAGGTGTTTATGTCATTGCTAATTGTAATGTGTACATCATGGGAATCGGAAATGGAGAAGTTTGGACATTAACAGTCGCTGAATGAAGATACGATCGTTTGGGTTTCTAAATAAAAAAGGTGGATACTATTGGGTGCGATAGCCTAGTGGTTAGCATCGCATATAGAAGATCTCGAGTTCGGGTTCATTCCAGTAGGCACGTTAAATCATTCAAAGCACTAAACATAGGGTGTAACCCTTGGTTAGGCTAAGCCCAACCGGGAAATCATATGTTTCTAACAATTCTCACGACTTCGCAATATATTGAATTTTTTTTTATCCATCCGCCTATACTTATAAGCACATATTTCCCTGATATAGTGATGCTAACTATAAAAGCATACTATGATGGCTTTTTTTATTATTATTGAATTCACTAAAAGCAAGGCCGGGAGCAGTTCTTGAATGATAACAATTAACGGCCACTCAATATCAAAGAACTACTACAAAATATCAGCAACTACAGCTCTAAACAGAAAACATCCCAAACAAAACAGAACCATCTTAGTAAACTGCGATGAGTGGTATCTGCCCCTAGCAATAGCAAAATAATCTACCACTTTTTATCTTGCAAAAGATTTTTTTGTGTGTAAAACGCAAAATATCGTTTGCAGATTAAATTTTGCGAAAATGCAATTGCAGATTCGTGATGTTTATAGATGGCCATCAGATATTATTTTTTAAAGAAAATCTAATACGCTCATACGTAAATAATACGTACATATATTAATCTCATCCACCGCCAAAGAATATAATTAGAAAGGATGAAATGTTGCAAAGAAATTTTATTTTTAACTAAACTTGTTTTTTGGAAAATTTCTCCTTGAAACTATGTTGGGATTTCTACAAGATAAATAGATTAATATTATTGCATTACTAAAATTCAGTGCTTAGTGCCGCCTAGAAGCACTATTTGTCAAACAATTTACAATTTTTCTCTATTCCTATTTAAAATATATGTTAACTTCACGATATTCAACGCGTTTTTATTTTCTAACTTTTCCCATTCTTCCAGATTTATAAAACATCACAATATTGGATTTCGACGGGACGTGCTACGTGCTACTCAAACTGGAGTATGTGTATCCTAATCATTTTCAAGAACTAGCCTTTCATAATTATTGCAAAATTTTTCTGGTGCAAAAACTAATATCTGTCACTTCCTCTAAATCATATAATATGAATGACTCAATCAACAAAACAAATGTCTTGTCTTTACTTTTGCATTAATAAAGCAACAATTGCATAATAATTTGTATTCTATCTGTATTCTCCTCTTTTGAAGCAGTTGGTTTTATATCATCAAAATTGGTGTCCTTAATCGCAATAGACTAACTGTTACTCAACAAAGACAATGACAATACACCTACGCCATAACCTTGAGGCAAATGCGTATATGATGGGCCTATTGTACAATGACGAACTCATATCCGCTAAATACAGTACGCCTTACACTAAAGAAAAAGTGCAATAAACTTACCGATATTTTTCAGTAATTTTATTCAGTTATATTAAAATAAAACTACAAAATCAATATTTGGGTTAATTAGGGACAGTTAATGGCACGCACTGACAAGGTACGCCAAGGGACAGTCTATACTTGGATTTGAAGTTCATTTCAATATTATGCTTTTAGTCCAATTTTAGGCTCGCAACTAGAGCAATAATATGACAAAACGCAGTCTACATCGCAGCTATTAACTTCCTTAAGAATATTCCTTGACATGAAATAGATCATACCTTGAGCACTGCAATTAGCGAAGATGAGCGGAAGCAGCAAATCGGAAATCAGCATATTCCTTATTTAGTATTATATATCTCTGGGAAAAAATTGATAAAAGCTTCGAATGGATTTGGATTAGTCAAACGCATTTCCTGTCGGTTTTATGAGGCGATTGAAAGAATTTAAAGTCGACTAGTTTAGTGGTAATAGTTTTCCATTGGACAAGTCAGATACCTCTCATTGCACTTTAACATGGCAAGTCAGTAACATTTCCCGCTCATAATGCGTTCGCTAATACTACATCTTGCATTTGGTTTTTGCCATTAAGGAACGACAGTGTTGTGTTGGCCTATATTTGACAAGCACCCAGTTCTCGTTAACACTAGTCATACCGGATAAACTCACACTTCAGTATGATAAAATCGACGTTAGGCGTATAAACACATTGTATATCGATCAAACTCAACCGTCGTAAAGAATTTGATAGGAATATCTCTTTCAAAAAATTCATTGAATTAAATTTTTTGACCCGTTCGCCTTCTTCTAAATGTTGAGATTTCTAAGAGATAATGATACTTTATTGCATTGCCTGAATCCATTGCCACACAAAAAAAATATTTTTATTTCTTCACCCACGTGGATTTGTTTTTATCAGTCCCCCGTTTTTAAACCTCACATTGTGGTATTTCGACACGACTGGGTATGGCAGCACGCAAAGAACTTCATGCTAGTTTAATCTGAGCTGCAAATAGCATTATAAAAAAAAAATATTTGCCATACCTTTTCCTTCCCATCTCGTCCGTTTTAAGCCTAACTCTTCTCATTCATAAATTATACTAAATTTGTGTTTTTGAGTTATAAATAGGCTTTCACCTCCTCAACATCATATAATGTAAAGGAATAAATATCAACACAAAAACTTGTCTAGTCTTAACTTTTACATCAAAGACAGCAACAAATCTCCTATTACGTTTGGTGCTCTATATGTGCCTATTTTGTAACAACTTCTTATGTATTTTTAAAAACCGTTTTTATTAACAATAACATCTGGCGGATAATATCCTTATTATCTAATTTTGAAAATGTGACATTACTTCAAATGAACAAGAAAGTCACCTCGCATTTTCACGTACTGCCAACGTGCGTTCATCAACAGTCCAATACTTGGCATTCATTCATAAGGGAAATCATTTTTGAACTTTGAAAATATGCAATTACTAGAAACGAACATTAATTTACTGCACATTTTCACAGTGTATGTACACTGCACTATTATATAAACATAGACACTTTCTTCAAACAATATATATGAATGACAAATTGAAATCTCGAACAATCGAAATTTCCGCCTCTCAAATGTAAGGATCAAGTGTAGTAACACTGATATAGATGAATCTTAAAGAATAATATTCGTAATTCTAGATTGTGAAGACACAATCGCATACCCGACCGGAACGTTATTTTTCCTATAACTGGAGTGCTAAATCACGCTTCAACAGTCAAGGATTTAAATTATTCCTTTGGATAGCTAGCTGTGCAGAACCCTCATTTGCAGTCTATTTTATTATTCCCTATGACCAAGCCAATTTCTTTTTAAAGACCTTTACTCCGTGACACATTATGTTTAATCCATAACATACAGATCGTTAGTTGAGAATGTCCAACAATCTGTTGTTGTTCATGAGTTAGGAAAAATTCAACAGACACTTTATTAATTCGGTTTTCTCAACAAATTGTTGTGGTATGTATCGGTATGAATTACTAATATTAACATACATAGTTATGAGGGGAATGTATTTTCAATTAACACTCCATGTTAAAAGAAAAAGTTCCATCTTTGAACCACAGAATGTAATCGACTTTGACCAAATTTGATTGTTTGTTTGTATTTGAAAAAGAAAACTTAATCTATTAAACAAGTTTTTGTTCCTATGAATGATTGATTTATGATTGATTCCAATAATTTATGCTTAGATCGATTCGAATCACCGAATCGAATTGCCCATCCAAACGTGTGATAAAGTTATTGGATACTTGTTCTGGGTTGAATAATTATTCATAGTTTGAAACGTACAATACCGTATAATTACGAGATTCAATTATATAACCTATTAAGATAGTTTAAAATATCTTGCAGTGTGATTATAATCTTAAAAAGCAATCATACGAAAATTACTAAAATTTTCAATATTTCATGCCTTTTAAAAATTAGTTGAAAGTGTACTTGTAACTTTCTGAAATTCTTAAAAACTTTCTTTGCAACCATACTCATGATCAAAGAAAAAATGTTTGACTGCTTTATGCTGAATAAAATCATAAGTACTGAAATGAATAGCTAAATGAGGAATTGAACGTAGCCCGAACACATCATATATATAATTTATATGAAATTATTTTTTGACATTCAGATCTATGAGATCAGTATAGAAGAGTATAAAAATATTCTAGCAATATTTTAACAAAACTTAATATTATGTTCTTTCATGAAGAACGACAAAAAAATAAGTATATTTTAAAAATTAAAAAGTAATATGTGATGTGAAATTGTAAATTGATATAATTTTTTATTCACTCCAAGCAAGGCATGAACCACTGATGAAAAGGATCAACTTACGAAAACGTATATGAGGAATATTTCAAAACGCAGTAGCAGCAGCTACACTTCTAACAAAAAGAATAGAAATTTTTTAATAATATTTTTGATCTTGAGTTTTGTCAATTGTTGTAAAGCAATCAGTGTCTTACCTCAACACATGTGTAAAATAGCGACCTATTAAGTTAAAATATATTTTGAATTTGTAGCGCAAAAGGCCGATGGCAAGGCCTAAAATTAATGAACTTGCAGCCGTTTAAGTAGAAACTTCAAAATGTGTAACAGTAACAGTAAAAATTTCAAACAGGTAGAAGAACGTGTATTGAATGGTATCTCTCCTGGGCGTTGATAAAATCATCTACAACATTTCACCTTTCTAAGAAGTGAAATAGAATTCGAAATCCACCACACATTAGCTCATTTCCCCTAATATGAATATGATAGCATCATTGTGTTTTAAATTTTTTCATAAATTTTCGCTCCTTCATGAAGTAGAGCATTAAAACGTTTTTTTGCTATGTCAGAATTAAATACATCTCTCGGAAAAGAGTCATAAATTACATTTCAACAAAAAAATATATTTAATTAAATTAAATATTTAATTTATTTAGCAGTTGGTCTATTTATTGATACTGAAATGGAATAATCATAAAAGGCGTGCTGTTTCGGTTCATTATAGACAGTTGAACTGTAAATAGCATTTAGCCTTATTAATATGATAACTTATTATTTTGCAAATGAACAATTCCTTCAAATCCGCGATAACTTTACCTTCGTCACAATGTACATAGAATCTATTACGATTGTTTTATTTAATCGGTAATAAAAGCAATAATAAATCGAGGCAGGAAATCATTATGAATTTATTAGATATATGAAGCCTTTCCTTTGCGACAAAACAATAAATTTGTGCGGTGGTAGTTAGTAGGTTTCCGTGACATATTATTTTATTGTATTGATATGATTAGGTTTGATATTTACTGCCTGCCATTCTTGATGAGGTCAAACTGTTCCTCGGAAAAAAATTGAGATATTGATAAAATATTGCGCGCCACGACATGTTGCAAATATCGTACCAAGACATTGGCTTCGATAAAAGTAAATATTTCATCTTTTACCAGAAAAGAAAAATTAATAAAATTGTTTAGAAATGGGATTTATATCGAAGCACTATTCCTGGGTTTATTTAGGATAAATACTTAAATTTTTACATAGAGATATTATTATGTTTCCCTTCAAATGCTAAAATAATTTTTGGCGTTCAAATATTTGCAATAATCTCAAAACAATATTGTAGACATTTTACCATTTTCAATTGTTCGTGATTGTTCCTAAAAATCCTTTAAAGTGTTGAAAAGTGCAATATTTGAATAATTGGGGAGTTTTGTAACCATCCTGTAACCATCCAAATATACTTTAGCTTAACCGAAAATGGAAAATACCATTATAAATCGTCTTATATTGAAGTAATTTAATTGCAGTATTTTTCTACATTTAAAACTATTCAACATCCCAACTTGATTATTTCCTTGATGTAAAAAAAATTGAAAATTATCACGACTTGGCGTTTTGCCACTAGTAGTAGTTATTCACCTAATAATGATGAAAAGACACTGTCAGGGACAATAGACTTTCAATTCACACCTCACCACTAAAATTCAATTTTATGTCTCTGAATACTTTCTTCCTATCACATGATGATATTTTCACTTCATCTTGACATATATCAGAGCTATAGTTACGGGAGACAGATTGGAGACAAAGCAAATTCAAATCGTTACAATAATCGGTGAAATGCTGTCAATTCTAGGAAACATTACCGGCTTTATCTAGTATATGGCCGAAAATAACGTCTGGATAAAACCAACAAAAATATGGATGTATGGAAATTAATCAGCACTGAAAGGTATCCCTAAGGAAAACTAATTACCGGCATCGCATATAGCTAAGAAAGGTTTCAAATATACTCCGAACCTTCAAAACATCGGAAGCATTACTAAAGTGAGGTGAGTTGCATCTTCTATGGTTGGTGGTTAAGGCCATCTGAAATCTTATATTTTCATTTGTAGCGGTTAACGGTTAATTCTATGAAGTACAAGCTTATAGAGTGTAATATAGTGCATATATTTAAATACAAACTTTATTGACAATAGTCACCATGACATAGGTTTGAAAATTTGAATGAGGACATAGAAAATGAACTTTATTATAAATTTGAAATGATCAACAAAAATATTGAACTATTGCAAAATATTAAATTTTTCACTTTATCTAGTTTATACAATATACATGTCGTAATTAACAAAACTAATGTCTAATCTTAGCTGTGGAGTTAATTTCATATTATTAAAAATCGTGTCTCTAATTGCAGTAAAATCACTCGGTTAGTACAATTGTATTCCCATAATTTATTGTTGGTCTATTGTACAACGACTAACTGTTACGGGCAAAGACAATAACTCATAGATGCATTGCACATGCATTGCAGAAAATATTAACGCCAAACAATTATTTGCATTCTCGTTCACTATAACGCTATTCTTTGACAAATACTATGGGCTCTATTGCGGAATATAAAACCTGTCATTTCCTTAACATCATGCAGAGTGAATTGCAAGTAATTATCAACATATCCGCATTTTCATACTGTCACATTGAAGGCAGCAACAAATGCACTGGAACTTTTGCTCATCTATATTCCCCTGCGCCTTGTGACAGCTTCTTTTATATAATTAAAAATCGTCGTGATTGGCAGTAATATCAATATGGCAAATGCGTATGTGATATACCTGTGGTACAATGACTAACTTTCACCCGCTAAATACAAACACCTTACATAATGTACTATTGTATCCAAACACACCCACGTCTTCAAGCCGTAAAAATGACTCGAGTAAAACTAATATGGAAATATTAGATGTAAACCTTCATTGTGTCGATCGAGTCACACATGCAGCCGAAACCGGAATAATTGCAACTTTGCGATTTTGCAACAAGCTTTGCAGACCTGAAGAAAGTTTGAGACGAATCATATCGATCACACGTAATAAAGCACAAATGAATTCAATAAAGTGAAACGAATTCATTTTAGTGGCGGGAATTGCGCAAGACGAAAAACGTCTGCAAATCACCAACATTCATCTTAAGATTGGGGTTCTCATTAGATTACTTAATTTTCTTGAATATTATGCATTAGTACATCCAAAGCAGGACACCCAAAATATGACTAGTTTGTCTCATAGGCAGTTCTGAGATGGAATAGTGCCTGAAATTGACTTATAATATATTGCTAACATATCAAACACATATTTTTG
>OZ023147.1:9662933-9915727 GCA_963675895.2 Styela plicata
CTACACTTAATCAGGTTTGCGAACATACGTGCATGCTGTGTGTCTCAGATACACCCGATAGCGTGTCTGACATACTTTTCTCGTCCCAGTTACTACTCTTTTGTTATGTTTCAGGACATGTAAATATGGACGCTCTACAAACAAAGACCTGAGGGTAGCCATTGTAATGTGCCAACTTTGAAATATTGCCAAGACAAACAATTCAGACGTTAACATCAGCAGAACTTTTCTCCACATTTTCCCGATTACTCCTTACATATATCATTGTTTTTAGTTGTTTATTTATTTTTTTAGCTCCTAACTTTTCCGCTAGTGCGTGTCAGGATCGTGAATCCAAAACGCGGTCCATCGGTAACAAACACTATAGGCAAATCAAATTCTTAACATTTTCTTCAATAATCGCTTTACACTTTTGCCTCGCAGGCAAGTGAGGAATTGTGTGGTCCGCTTTTGGCATTTGTCAATAAATTTAACGAATCCCCTCTTTTTATTTCTGGGTGTTCGCCACAGATCGCGCTACCTTTGCGCGTTTCATGTGTGAATCACACTTGGCTCGCATGTTTTATTTCCTCGTCCCATGTAAATAGGTGTCATTGTTGTCAACATGAGACTGTCTATGTGATTGCTGTCATTTATATATATAAACTTAAATGTGCACCCATGCACAACTTCTACCAACTCATGTTCGGACCTATGTATATTCACATCTACATGCATTTGCGCCTACATTTGCGCATATATTCTCATCCACGTATATTTGTACAACTGCATACTTGTATACGCAAATATTAGTAGCCACATGCGTTTGCATCTAGCCCGTAGTTGTGGGAAGGACATGGTACAAACATGTAAAGAGTTACAGATCACCAAACTTCTGTCATTGATAGGAACGTCTGAATAAAACAAAAGATAAAATTGCCTTTTTACGGCTTTAAATTTACATTCAAAATTGCCTTCTTGCAGCTAATGGGATATGTATGTTGTACCTATTCGTTTATCAAAATTTGCGAAGTATAATATAATATTTGCGTTCGTTCGTCGGTGTACATATACGCGGGTGCAAGCGTTTTTTGAGGCAAATGTAGCTTGAGTGTAAGCTTTTGTTGGTGCAAATTTAGCTTGGGTGCAAATATACGCTGGTGCAAACGTATGCGGGTACAAAAGTACGTGGATGCAAACCTATGTTGGTAAAAATGCACAGGTTGCGTTTATGCTAGATGTAAAGGAGTGTGTGTTCAAATATAATAGGTGCAAGTAAGCACAAGTGCAGATGTACGGCTTGCAAATTACACACATGTGCCAATAATGGGTGGAAACATATGTGTGCAAATGTACGAGATTAAAAGCTGCGGCCACCATTTACTGCGTGTTTTAATACGTGACAAAGATGTGGCAATAAAATGATAAATATTTTACCATCGCGCTGGGTAGATATCAGTCATTGCACTTTGGAATGGTGGTACAGTGCTCCGAGGATATTTTTCAGTTAGAGTAAAGTTGATGGTACTTCATTTTGTATTGGCTATTTAAAATGTGAGCGGCCGTTAGTAGGTTTCTTTTGAGTGCTGATTCTGGCTTTGCTTCAATAAATATATTGTCTTGCATAATAATATGCTTTGTTGCAATGTTTCTTCATGTTAAAGATATAAGTATTGACTTGTTGACACTGTGCAAGTCACTGGACACCCACTATCATGATACCATTTTGTCAAATAGGAGTCACACAGATGAAAATTTCTTCAGCGACAGGTACTTGACGAAACATGGTTGAATCGAATTACTTATTTTATTACTGATATTATTTACTTTTCTCAAAATATCATACTTTGACTTGGACTCAAAAACATCAAAAAGAACGAGAAATATTTATAAGGATAGTAATTTGCATATACACTCAATTAAGATTGATTAATGTCCACTCTCGTCTAACATCGTATTAATACCATCAATTAAAACCTATCTAATATCACGTTGTATTGCAAAATTTCACGTTGTATTACAAAACTTTGAATTGAATATATATTAATCAAAAAGTTTCAGACGACTCTGAAGTCACAATGTGAACAGTCGATATGTTAACTTACGTTTAGAAGAGAGAATGGTATTGTATATTTATTAGGCTCATGTTTAAATATATTTTTTAACATGTTAATAATCTAATGTTGTGTTTCTTAGATTTGTTTTAAAGTAATTAATAGGTTGGACCATTGAAATGAAAGTTTCTAGTATACTCTGTTTTATTTATTTGAGTTTTAGTCTTCGTCTGTCTTTCTGTTCCTCAGAAGAATTGAAATGTCGTTTCCAACCTGGTTGTGATTTTAATGGGTGCAATAAAGAATTTCATGAAAATTCTGACTCTTCTAATGACGTGATATTTCCAGTAACGTGTGAAGCAAAAACTGATGTTTCCGTGGAAATGCTGAAACTCCAGGCAGAAAATATAGAAACAAAAAGCACGATTAAAGAATTGGAAATCGGTAAAGTTCATGTTTTTTTTTCCCTTTTTATATAAGATTGATTGTAAATTACCTAGCAAGTTTAAAAAGGAACTAACCAACGAACAAACTTGTGCAAAGAACAACACTGACAGGATAAATCGGGATAAAGAATAAAATAAATGATGCGAATTCCACACACAAATTAAATTTAAATCTTATTTTAAAGAGGTATAGCAAAATTTATTCATGATAAGAAGCGATAGATGGCCTTACCATCGGCCAGGGCAGACACCACTTACTGCACTTTGTCATAGTAGTTATTTTCATTCTGGGATGTTTTCTATTTACTGTACAGTTATGGTATAATATTTATACTAGCTCTTTGCCATTTGATTGTCAGTTGGTTTGTTCTTTTTGGCAGGCCTTGATCATAGCAAAATTCAATAAAAATATCTGATCAAAATGGATTGTATTCTGTCGTTAAAATGAAAATTTTCGCTCTTTGACCTGAGTGTAATTGAAAATACATTGCTTTTAAGTCCGTCTAAGCTTATATTTTTAATTCGTAACAGTGAAATTTTTAGTTAATATAACGAAGACAATAATAGTAATAGTAAAAATGACATTTTTTATTTTTTATGGAATTAGCAATCCGATCCGATTCAAAAAACTGATCCAAATCAGATTTGAACACCAAATAATTCAATTTAGCCAAGCCCTACTTTTGTTGCGCGGACGAGGCCTATTTAGTATCATTATATTTCCAAGCTTTGTTTCAACTTTTTCTTTTGTGTATCTCATCGTGGCTCTATAGGCGTGGGCTTCACTAATGCCTTAACGTTTTTCCTGTATATTTCGTAAGAGGTGACCAAAGATGAAGGATAAATCTTTACGCTGATACTATGTTCTGCATTTTACTATGCAACAAATAAAGTAAAACAGTTGTCATTTTCCATCATCGTAAATTGAGCAAACGCGGTTACGTATTTGAGTCACTTAAAACTTTCTAAACTACTATACACTTCTTATTATTTATTATTAGATTTGGAAAATGTACAATCAAAGCTTCTTCTATTGGAAGATTTGATGACGTGGTACAAAGGTAGTAATACCTTCTTATATAAAGTATTCCACGAAAGAGTCAACTATGCAACCGCACAATCAAACTGCAGAAAACTCGATGCAAAACTTGTTTCTGACGCATTAATGAACTACAATATAAGAACGTAAGATTTGAAATTCTGAATACATTTATTCGAATAGAATGGAACATCAAATCCGAACATTTTCAATTAAAACTGATTAGATTAAAACAAAATAAAAAATTAAAAATACAATGGAGGGTCAAAATATTTCTTTTTCAATCTGAAACTGCACCTACTGTCAATAATATATTGATATAAATAAAACGTAATGCCATCACGCTTTTATTTAACACATCATCTCAAAGTACAATTATATTTGATTAATTTTGAAATAATTTTGATTGTATTTTGTCATTGTAGTTTTTGTTCATATGAACCATTTACGACCAATTGGAATAATTTGAGCTTCAAATCAATTCGAATTTCTGTATATAATTACTCTAAGCCCTGATATCATATTTAAACTCCAAACATACATATCTTAACATTTATGTTTTATTGCAGTTTATTAGTACCCCTTCTAGAAGAGTCAAAGGATAAAATTTGGATGGGTTTAGATAACATTGAAAACGAAGATACATTTATATGGTCTAACGGGACGATTGCAAATCCTCAGATTATTCCGTGGCATTACAATCAACCAAGTAGCTCGGAAATAAAAGAACTAAGATGCACAACTTTCGGACCAACTCATTACTGGTTGTTAAAGAGAGCTGATTGTTCCGAAAACCTTAAATATGTGTGTGAAAAGCAAATGGTAAATATTAATCAGCGGCAAATGTAGGAAGTATTTGGCTAATCCGAACCCTTTAGAATTCAAATATGTAATTTAAATGAATATTAAACAATATTATATACTTTATTTCAGAAGTATTTCTTATTATCACCGGTTCACGTATGATTCAAATAGCTTTCGCTTTGATTCGATTCGAATCACCAAATTTCGTTTGGTTAGTCCTAATTGTACAATACCAATGTGCGAAAGTTCAACCATTTCAAAAAAATTTAAAAACAGCTATGATCAACTATGACCCACTGATGGAACGCGTCGATGACATGCAATCTATTCGTGACTTATGCTTGACAAAACATTATTCTTGATTGTCGAGAGTTTATGCGGAAAATTACTCATTCGATCAGGCTTAATAAATTTTGCCAATCTGCTTTGGAACTTATCGATGTTCGAAACGCCTAAAATATTATTAATACTTACTTGAACTCACGGCCTTTCATATCCATATGAGTCATTCAATTTATAAATGTCAGTGAAGAGAGACATCTTTTTTTTGATACAAACGACATTCAAATGACCTTTGATTTAAACTATTGCAGATTTGTGATCCGTAAATCAATAATTCATTAATTTTAATTACGTAAGCTAATAGACTTGAGCCTGAAATGATCTTTAACTAAGCGCGCCGGAATTCCACGAGACAAACGATTTGCAAAGTTATTTTCGATATTTTCAAGATATCATGACTCAAAAACTTCTAAATTTTGTAAGGAATTGTAGATTTATTAATTTTGTGTTGCATTGATATTGGAAAATCCGTTTTTCAGTAAAATTTTTTAATTTGTACAGTACGTGTAGGGATTAGACAGTCTGAGCCTGATTTTAACATAGCATGATTAGCATTCACCAATTTCATTTTATCTGTAATATTTAGTTAAAGCATTTCTCTTGTAATATTCCCATTTGGTTTGCATGATAACAATTTTTGTTCATGCCCTATCACACTGATTCAATAGTTTTTATCAAAACAAAATTCACAATCATTAAAAAAGTGTTTGTCCTAATTGTTTTGTATGGTTAGTGAATTGCTTTATTGAATCTGTAAAATAATAAACACAAGAGTTTTTTAACTGACCCGTTCTGATTGTTTTCTACGAGGAAATTTCGTTTTTATAAATGTACCTAATCAGACTTGACAAAACGTGTGAGCGCAAAATATTTCTGGTTAGGATTCACCATCAATCATGTCTACATCGCATAGTCAAAAAGGTAAGTAATGATGTGCTTAACCTTGCTGAACATTTAATTGTGAGTCGACAGAAATTGATCGCCTTATAGTTTCGAGTTATTGGTGGCAGTCTATTTGTTTCCTATACTAGGTAAAGTATAATAAATTTTACACCATAAACTAAGTAAAGTATTACTAGATAACCAAGATTCACTAGGAAATACTTTGGTAAAACCCAAGTAAACTAGGTAATCAATCATTGTTTAGCTGTATATAAATAGATTTTTATTTATAGATTTTATGTTTCAAATATCCGAAGCAATTTCAAAACCCTATTTTTGTAATGAAAATGTGATTTTTAGCTTTTTATACTAGGCATATAGTTTTTTCAATCAGCTATGTGACTAATTATAGGTAAATTTACCCATTTTACCTATTTTAACAAACAAATCTTTAAAACGTCAAACAGGAAACACTGGTTTAAAGCCAAACGAATAAATTATATATTCTTATAAATAATATATTCTACTGAGTAAAAGTACCTAAAAAAAAAAGGTAAACTAAATATACTGGGTAAACACGTTACCTAAAAATTGCCAACACTGTTCCTCATAATAATTGCCTGTGTGTCTTAAACGGCATCAAAAATGTAGCATTAAAATGATAGAAGTTTTACCATCGCTCTGGGAAGATACAACATACAGCTCTGTTTTAGCAACTGTGTTTTAGTGGGCCGATCTTCTCGAACACGTTTTGCAATTAGAATGAAGTTGATGCACCTCCTTCGTTGTTAACTCTTTGTTATTTGGGTTGCATTGCGGAGTAGGGGAACATGTCTTGCCAAGCATTGGTCACTGATTGATGGCGCCTACAAAGCGAGGTCCATCAATAACTCATTTTTGACTGAATGAAATTTGTTTGAGGGGGATTTAATAGGTGTTTCCACATGATAATCACGAGCTCCTAAAAAAACATTTCGGTGAATTTTCTGCCATTTTCAATTTTTAATAATATATTCTAGAGGCGTGTATTTGGTTGCTTCCATTTTTGCGCTGATTTAGTCTTTCGGTAACACTACTTCAAATAAATATATCGCCTCTCCTAATAATATGCAGTCCAGATATTTCTTTTTTACTTGCCAAGTTATAACTCATTAATTCGTTTGCTCTGTGAAATTCACTCTTATTCACAATATGAAATTCGATTTTTAAAGCACGAGTGAAGGATAAGAATTTCAGCTTGCGGAGCAAAAGCTGATGCTTCCGTAGGAATCTTCAAACTTCAGATAATAAACATAGGAACATACAGTAAAATTTAAAAATTGGAAATAGTGAATTAAATCTCCGAGACGAATTGCCCAGCCCTAGTTCTGACACTGATTATCGGATAAGATTCAAGCCCTATTTGAGATGAAAGCCGGAGAAACACCTCGTGAAGTACGTATTATATCATACATATCATTATATCATGCAAAACTGACTTCTGACGCGTTCATGGATTATACGATAAATACCTAAGATAACTAGTATGGTTTGTAACTTTTAGATATCTTTATTTTTGAATTGAACATCGAATCGGAAAATTTGACATCGAATCTGATGCTTTTTGTGCAGAATGGGTGCAGAACAGTTTTTGAAGCCAACCCTTGGAGTAGGATAAGCCTGACTAAAGCCTTGTATCAGTGTTCAGTTATAGAAAGCCAAGATTAGAGAGGTTTGAAAAGATATGATCTTTCCGGTTCGTCTAAGCCTATCCAGTATATTACACCCTGGGTTGAATGTCAGACAGGGATTAACGATACAAACAAAAACAAAAATATTGCGAAAATTATTTTGAAAATGGCGAATTATGAGTCTTAAATTGCATAATAAATTTTAATATCGTCGTAGGTACAGGACTATGCAACTGAATAATTTGAAAACTGAATTTGAAACTGAAAACTGAATAATTTGAAATACGAATCTGATTACGATATTTTTTTCAGAAATGAAGCGATTCCTTAATTCCATATAAATAGCTATTTTTTCTCCTCATAGGCCCATTTTTGACTTACTCGTTCTTAACAAGGTCATGTACAAGTTGCCAAGTACATACGAATAAAGTTAGACAATTTGGGAGGGTATGGTCATTATTGTTCGGCTAAGCCTACCCAAGTTAATACACTCTGGATTGAGTGGTGTGCATGGATTCACAAGTCGGACTTGCCAGGAAGTCGAATCCGGGATCTTTAACCGGCGATAGCAACATGCTAACCACAAGTCCATCACTTCATTGCACCACAATTCGTATCCACTATCAAAATCAAGAGTCCATTGATAAAAATAAAAAATAAGAATCAATGCGCTTCCAGTTAATAAAGGCGCTAAGGTCACAAATGGATTCGATAAAATTAAAAAAATTCAACCTGTATTTTTTTCGTTGAAATATATTAATTTATCTTCATTTTACTAGTTTATGTTCCTTTGAGCGAATTACAAACTGTTTGTGCGTCAATTCGATTCTAATTTCAGAATTTATTTACCAGCCCCATGTAAGTACACTTTGACCTTTGTTCATAAAAAGTATTTCTTGTCGACCGCAGTCTGGGGCCTCTTCTTGAAAGATCAAACAAAGATATTTGGGTGAGTTTGGATAGTATTGAGAGCGAAAACATATTTCTCTGGTCTAATGGTACAGAAGCAATTCCCCGATTAATTCGGCGGAATTTCAATAAACCAAGTAGCACTGAATTAAAAGAACTAAGATGTGCAACGGTTGGGCAAACTTACTACACGTTACTGAATACAGCAGTTGTTTCTAAATAACTTAAACATGTGCGCAAAAAGCAAATGGAGATTATTGATTTACAGCAGGTGTATGGCTTCAATTTGTAAGATTTCTCTCAGTCTGTAACCTGTAATAACTTTCCTGTAACCCGGGAAAAACGGGTGAGTCAACTAGCCGATGAGACGCAGTCCATCTGTGGCACATGTTTGACAAAATGAGATTTCTCCTGATTGGCAATGATTTACGCTGAAAATATCTCATGACGACTAAGTTCGACTATGATTTTTACGGATTGTCATTTTTCAATCTTTAAATTGTAATGTCTTCTTGTAAGCTATAACCATTTAAATTCATTGTCAAATCATCTTTTGTATGATTCGCGCTAACGAGGTGTGAATTAAATAAAATTAGTGTCATAACGAAGGTGGATGAACCAAAATTATATAGTGGGGAGGGAATCCAAAAAGTTAATAATGATCAAGAAAAAGAAGTCAAAATAACACACTAGCATTTGTAGGGCCATAAATTTAGAAACATTTTTAAATTATCGAAATTCTTCCAATATTACTCATTTTGCATCCCTATCGATTCCGATCTTAAAATGCAATATAAACAGTTGACATCGCTATGGAGGTATAATTTAGCTGTTCATGAGTTTTCACACAGTAAACATTAGATGATCGATTTGTGACATGACGGCATTGCGTCCACATTCTAAGCCCAAAACACAAAAACGTGTTTCAGACCAATCGATTGTTTTTTTTTGAACATATTCAATAAAACGTGTGTGAGCTGTTATCATGTTATCATCACCAACAAAACAGTCATGCATGAGCTACAGATTAATCGCGCTCTGGGCATGGCAATCAATCAAAGATCTTTGCGTAAGTGACTTGTTCTCAAGAAAATATTTTCTTCATCACTTCCTAAATTTAAGGTTAATCATGGTCAGTTGGAGCTGAGGATAATTTTTCTGGAAAGATGCTGTAGCGCTATAGCTTTTTTGTAAATTGCCGATTTGGATTGATTGAAAAATTGGTTATACCTCTACGATACGCTTTGAAAGTCGTTTTCGTAGTCAAATTTTTAAACTTCGGCAATTGATAATAGGGCTGTTGGAAGTATTTACAGTTGGCTTGTTCATTAGTGCACAATTCAAACACCTAAAAAAGTATTCATTGTTATTTACATTCTCGTGACTTTTTGGCCCACATAGGTCATTTGAAATACGAGTCTTCGTAAAGCTCGCCCGTCTTTGACCAATTAAAATTTTTTCAAGCATGAGTCACTGGCGACTCGCGTCTTATGATCCTTCAACATCTGTGGCACATGCTCGGACAAAAGGAACTTTTGATATATATTTCCGATTGAGCAACGGTTTAAAATGTGTTTCGTAAAGAAATTATTGGACGTTGATGAATGAATCATCCACATATACGTTTTTTGTAGAGCGCATGCTTGGTAAAACTAGAATGACAAATATTTATATAACGTGAGACTCATACAACAATATTGCACAATAGATTACATTGTTTATTTATATCGTTCAGTCAATCTATTGTTCGCGTAAACCTATTCTGATAGGGTTGGGCTTATAAACTATCATTTAAACATTTTATGTCCAGCTATGGTGCGGAAGGTTCGATCTTCAGAATAATGGCTCAGAAATGTAAAAACTCCGTACACTGTTACGAAAATACAGTGAATTTAGTAGAAATCACTAATTCATTAGCTCCATTAATGAGAGTCATTATGCAAACCATGGACTGTTGATAGAATGTGCCGCTCGACACGCAATCTTTCAATACCCCATGAATCACATTTTCAACTAAAATATTCACGTATATAGTTTTCGTTATTATTACCAAATTAAAGTAAAATCGACGAACATTTGTTTAACTTTTTTACAGTGTTTATATCGTAACAAAACATATCACGTGTAACCGGCTACAATAGGAAAAGATATCCGTCATTGCTTCAATCCTTACAAAGTGACAAAACTATTTTTATGGATGTCACAACATTCTGTTGCGCGGGATTCACACCGAGTAAAATTTGACCACGCTGTTTATAAAAATATCGGCAAAAAAATCGACATATTCTGCTTCGTATGGCTCATACTTGACAAAACAAAAATCGGCTCGGGAAGCAATCAAACAAGTCATGTGTCACGTAATTTGCATCATGCATGGATCACTGATAATGCTCAATAGCAAAGCGCAGCCAATATGCACACCATGGCTTGAAACAGCAATATTTTGTACCGACATATTAACTTGAATAGAAACAACATTCGATAAAAGGTCATCCACATCAGAATTTTTTTTTTATCAAGCATGAGATACACATGGACCAAATCTATCACTGACTCTGGCTTAACAAAAATATTTGCACAACACGTTTCTGATTTGTACGAGATACAGCTACTTCAAGACGATTTATAACTCTGCCATGCTTGACAGGCATAAGCGTTAGCATATATTATATTTCACTGCCGCGTATTTATTTACATTCGCCACAATAGATTAGATATATTCAGAGCATACGAGGTATCAGAGACTGTAAATCATAAGCGGTGCATCATAAGCGCATCATAAGCGGTGTTCCTTGAGTTTTTCGTTTATATTGATTTTAAAATATGGGATATTTGCAAGTGATAGTCGTATTGCTTTTCCTTTGTACTACAGGTATGTTGCATTTTATTCATATAATATTCTTACCTATATTTTACTATAATTTCTTACTAGTATATGATTTGATACAGCAATTTATTATGAGGTCTATGAGTTATTGAGACCCGAGGTTTTTGACGCTGCTATCATTCTTTACTTTTATTAAAATGCGTTAAAAAAGATTTGCATACGTTATGTTGAATGTTCATATTTCTGATCATATGCTCCGTCAGTGCGTGTTAGGAAAGACTTTTCTCAATTCAATATTTGAATATTTGTATCCGAGTGTATCAAACCCAGTTTAAAAACTGATTGCAACTCCGAAGTTACTTTTCGATTCACTCAAGAGTCTAGAACCGACTATTTCTGGATAAGGATTAACTTTGACCTAAAAATTAATTTTCGGCATTTTCCAGCGTCAGCGATCAGATGTTACACATGTCTTGTATGTAATACTGTTGATTCGACAACAGAAACTAAAGAATGCAATGGTACAACGCCAACATGCACTACGGTTGAAGCGACTTTGAACGGTAGGTGTTTCGACAATTATAATGTACGCTTAGGAATGATCCATCAGTGGCTCATACGTGACAAAAAAATTTTTCTCAGCAATGGTGAATGGTGAGTGTTTGTTAACGAATGCTTTGTTATTTCGAATGATAGTCATTCCATGTCTGAAAAGTTTTGACCAACTTATCTTTGTTAAGCAGACCCACTCTGTCGGTTCATATGTGCGCATGCTATCCAAATATAATTTCTTCTTTTCAATCAATTTTGAATGGTATATACTTTGTTGAGCATAAGTCACTGAAGGATTGTGGCACCCAGACACGCTCCATCTGTGACTGATGCTTAACACATAAAATGTCATCTTAGCATTTTATTTTGAGCGATGGATTTATTCGTTATTTCGAATGATAGTCATTCCCTGTCAGAAATATTTTGACCAAACAAGATTTGTTAGGCATTATATAACCACTCAAACGGCCTATCTGTGGCTCATAGTCAGCAAATTACAATTTATATTTGACATTCATCTCTGTTTATGTTAACAAATGCTTTATCAATTTGGTTGAAAACTATTCCAAGTCAAGCACATATTAATCAAATATACTTTGTTGAGCATGAATCACTGATCCATTTGTGGCTCATGCTTAGTAAAATAAAAAGTTTTCTTGGCAATCATTTTTAAACGGTGAGTCTAGTTAACGAATGCTTTGTTAATTTGAATGATAGTAATTCGATGTCGTGAAATATTTTAACCAAACAGGCTTTGTTGAGTGTGAACGACTGACGGACCAACCGATTGAGAACGGCCATCCGTGGCTCATGCTTTACAAAAAAAAAAATCGTGGGACATTAATAGTCGGACTGTGAGCTTAAGTAATCGAAAGCTTCATTATTCTGAATGCTTTGTAAAATTGTATTGGGTTTCAATGATTTCCTGACAGATTAATTTGACTAAATATACTTTGTTAGCGACAAATCATTGATCGTATCACCTATCGCGGTCCATGAGTGGCTCAAGTATAAATTCAACTTCCAGAGTAACATATTTATACAGGTTGAGCAAATCTGGATATATTTTTATCCGCGTACTCCGTTTACATATAGCACGTTCATCTGACGATCCAACCTATTTTGAACAACACGTGCTACATACAAAAATATGAAATCCTAACTATAGTCACATACCAACATGAAAACCTAAATTTCTGATCAATAACTTAATGTTTTATTCTAGGAGAATTACAAGTAGGACGCCTATGTAGCAGTGGAGAAAACGGTTGTTCTCTCACCAATGGTGATCCAAACACTGATACACATACAACTACATGTTACTGTGATACTGGTTAGTGTAAGACTTTTTGTTTTGGCCCTTCTTTAGAATATATTTCCTTTAAAAAAGCTTTCTAAATAGCCTATTTGAAGACTTCAACTTAAAAGTCCCTTAAATGCAGCCAAACGGCAATTATCTAGTTCACCTGCTTTTTAATCTAAGTACTACTTAGTTTTGAAGATAAAACCAGTAATACTTCATCTAATTTTGAAGTAATTTCGTTTCACTTAACCTAGTAAGCAAATAGGTTGCTATCATTAGTTGATTTGATTTGACTTCCGAAGTAAGATTTGGGGTTTCGAATTCAAAATCCAAAAAGTGGTGGGAACTTTTGATATCGCCCAAGTGAGACACCACCCACTGCGCTTTACCATGTTGGTTTATTTCTGTATAGAATCTTTTCTGCTTTTGCAGTTTTTCTGGCGTTTTATCTTGTAATAGCTATTTGTCATTTGAGCGACCGTTAAATAATTTTTTTTGTACTCCTTTCGTTGGAACTTGTTTGTATAAAGAAAAAAAAATGAGTTGCAAATTTATAAATATATTTTTTACATAGTCATTTCTTGGAGTGGTTTGCCCTGGCCAAGGCCCAGTTCCCTGCGACCGCTTATAATCGGACAGTGTTAAGGTCGTTCGAAAGATATGATTATTTCTGTTTGGCTTAGCCTACTCAAAAGTTATAAATGAAATCATTAATTTTGTTGCATTAGAAAGCGTTTATCCAGGATTTATATAAGATAATTTAAATAAACTTTTCTTTAAGAATTAAATTTGTTTAAATTTCCAGAGCTCTGCAACGAAGCACTTCCGTTGAAAATGACAGTTTCTAATGTGGTTACGATATTCTCCTTCGTGTTGAGTTTTGTGAAAATGATGTTATGAAAATATACCGATATGTTTTTTTTTTTGTTGTATTTCAAATACCGGTATATACTAAAGTTTTTAATAGAAAAAGCCTTGATGAATAAATAAAGTGTAATTACTGTCTCGGTATTTGGTGTGGAGATAATAGAATAAGCGACAGAAAAGACTATTTCATTCCAGAAACATTCCAGCTTTTAGAGATGGCGACATAGCTTTTTCTGAATCTAGGAAAATATAGCGAATTTCACACAAAATTACGTAAAGTATTCCTTGATAACCTAGTATTACTCTTCAAACTAGATAGTATTTTGATTAAAAATTAGATAAATTAGGTAGTCCTCGTTTGGTCGTATTTAATGCCTCTTTCAATAGATTTTAAGATTCAAACTATTAGATTGTCAAAAATTTGTAATGAAAATATGATTTACCTAGTTTACTGTACTGAATACCTAGTTTTTCAAACAGGTACCTTTTTGAAAAGTAGGTTATTTACGTATTTCACATAGGAAAATTACTAAGTAAAACTTAAAGCGAAAACTTGGTAAAAGTTAAGCTTGGTTAGTCATATATTCTCAAAACTAGGTAAAAGCGCCTGAAAATAAACTTTATAAACTAAGTATACCATGTTAACTCGATACTTCTACACATTTAATCTTGAAATTAAAGTGACATCAAAGTAATCCACTCAAGGTAGTGACTGCAAAAAATGAGAATGCGGAAATTTTCATCCAAAATTTTTGTAGCGTTCAATGTAGCATATCCGCACATATTGTATCGTGCAATCCTGGAAAGCATTATTGCCCAGTTTGAGTGACAAGCTGCTTGTTGTGAAACTCAATAACAAAAATTGTAATTCTATTTTATTTATTTTTTTCTTACACTTTTTTATCTCCTGGTATAACATCTAATCCTTATTTTCCTTTTAGAAGTCAGAGAATCGTTGCAAAATGCATCTTTTGGCTCGATATATATATTTTTTTTCTCAGAGTAGTCTAACGCATCAATGAATATCAGCATTCAGTTGGAAACTCTGAGTCAATGAAGGATCGCGCATCCAAAGCGGGGTTCATCATTGGCTCATATTCGACAAAATAGACATATTGGATTTTTCCTCGGGTATGATTCGAACATTAAAAAGTACATTTTTTATATTTTGAATATTCTGAAGAGAACAGTGTGAAAATATTTTTATATCAAATTTTACAAACCGAGAGCAATCAAAATATAAATGTAAATTTATGATTATAATGCCAATATAGAACACTTTTTGAAGTGGATCACTATACCAAGGCCCTGTACCGATGGCCCCTCATTGTCGGACAGGGCTAGATTTGTTGGAAAGATACAATCTCTCCGGCTCGGCTTAGCCTACCCAAGTTGTTACACCTTGAGTTGAGTAGTGATACGCATGGATTAACGAGCCGGATTCTCTCCAGGACTTGAACCCGAGATCTTCAACCTGCAATGTAAACATGAAAACCACTAAGCCATCGCGCCCACAAAACATATCACGAAGTTACGTTGGTGCAACGAGCCTAATTAGGCTTAAAATATTAATATGCTACTGCATGAACATCTATAAATAGAGAAAACGATCTATAAGCTTCGTGATTTTGCTGCATATGCTCCCAAATATCCCTTTTCAGCGTTTGCAAAAATATTTTTGAAAGCATCATCGTAACATGGATATGGTCCCGGGTGGCAGTCGCATTTATGTGATATTATTTCAATATATGTTTTTTGGTAACATGGATCGTAGGAAATATTGCAGACATTCTTCTGATTGAATTTGATACATGTGTAAATAATTCTTCTTATTTAAATTACAAGGGTAAACCAAAGTCAGAGAGAATTATGTTTAACTAGTTAGGCCTGCTCTCGAGCAGGAGGACATGAACGGTTAGGAAGGTATATAGGTATGTCTTTATTTCAATTTCTTCATAAACAACAAACAAAATGGGCAAAGAAATATGGAGGGTAAATAAAACCTTAAATGAAGTATATTTGGTCAGTAGGTTATGTTCAATAGGTTACGCCGACCCGCGATGCTGGCTGATTATTAATATTAAACTTCCTAACCGATTGTTTTCCAATGTCTGCTACGAGACAATTTAACGCTGATGACCTATCGCGCATCACATTATTGCACATAAAACTTTGAAATGAGTGATTTTATCTGTCAATCATGTGCCATACATGATCTGCGACCCATCAGTGACATATGCATACAGAACCATTTGCTTTTATCGGGTTGTTAAATGACGAATAGGTGGCAAATGAACAGAAAACATATAAATTTCACTCAGTTCTGAAACAGTACCGGGTATATACCATAGAGTTATAGTTTGAAAAAGTCCGTGATATATATTTGCTATTCTTATGCTGTGTCTAAAGGGAACTCAGTAACATTACACCAACTGCAGTTTCGGGGTCTTGCCAACTCCGTGGTCCTTCTGCCGCTTTGTCGGCGGCTTCTGAAGATCGGTGCCAAGTTGGTTTTGTCTCAATTTTGCAGCTGCATGTTGCGTTGCCGAAACTTGCTCTCCGTTATCGGCGTCATTTCTCGGAGTTTCAATTAAAACACATGCCCGTTTTGTAATCCAGCATCATGTAAAACGCGCATGATTATACGAATGGTAGCTAGCTAGCAGTTAATTATTTATTTTTGTTTTTAGAAATTTAATCGACGTTCAAGTTGATGTTGCTAGTAATGAAGATAAAAAAGCAAGAATATAAATTAAACCGGTAAGTGAAAGTTCATTTGATTGATTTGTTGTTTGAGTGCATCGATACTGGAATTTGTTATTGTATCGTAGATATGTTTGGGATACGCTATGTTAAATACATTACGCCCACCTGTGATGCCGACTGATTATTCAACTTTATAACTGATTGTCTTGCAATGTTGAGCGTACGCATGCATGTTTATGGTCCGAAATCACGTCATGGCCGTGGTTACCGTGGTAGTTGTCACCTTAATTAACCAGATGCCACATTTGGATGTAATAGATGTTTGGATCTGCAGACCACGTTGAGTTGTAAGAAATTAAATATTAGCTTGTGCCTTGATTCGATGAAACTCTAAATCGATGGATGGAAACGATCGATTGAACATGCGTGATATTATTTAAATTTAATCCTCTATTACCCGATACGACGCCCAAGTTTGATTAGTATATTATTTATAATTTCGTGTGTATAGGCAAATCTACTCAATATGCATGGGCCATGTGTGGAACCGACGCGATGTTGAATGTTCCATACTCGGAACTGATCGACGTTGATACATTTTCATCTTATACTCATAGGTACTCCAAACTAACTTTGCAAAGGGTGAAAGTTCCCCATTTTGGCAAATTAGTTATTTATGAGCAGTTCGCGGAGCCATGTATGAAACTAACATGGAATTATTAAAATTTAATCCTAAACCAATGATTTAGATGTGGCAACTTATATTTCTTTTATGTCTTTCACATCTTGACAAATCTGTATTTTATTTGCGTGTCACACAAGGGATTGGGTTTATTTCACTAATCTTCTCGCTTGTACTGGAAGTCGAATTTATTAATATGTTATTAATGATTTTCAACTTTATTCCATCACTCTATTTTTAACCCCAATATATTTTTCTTTTCAGAATACACTGTGAAAGAAATGATTGAGACATCAGAGAATATTTAAAATGTTATTTCGTGGAAATTATATGCTCAAACTAAAAGGCATAACTATCAGTCATGAACGATTTTTTATGCTTGTCACATACTGTACATATTTTATTAAATTCATATAATTTTAATGCATTTATAATGGTATTCGCAGTCATTATCACTACATTCCTACAAATTTATTTTATTTTATTTCAGTAATTCATAAACAATTTTACGCTTTTTTATATATTTTCCTTTACAGCAATAAAAAACACATTTATTATGCAATCAGAGTCGTAATGCTTGTCGACTTTGCGGGTGGATTCGAGAAGACTTCGAGGAACAATAGAAACGAGAAAGCAAAGTAATTTATAGCTAATAACTAGTGAAACAATACACTATAGTGCCCTATACTTCAAAGTAATCATAAATTATTCTATAGTAATTTTAAAGTAATCCTGTAGTATTCTATATAGTAATCTTATAGTAATCCTATAGTATTCTACAGTAATCTTATAGTAATCCTATAGTATTCTATAGTAATCTTAAAGTAATCCTATAGTATTCAATAGTAATTTTAAAGTAATCCTATAGTATTCAATAGTAATTTTAAAGTAATCTTATAGTAGTATTTTATAGTAATCTTAAAGTAATCCTATAGTATTCTATAGTAATTTTAAAGTAATCCTATAGTATTCTATAGTAATCTTAAAGTAATCCTATAGTATTCTATAGTAATTTTAATAGTAATCCTATAGTATTCTATAGTAATTTTATAGTAATCCTATAGTATTTCTATAGTAATCTTATAGTAATCCTATAGTATTCTATAGTAATTTTAAAGTAATCCTATAGTATTCTATAGTAATCTTAAAGTAATCCTATAGTATTCAATAGTAATTTTAAAGTAATCCTATAGTATTCAATAGTAATTTTAAAGTAATCCTATAGTATTTTATAGTAATCTTAAAGTAATCCTATAGTATTCTATAGTAATTTTAAAGTAATCCTATAGTAATTTTATAGTAATCCTATAGTATTCTATAGTAATTTTATAGTAATCCTATAGTATTTTATAGTAATCTTAAAGTAATCCTATAGTATTCTATAGTAATTTTAAAGTAATCCTATAGTATTCTATAGTAATTTTAAAGTAATCCAATAGTATTCTATATTAATTTTAAAGTAATCCTATAGTATTCTATAGTAATTTTAAAGTAAATCTATAGTATTCTATAGTAATTTTAAAGTAATCCTATAGTATTCTATAGTAATTTTAAAGTAATCCTATAGTATTCTATAGTAATTTTAAAGTAATCCTATAGTATTCTATAGTAATTTTATAGTAATCCTATAGTAAATATAAAGTAATCCTATAGTAAAATTTTATAGTGATTTTATAGTAAATGTGTTCCAATTTTCTATAAAATTACTATAAAAATGCTATAAAAATACTATAAAATTACTATAAAATTGCTATACAATTTTTATAGTAATTTTATAGTATTCTGTAGTAAATTTTTAATAGGGAACATAAGACACGTATTTTCACACGCACTGCAAATGGAACAAACACTCAATGAATTGGTAGCAAATAATATCCAAACACGGGTGATAATGAGTAATAAACAGTCGGGATTCTTTAAATACAATCTTGGCACGTCCTTGACTCGGCTGTAAACAATCCAGTCGGACTGTAAATTTTTGGTAAGCAGTAATACGAATCCACAAAAAAAACATAATATAAAAATCTGTGCGCATCTGAACCGTAGACTTCAATTTGGTCAAACATGCGCCAACGACAGATAGTTTGCTGACGACGAAACACTCAACATTGCAAACTAATTTTCAACCACTGGAATGAAAGAGTGATACAATATCAATCTCAAATGTTGTGTATACGATTATATCGTCAATTTGATGTATGTCCAACACAGGTACTATACGAACCTTCGACCAATCCATGATAATCCGTAACCAGGACCAATCTATGCGCAGTGGACCCTAAAGCAAAAGTAAATAATCAGACATTGCTTGTCATGTACGGGACATAAAAAGACTTGGCTCGGGGTTGAATTGTTTGAAAATTAAAATTTCCACTCTATAGTTTGGCCCTTCCCACCAACAGGGAAAAGGAATTTTTGAAACTTAGGTATTTTTTCTGAGAATCGTCGTTTCACGGGACATAATGTGGATTGTGGAATAAAATCATGATAAGCCTAGTAACAGGTCCTTTCGGTTTCATATATTCGAACAGCCGCTTGATTTTAGTGCAACATAGTCCGCTTCTTATTGGAAGTGACGAAGTTATTTTCATCGATGTTTTGTTTTGTATAGCGCGGGTCACTGATGGTTGGTACCATCGAAGCTTGATCAATCCGTGGGTTGGAAATAGTTAGCGCGAAACTATAGGGCTAAAGCAATCCCGTAATATGGATTTAAAAAAAATCAAAAATCACATTAAGGTTCGTGTTTAATAAATAAAAGTCAATATTTCAGTCGAATTGCATGCATGTTCTACTCGGATATTTCTAATACTAATTTCTGTGTTTAGACATTCTTGGACTTAGGTTTCAAGTTTGATTTATATCAAACTTGTCGAGAATGAGTATGGACCCACTGAGGAATCCCACCGACTAAGCGCAGCTTATGTGTGGATACAAATGTAAAAATCTACACTTTGTGGTACGAAAACTCTTATTTAAATATCAGTCAATAAAACAAGGCTTGGCCAATTACCGCTTAAAGTTTTTGTATCCGGATATTTAATTGTTATTTTTGTTTATAAATTCACAATTGATCATCCAGTATTACAAATATTTATATTTAAAAGTTGTTGATTTTAATTTGACAAATCTGCAATGGAGCACTACCATTGAATATAACATTTTCCACTGTGGTCCTGACTTTCTTTTCTAATGTTTGACAAAAACGTTGAACTTCTTTAACGTATTCCTAACATGTTTAATATTTATGTATATATAAAACAATGACAAATAAATACCATGGGGTACAATAAGCAATGGAAAATGTTATAACTCTGTCGCAAAGCTTGGGTCCAATGTTTTCTGATGAGAAACTTCAAGTGCTTTATATTAACATGAATGAAATGAAAAAAAAAGTGGCTAGATATATTTAAGGGCCATTATCATACAGAAATGGCATTGTATCTCACTAGGTGTGTAAAAACTAAAAATACTGTATATACTGATAAGGAACAATTTTCGACCTTCTGTCAGTTTTTTTAATTAACTCCATGCCTTGGTAGCATGAGATATTTATTCGAAACAAAAACAAAAAATATTTTCACGTTCGTGGGCTCATCTCATCTGTATGAGCTTCATTATAGACCCATACTTTACAAATAAAAGTGAAAAGTGAAGCGATTTGATTCACTAATAGCTAATGGCCAACGAGCAATAGACCTAAAAACTATTCAAGAACTTGCTCTGCTATATTTCCAAAGGCTTAGAAAACTGTTTCTACTGAGAATTTGTGATAAGTTAAATCTTGTCTAATACCAATGTTGGGTTAATGAGGTCAAAGATAATTACATAATTTAACATACATTCATCGAACTTAACCATAAATTAGTGAGTTAAATTAGTTTACTAAATCAAGGCCAGAAGCAGCATCTAAAGATAACCAACCTAGGGCCTCTCGATCAGCTACTACAAAATGAAAACCAGCCATACCACAATCTGAAAAAATACATCCCTAAACCGAACTGAAATACTATAATAACGTGGTAATACAGTGGTGGTACTTGCTCTAATATCTAAAAATTTTAAAATCAACCATAAAGCTATGAAAGCATCTTCCTAACAAGGAAATGATGCTGGGTCGCAGTGGCATTCATGTAATATTGAGCTCAATATCGTTTTTAATTTGGGTTATCAAACTGTTCGAGAAAGATTTTTTTAGCCACTTTTTTGTTGTTAAGCTGCTCGACGATGATTTTTTCAGCCACTCAATTGTGCGTTCAGTCAACACTCCATATTTGGCCGAAAAATTCAATTTTAAATTTTTTTCAATGTTGCCAAGCAAAATTACTGTTAAAAACTAGTGATTTTGTTGAATTTTTTTACAGTGTGCGGTGCAATATTCTGGGAGTTTCTAACAATAATTTGTAGTTGATCAGAATAACAGCCGAACTGCAATACAATATATTCCCTGAACTTACAGTGTCATTCACAAGAATCTTCAACCATGTCTAATATAAAAAGCTCTAAGTTCATGCGTCGCAAAAATTTTTACTTTCTTGAAATTTCGTGGCCAATCCACTTGAAGAATCCATAATTGATAAATCTGTTGCGAATTAGTTTTTAAATTACAAATAGCAGAATCATTGGTATGTTTATTTTCCGTACATATTGCAAGACTTATTCTGTTACCATTAATCATCTTCAGTATTCGTGCTAATAGTATGTTCATAGTGTTTTGTCTTAACAGTCACGTTCTTCCACTGCATATTTCCCATATTTCTACGTTAACAAGAGCGTAATAGCGGAAGTGTTTTTTTCCGAGCACCTACCTAGACATGGACCAATAGCATAGTCTGGAAAAAGGATATAGCAAAAAATTGACTGCGTTTTTTTTGTGTTTCGCTGAATATTTTCTTATTGTATGTTTTATCCGCATCCTGCAAGAACATACAGGTTTTATATTACTAAATCCCATCACGGCTTCAAATCACATTGGTACGTTTTTGCAAAGAGTGATGTTGTGTACAGTACGCTGATTTTAACCGAAGAAATCCTGTAATAAGGTTTTCTAGACACCTTTCCGGTGCACGGTGGTTCACGCAAGCATTGCTTTCGGCTAGGGCTGAGCAATTCTTTTGGGTGATTAGAATGGGTATGAACTACCCCCACCCGGTTGGTTCACGGACAGAACATTAGATTAGCTGAATAAAATCTTTTGCCTCGATTCGGAACTGGTGTCTTTACGAGAGACCTTGATTCATCATAATTTTAAGCTGTGTCTCAGTTTTCCTTTCCAGCAAGATGGCAAAATATCCACGGAGCTATTTAAAGGCAAACGCACGAACAAATTTAAACTACTGAACTAAAATTAAACAAAAATGTATATAAAACTTCCACGAAGGGATTGTCCATCTCTTTTCTCAAACCTTATAGAATAGACGTGTTCCCCATCTCGTTCCGGTGCAAGTCGATCTGATCAGATCTTGTCTTACTGAGCATAAATAACTGATACTTTTCTACTTCGAACACGCCAGATAAGATGATTTTTAATTATTTGCATTCATTTAAACTTCCAAAATTATCAAATAAATTAGGAAATTAAATGGAAACTCAAAAAAAAAAAAAAAAAAACAGAAAAAGAAAATGAATATACAAAAATTTTCATGGCCCTGCAAAAAATCCCTCATGTCCTCTTCCTGCTTGTGTGAGGACGTTTCTGAATCCGTTCGTATAACAAGGGTAATGCCCAGGGCACTCACATTCATAAGGTGTTATTATTCCATACGCATCTGCTTTGTAACATTGATCGTATGGAAAATTGCAAATGCTGTTCCGATTGTATTTGAGACCTGTGCATTGTATTAACTTTGTTTTATTACAAATATGTGGCATAATGTTCATTTTCTTCATAAAGTTTTATTCGTAAAAAGTTATTCAACTCTGTAAAGGAGATTCCGTCAAGACAATAGAGATTAAAAAAAAATTTGAATCGATTTAAATTATAGGCAATTATTTTTTATGAAAGTTCGAATAAATTTTCAGAGCCGCGATATCTCAGTTTTTCTCACTAGTAAGAAAACTTAAACTTTTTCTTATCATTTGCATCTAAACTACCATTAATGTTTAAATTCATTTGAATCTGGTTCAAGCTCTCTGCTTTTAAAAACACAAATTTAACAAATTTGATGTATCACTTCTCTTTCCAAAAAAAAAAATTAATAGTAAAGTACAAAAGGGAATAGAAATGTATACATGTGTAAGATCATATGAGAGATATAAGATATTGTTATAGATAGCGTACCATGAATTAGTTCACGAAATTCAAAACTGTACTTATTATATAAATTATATTTTAGATAACTTTAAATTGTTGGCTATTTGATATAGGTGGCACATTTTAAATAGTTGATTGAACGTCACAGAAAACGTACCTGAGCTCAATACATTGAAATCTACATTGAAGGCTACTGGCAGTGTGGGAGGTTCTGAGAAAAAATAGCAATAAATCTTCACGACGAATCTATGTACATTTATCTATATATATTGATAAATTTGATAATACATAGCGCAGGTATATCGATGAACCTACCTGTACTAAATTCATTGTGTTGATAGAGGGATACTGGCATTGGAGTAGGAACTAGAAAAACGAAAGTTTTTTTTTTAAACATTTGTTGAAATTTTTTAAAAACTAAGCCGTACAGGGAAAGATAATATCTTTCCAGTAATTGTAAACCTGCCCGTCTATATGTGGTCTCTGTTACAGGGCCTTGGACATGATGATCCACTCTAAGAAGTGCCCTATAAATAAAAAAAAATATATAAAAATTTTCTTTTAGCAACGCCGGAAGCTGTGCCCAAACAAAATTCGAAGAAGCATAAAGATTACTAGACAGTTAAGGCTGGGCAAAACCGAATCAATTGAAATTCGAATTTGTTTCGACTAATTTTTTTGAATCAGATAGAATTACTAATTTTTTGAGCAACGCCGGAAGCAGTGCCCAAACAAAATTCAAACAAGCATAAAGGTTACTAGACAGTTAAGGCTGGGCGAAACCGAATCACTTGGAATTCTCTGATTCGACTAATTTTTTCAAATCGAATCGAATCACTAATGCTTTGCAAATAACAAATACCCCATTTTTAGTTATATAACCGCCCCCATTGAGAAAATAAAGAAAATTATAATTTGTAGTGTAATTTCCATTTACACTAAGAGCAACAATTTTAATATTTTAACGACGAAATATAATCGATTTTGGTCAGATTTGAACAAAATCGATTGAATTTCGTCGCTAAAAATTAAAATCCTAGTTAACTTAACAAGTATTTGTTCTTATGAACGATTCACGACGGATTCTAATAAATTTTGCTTCAAATCAATTCGAATCACCGAATCGAATTGCTCAGCCCTATAGACAGTGGGCTACTACAAACTGTAGTATACGAGCAGGTGCACTCGAGCAGCGAATAAAAAATGAAAAGAACTGATCCGGTATATAAAAATGCGGTGATGGGTATTGGTTGGTATTGGAACCCCCTTTGTGATAGTAGAACCTTCGGCCGCTCAATTGTCCATTTCAGTCGGTTCTTACGACATGCAATGAATGGGTAAAAGTAAATCTAAATCCCGTAGCTTAATGGCTATATAAATATATCAAATTAGGGATTGTAAAAAAGGAATGACTCCAAAATATTCGACTCAGATTCATATTTCCAATTATTCCATTTTACTATTTCTAATTGTTAGATTCGGTATGCAATCATATAATCGAATAGATTTCTTACTTAGATTAGATTGCTTACCATAATAATAACAAAAATCATTGGCGATTTGTGCTTAAAACATAGCAGCGGTCTTAATATGTTAGTTTTTAGTGCGCGTACATGACGTACCTAACTAAGAGTTTGCGAGTAATGTTCTTCTCAAGTGTTTCTTATTTAATGTGGAAATAAAAATAATTTGTGATAATCGTTGTGTTGTGGTAAGAACTGATGAACTCAAGCCCAAAGAAAATTTCTAGTTTTCAGTTAAGTTTATTTTTTTTTTTTTTAACTGGTTGGTCTTTCTTGAAGCTGTGATCGATTATTGGAACTGCTTAAAAATGTATAGGCGTGTGTTTTCGATTCATTGCCTAATAATAGAAACTGGTTGGACCTCCAGTGAAAAATGGGTAAAATTAATGAACGATAGTGTATACACGCGGGGGCAAAGCACTATGGCACATAACCATAGAATGATTGTCAATAAACTTGTCAGATTCAATTTAGTTTCAAACATTTAGTGGAATGGGAAGACGCAAAATAAATCTTGAAAGCGGGCAATGTTACAAATGTTTTTAATTGCAAACTCTTGAACGTACTTTTCACTTGCAAAATGTTCAAATAAAATATTCTTTGAATATGTTGAATATTTACTCACTTTGTAGAATAAATGCAAGTTTCTCGGCCTCTGGGTTTTAGCAAAAAATGAAAAAGAAAGGGAATTGATAAAAAGACAGGCCCCAGTGAAATTACAAAATTTTACTAAATACCCTTAAAATGAACAAAATAGTACTTAAAAGCTTTCTACCATGCTTGCTCCTTCAACTTTTTCAAAGAGCAAAATATATTGTCAATATTTACTAAAATATTGCGCTTATCTCTTCTTAGAAGCAATATCGTTTTTATATTAATTAGAAATAATTGTAATATTTGTCCGCTGTGGATAATCCGATTCGTCATTTTAAAAAAGTTTTGAGCGAAAGTATCATTGGATATGTTTTGTATTCACTTATATTTAGAAAATTTTCATAAGGTTAGGGTTAGAGAATAAAATGACTTATATTTTAACAGTCCATATAATAGGGGAATTCGCAGGAATCATTTGAATACCTGTGATTTTATACTCAACTTCAAAATAAATGTACCTGAAAACGGCTCCCCTTCTATACCTGCAAACACGGAACCCTAACAAATATTTAAGTCTGAGTCACAGATAGACCCCGCCGCAGTAGCGCAATCCATCAGTGACCCATAGTTGAAAAAAGTTGGTTATGGAGTTTTAATTTCATTATTAACGTACTATAACGTAAACTTATCAACATACCATAATCTCTGGAGTCACGTGCAAGAGCATACAAATGAGTCTGTACAGGAGCCTCCTGAAGTCGAGGTTCTAAAAAAGCAATATTAACCTGTTGATATAGTATTTTACGAAATTGATTTGTCATCATGTATGGGCATGCATCAAGCACTGGTAGTTGGCGCTTCAATTGCGCGGTCATCAGTTGCTTGCAATTGACATTATAAGATTTAATTTCAGGACGAACAAATATAATTCAACGTTTTTATACAAATGAGCACCCCATATCTAATTTTGCGGTACATTTTACCTAACATTTCGATAATTAGATAACATATTACTCTAGTTTCGAATATGATGTGTCTGGTTGTTTTCTTTTAAAAAATGCGCAAAAGACGCAAAAACCTAGTGGGTATCGTGGTGAAATGAGATAACTTGGGTAGTTTCAGCCAAACGGAAAAATGTCATAAAGTTACAAGAAAATTAACTGCTAGCCCAGATTAGTGCTCATGAGGATTTGATTAAATGAGTAGACACGAATAAGTACTAACCTTGTTCGTCTATAAGTGAACGCTTGTACAACCCTTTTCTCGGGGTGGTCATTCAAAAGAGTGAGTAAACAAAATATCGCAGTGAATATTTTTTATAAATTTTTCAACTTTTTAATCATTCTTACCCAGAAAACGCATCGCATATTTACATTGATCGAACTTGGCCTTCCAGTATTTCATCAATTGTTCTGTTATTTGTGGTTTTCAAGATATAACAAATGGAATGATTAGGAGAGAAAATTTTAACGGGTTTTATATTATATCTAATTTGTTCAAATATACGGCGGTATTCATCGTTGTTTAAGCCAGTTTGCTTCTCCAAGTATAGGCAATACCGCAATAGTTGATATTGGAAGTGGCTCCTGAATGTTATCTAGACAAATGTGTGTTATCGATTTGCATATATAAAAATATTCTCAATTTTAATTGAAATATATCAGAATTGCACAAAAAATTCACATTGTTATCATACGTATATTTAATTAGCAACATATATAGAACGTGGCAATTTTGAAACACCTGTTAAAATATTTATTTTTGAACAAAAGACAAAATATCTGTGTTAAAGAAATCCTATATTAGCTGATGGAGATTTTCGAATCTCCTTATAGTTTTAAAAATTAGTTACACTTTGGCTGATTTAAACCAGTTTGATAAATAAAAGTTGTTCACACAAGCTCATGTAATAAAGAGTGGCTGATTTCTTTGAAAAGATGGCAAAGATATCCTTGCATCGTTCGAAAACCATTAAAACGTCTAGTAAATAATTTACCCTAAACAATGATCTTAACCTTGAAATGTTCGTTCCAAACAGTATTCAGGAACGGCCGTTACATGAGTTACACCATATGAAAATAGCAGATATGCGCTATATGGTGTCTTGCGAGCATATTCAATATAAATCTATTAAAAACTATTAATATTCACTAATTAACAAAGCTGATACGTACCTTCGTATGATATTTCAGCAACTCCAGCATCTGCTGGAAGTTTCCATATTGGAGAATCTTTTGCGAGAGAACTTTTGAAATGTGACAATAATACAATAAGCAAAATCATTATAATTGACATTTTTGCTACAACTATAAGTATATTTTGTATAGCTAAGCTACCACAAAACTTCTGCTCATGAAATTATTACAGTTATCTGATCGCCGCGTATTTCCTTTGCGTATTTTTTCTACGTTTTGTAAACATTATTTTTCCGGAAGCTTTGCTTTACATGGGCTAGGCTTATTGTTTGAAATAAGAATATTCAAATAATTAGAGAATTTTTCAACTGGCTACTGGCTGAACATTCCCCAGAGTCGCATAAATTCTTATGTAGTGGTATCTGTCTTCATTCTCCAACCTCTTCATTATCATAAAATTTATTTTATAGGATCTGCTGATTTGACAATTGTTTTTGTTGGGCGTGAATCACTGACGGATCATGTCGCTAGAAGATCATCCAATCGCGGTCGATGCTCAATAAAACGATATTTATGATTGATATGTTTACATGACATCAATTTCCTCAAAAGAAACATTCAAAAACGAAACTAACAATATCAAGAAATGTCAGATGATTTTCAAGTATATATTAACATCTCAGACATCAAAATGTGGTTAAAACATCTTTTGTTAGGAAAAGGAGAATGATGGATCCTAGCGATGAGGCCTGACTGGGCGAACTCAATCACCTTGGTTCACCCTGACTGGATAAACGCATTCCGCTTTATCAAGTTTTTATCTCGGATATATTTTGCAATCTTAAATCCTTGAATATTCTCGAAATGTTGCTCAAATTTTATATATAAGAAAAGTGTGTTAAACTGTCGTGTTCCTTTTAAAATCAGCGAAAGAAAGAGAACCGTCGGTTGAAAAGATTGCAAATTTCCAATATGTTAGATTTGCTTCCCACTTAAATGATATTTTAGTCCTGAATGCAATAACTATAAACCTTTTGTGGAGAGAATGAATGAAACGATGAGAATCAGTAATCAGTGGTTGATCGGCCGCAATATCTTAGTGATCAACACTTTGGCATTGAAGTTTGTGCATTTAAGGTTCAGGGATACCAGAAAGTTCGCGTCACATCTCCACGCCGCCTTTCTAGACAGAATGTATTGAGTATGGGACATACTTTGCCAATCCGAACAAAAAGTCTTTCCAACAATTTAAATTTCTTGAATAATAATAAATCCGGAAGCGGAATCGTTGTAAGATCTTACACAAAGGATGTTGAAATGTTACTCGGTAGCAGCACATAGGGTATATAGCCAATAGACTCATCACTTGAAGCATGGGCCATCTTTAATTCACAGCAAATGCTAGGGCTATGAAGGCTCTAAAACATCTACAATTGCTTTTTAAATCTTTTTGATCTCCGAGGATATTAGAATTTCAAATATCCCTTATTTCCTTGCTAATCCATAATATAATATTTTTAAGTTATATCGTTTTTGCGATTTATTCACTTTCATAATTTAAATTTTGTAAGATATTCCCCTTCCTGATGGGGAATCCCAATCAGAAATTTTATTTCGTCGAGTATGCGCCACATATGGAGTGCGTCTTGTCGACGCGATCCATCAGTAGCACAAACTTGATATCAGATTCTAGAATTGTTTATGATAATTATTGATGTTGGTATTGATGGTGCAATTTATTCAATTAAATATAGATATATCACAGTTCAATCAGATAACACATTGAGTTAAGAAAACGTTGTTACGGATTGTAAATATTTATTCAAATAGACAATGTTATTTTTTGGTATTAGAAGTAGTTTTTGAAAGAGCCAAGTAATGCGTTTTTTTACTTTGTAAAAACGTACAGTAAATGTTCTGTTAATTCCCAACAACTGCAAATATTCGAATTCAAAATACCTCGTAAATTAGATGAATACTAAGTATGTACTGGCTATGGAATCACCTTGTTGGTGCGTTCTATCAACAGTCTATGGTTGACCAGAATGGTCGAAGACCAAAGTTTTATCATATAATCCTAACACTAATACGAATGTAACACAAATTTCATTAACTGGTACTGTTCTGGAGGAATCCATGACCAGTAAATTCACTGTAGTTTTGTTACCGTGTATTGGACCACTATACATTAAGTGGTATTTGTTCCGGATGATGATAAGACCAATCGTCATTAATAAAATTAATTTCCCCGTACTGTACGCATAATATCCGATAAAGACACATGAATATATTTTCTGAAATGCATACTCATTGCAAATTATTTAACCTTGTTGGTATATTAAAAACTTCAATAAAAATATTTTTTTAATGCAATTCGCACCAAGCAAGGTCTAATAAGCAAAACCGATTATTTTTTTTCACTTCACTCGCAACTTACGACGCGAAGAAAGTGCGTAAGTGTATTCAGTAAGTTTGAAATACTTGGAAAATCTGACCAGTAAAGCTGGATACAAAGGTACATGTTGCAACTATCGTTTTCCAAAGTTCCATCTTTTAATCTGTTGATTTTTGCATATGAAGAAAGATATTTAGTAACATAAATGAAAATATCAATACGAATAAAAACTCAGGGTCCTTGTAGCTGATTATCTTTGCTTCGGACCTTAAAACATCTTTCCGCGCTTAACTTTGTGTCTAACCTTCTATATATTTTAGATATTCAGTCATTTATAGGAGCGAAAATTCATGTAATTTTCACCTGAAACGATACGGTTTTGGAAATTGGTTGCATGAGCAACAAAAGTCTGAATTTATTATTATAGCTCAAAAGCGGATCAGGATCGAGTGAGTGGTGGTAAAAAAATTTCTGCAGCAAAATCAAATGCTTACTATCGTACAATGAACTTTCAATGCTAAATACGCTCAAAAAAGGAAATAGTCATTTCTTCCTCTTCAGTCCTTTTTTTATTTCAGTGATTTTATTTCGGATAAATGAAGAAAACAAGATCTTCGGACACCTATGTTGAGATTTCGATTCTCAAATCCTTAAATCCTAATTCTGATACGGGCAACTCAATTAAAAGCATTCGACAAATCCAAATCATTGATAATATTCGGTGCTGCAGCATTAGCCCATATACATAAAAATCTAATTGTCATAACTTGGTCCAGAGAGCAACGAGGTCCCTGTGCAATGATTTTGACAAACGCATTCAATCCAATTTAATAGGAAATCAGACAAAAAAGTGTTTAATTTAAAAATCTATTAACATCCAAATTAAAAAAAAAACCAACGAATTTTCAACCAGTAGAAATACATATTCGCCATATATGGCATTTGCAATCACGAATAGAGTGTGCAAAATTTAGAAATACAGGTTTCTAAGGCAAAAAGATTGTTACCTTTGTTTGGCATTGCAACGTTTTTATTCTGCCATTTCGGATTATCCAGCATCGAAAATGCTACTTCGTATATGGCTTGTGCCATTGTTATTAACAATAAACTGGACCAAATATTTGTTGAAAATGCCGTTCTTCGATTAATGTTTTAGTAAACAACAAAAACAATTATTATAGTAAAATATTATATCAATATTTTTCTTAGTCAATTATGGGTTGTTTGAGGAACTCGGCGCCCTTGGCGCGTTCCAGCAATAATCCGTACATGTGGTAATCATGAGGTTTGCTCCAAACTTTCAAAAACTACTGCATTTATAAACGTTTGAGCATCAAAGTAGATTTTTGCTACATCTTTCTACATTCATAGTACTACTATAAATACAATGCTTAGCATCACTTATTCATTGGGCTGCAACGTTTTCCCCCACGCATTTCCTCTACGTTTGCAAGGGTTTCTTCATAGGGGTAGATTTGAACGTACATGAACCCATGCTACATTGTAATTAACATTATGATGTAGTTGATATTTTGAAAAAATATATGTCAGTAAATTTACTTATTGCACGGTTTCGTGGATGATTATTCCAAGTATTTTACTGATTAATATTACTGCTTCTTGGGATATTTTGGCCAAATACCAATAAATATATTCATCGCATAACCCCCAAGAAATTAGAACAATATGTAATAATAATTGGTTTATTTCATTATTTTTGAAACAACAATGTGCATTAACACAATTGTGCTACTAGCTGAACGCAGCCGCCGTTAACCATGCCATGAAGACAACTTTCTTAAAATAATTTAGTTTACTTTTTCACCGGTTACACACCAGACTAATATCAACTTAATAAACAGCGAAACGTTAGTTTCTTGACTTACACCCTGTAGAAGTAGAGTATTTATAATGTCATTTCAAATTTGTATACTCTTATATGCGCATCTTCTTAACTAGTTGGATAGCAAAGAGTATTTTGCGGACCATGCAATTTTGCACTTGCTTGATAATGTTTGCACAAATCAATTTGTCATAAATTTCCACTTACACCCTTCAAATTGGTATGGTATATTATCCTGGCAGAAATTTATTTTGTGGAGAATGAGCCTTAGATGGATAGGCCTTTTCGTCGCAATTTATTGGGCACCCTTGAAATTTTAGTGTATAATTTTTAAAGAAAATTTTTCAAGTTATGCTGTACCAATAAAGATAATTCTGATCTAAATCTTACTCGATACACATGCATGTTTACATATTCAATAGATTTTGCAAATTTAGGTTGCAACACTTGATTGATGAAGTTATTGCGTAAAACCCCTAGTCCTCTTTCTCTTAAATTCCTTTCAATAATAGTGATCAAATGGTACTAATAAGCATAATTCATCGAAGAATATATTTCGAAAAAACTATAACGAATATTCTTAGATATAAAACAGAGTAAAGGATCTAATTTGCCAGCAATTAATTAGGCCTGGTAAAGTTCAACAAGTTTTTGGCTGAAGTACTACCACCTTCTGAAAGACCAATTCTCAACAATAGACTTTGCCTATTACATTGGGTATACTTTAATCGATTCATTTGGATACAGCATGTTTGTGTTACTTTGTGTTACTTTGTGTTACTTTGTGTTACTTTGTGTTACTTAAGCGTGATCGCATTGTCCGGAAGGCCGATGATTCGATCATGGTCGTTCCTCCACCGAGCGTGGCCTTCAACAACACACTTCGCTGCAATACAAAAAAAATACACAGTCACCACAGAGGTCGGTGCCTAGCGGTTTCTGGGTATGAGCGGCTCAGTATGTTCACGGACAAGTCATAGTAAATAATTAGAAAGCAAAGAAAACAAAGTATTACGCTCTATGACATTAATTGATTTTCCTATTGCGTTACACTTCCAACTTTTTAAAAAAAAACTGCGTAATGCCATTTTTATATTATGCGAACTTGTTTATTGTATAAAGTATAATCTTTACTCTCAGGTTATTTTCCACTTTCCATCTCTTGTCGGACTATCTTGCCTTGCGAGACCTGTGTAGGGGTTGTGATATTTGTTGCTCTTGGCCTTGAAGGACCTCGCAGGAAAGATCGGTTTTTGAGTGGCCAAGTGTGAAAAAAATTAGCTGTCACACGCTTCATCGAACTATTAAATATACAAGTTTGATTTGTCAGAGAATTTTCCGACCTAATTTTGTACAAAGTTTACCGGTGAGCAAAACGATTTTTACATTATGATGGTCTTTCTCATTCTAAGAATGTATGTTTAAATCGTTTACATAATGCTCAAATATTGCCAGCCGATATGCATCTACAGCCCAAGCTCGTAAGGTCATGCATATTCAAGCTGAAAATCTGTCCGAATGCAAAAGTCTACTTTATTTTGCCTTTGAATTATTAAACGACTACGAGTATGTTGTAAAATAAAAATACAAGAAACCCAAATCGCTTGGGATAGGTAGTTGAACAAAATATACAGAACGCGCAGAGAATAGGACATATTGGTGGGAAGTAGTACCAAAATGTTTGAGTTGGCTTAATGTTTAATGTATCTGAGCTATATTTATCGAGTTTTTTCTCTAGAATTATCCTAATTATTCTTCCCTGTTTCTAATACACAATCACACATGTAAATAAGAGTAAATAACAGTACACTTGTAATATAAACCAAATTCAATGTTTAAATTGAGATCATAATGATGAATGCGCGGTTTTATACAGTATGATACAGTTGATATTGTTTACTGACACATCACATGACAGAATGATATCTGTGATTTTAAATTTTTTTTAGGGTAGTATGTGCTGTTTGAGTTCATAAAGTTTAATCAGTATTGCAGAAATGCGGAGCTTAGCAAATATGCAAAAATAATAATTGAGGCACATTTTCATTCATAAATTGAGAAGCACGGTAGTTGAATAAAATATCTTTCTTGATGTATTCAAAATAGTTTTTAGGAATGTAGTTGAATAGAAAACAAGTATATTCCTTGCGATCGTCGTTAGTATCGATTAGTGATAATATTTTGTCGGTCTTGGTATCATTGTTTGACCGATTATCGACGCCGCAATTCGTCATGTTTTGTCTGAAGAAGAGATTAGTTTTTTAACTGAGTAGATTGAGAAGCTCTATATAGAATTATTCACTTTAATTATTTACTATGTTATTGTTACAAATTTTATTCTGACTGGACCGATAAATATTTTTTTAATCTAATAACGTTTCTTGAAATAGTGGAGTTCCTAATTATTACCAGCTTTACTTTTTAAATACCCAACAATCAAAGTACCCACAGTATCGTGAATTTGTAAACGCTTTTTCAAATCAATATAAAAATCTGAAATATGTTGGCTATTTACTTACACTGAAATAAAGTTTGCAGTAAAATCATTTAAAATATGAAATTACTGCAAATAAAAACTGTAAATTTGTCTCAGTGTTTTTCATGATGATATTCTAAAACCGATATTAAAGTCAAATATTGTTAATAATATAGTTTGAATGGCGCAAATTCATTTCTAAATAGTTGAATTAGACCATATTTCTATGGGGGCGTGTAGAATGTCACTGGTAATTGGATTTCTTCCCAATATGCACTCAGTTGACCGTTCACGACCAGGTTCAAAGCCAATTAGTGGGGGACATTTATAAATATTTCATTACAAAGGTAAAGGAAAGAAATTGGGTAATAAGTGCGATTTCATGCAGCTGACGCGCTTGAGAACTTTGAATAGTGGGTTTGCATTGCATTTTTTTTGATATCTGTGGATTAAATAATAAATGCATCGTAGGTTAAAGTTTTCGGGTTCGAGTCCCGGCGAGTCCGGCTTTTTAATCCGCACTTACCACTCAACCCAGGGTGTAATAACTTGGGTACGCTAAGAAGAACAGAAAAAATATAACATCTTTCCAGCAATTTTAATCCTGTTCGTCTATTCGCGGTGCTGGTACCTTGATCAGGGTGACCCACTCCAATATGTAGCTATAAAAAAAATCCGGCAACTTACATGTAATGTTCTATCTACTAATGTTTTCGGAAGGTCAAAAATTTTAACCCCCTAAATTTACTCCTGAATCTCATTGGAATATAGGCCGTTGACCAATACCCATTATTAGAGTATTCCGCTGTGGTATAAATTGTTTGCAATATCAAATTTGGAAGATATAAAACAAGCTAATAAGTTTGGAAAATAATTGGGCATTATTGGGATTGAGAACATTGAAAATAAATTGCTTCGTATTGCAATTTTATTGATGTCAGTGACATAAAATAATAGTGCTTTTATAAATATTTACAATAGCGTTTTTGGCAACGCATTCGAGCGTTCTGTTCCGCCTACGAAAATGTCCGATTTTGTGATGGTGTTTTTATCATGTCTAAGCCATGAATATACTCTCAACTACTTCGTTTTATCCCATTACATGTGTGTACTAAAAGCTCATTCATTGTTTATTAAAAATGAACATATTAAAATCCTATTTATTTCTTGGAATATGGAATGATTAAATACCGAGACTATCTATTGCAATAATATTTTTAAAAATATCAATATGAAAATCATCAAATGATGAGAGTTCGAAAATATTTCATTTTTTTATCAACCAAATCGAATGACGGCGCAAGCAATCATTAGTTTGCGTTATGAAAAATATATGATAGAATTCATATTAATGTATGTTAAAGAGAAATGATACAAGAATAAATATTTAAAATGACTGTAACTTCAGATAAATATTTTGCAAAACTCAGCAAAATTAAACGCATATAAAGTGTTTAATAAAATTAAACAATCGAATTTTCTGCTAATTATATAACTGTTCACTGATCATTCGGCAGAATCAACAAGAATGATTGAAATTCATTTTATATTTTAATTCTGTCCCAAAAACTCTGTTTTAAATTTCATAATTTCATGACAATACTCAATGTCAAAAACATGCATTTAATGAAGCATGTTACGGAATTAGTTAGATTAGATTTTCCAGAAAAAATAAGAAAATTCCACAGGGAAAACACAGGCTGTCGCATGGTAATCGAACTGATTGGTGCAACGATACGACTAATTGGGCTTGATGCGTTTTTTAATATATTCATTTCGCTCCTTCATTTACTTTAATTATTTCAAATTTGTGCTTACGTTCCGGATGATGGTCATTAATAAAATTAATTTCCCCGTACTGTACGCATAATATCCGATAAAGACACATGAATATATTTTCTGAAATGCATACTCATTGCAAATTATTTAACCTTGTTGGTATATTAAAAACTTCAATAAAAATATTTTTTTAATGCAATTCGCACCAAGCAAGGTCTAATAAGCAAAACCGATTATTTTTTTTCACTTCACTCGCAACTTACGACGCGAAGAAAGTGCGTAAGTATATTCAGTAAGTTCAAAAAACTTAGAAAATCTGACCTGTAAAGCTCGATACAAAGGTACATGTTGAAACTATCGTTTTCCAAAGTTCTATCTTTCAATCTATTCTATCTTTTAATCTATTTAGTAACATAAATGAAAATATCAATAAGAATAAAAACTCAGGGTCTTTGTAGCTGATTATCTTTGCTTCGGACCTTAAAACATCTTTCCGCGCTTAACTTTGTGTCTAACCTTCTATATATTTTAGATAATCAGTCATTTATAGGAGCGAAAATTCATGTAATTTTCACCTGAAACGATACGGTTTTGAAAATTGGTTGCATGAGCAACAAAAGTCTGAATTTATTATTAATGCTCAAAAGCGGATCAGGATCGAGTGAGTGGTGGTAAACAAAATATCTGCAGCAAAATCAAATGCATATTATAGTACAATTAACTTTCAATGCTAAATACGCTCAAAAAAGGAAATAGTCATTTCTTCCTATTCAGTCTTTTTTTATTTCAGTGATTTTATTTCGGATAAATGAAGAAAACGAGATCTTCGGACACGTATGGTGAGATTTCGATTCTCAAATCATTTATCCTAATTCTGGTACAGGAAACTCAATAAAAATATTGTTACTGAAGCATTCGACAAATCCAAATCATTGATAATATTTGGTGCTCCAGCATTAGCCCATATACATAAAAATATATTTGTCATAACTAGGCCCAGGGAGCAACGAGAGACTATGCAATAATTTTGTGTTTAATTGAAAAATCAATAACATCCAAATTAAAAAAAAAATCAACGAATTTTCAACCAGTAGAAATACATATTCGCCATATATGGCATTTGCAATAACGAATAGAGTGTGAAAAACTTAGAAATACAGGTTTCTAAGGTAAAAAGATTGTTATCTTTGTTTGGCATTGCAACGTTCTTATTCTGCCATTTCGGATTATCCAGCATAGAAAATGCTACTCCGTATATGGCTTGTGCCATTGTTATTAACAATAAACTGGACCAAATATTCGTTGAAAACCCGTTCTTTGATTAATATTTTAGTAAACAACAAAAACAATTATTATAGTGTAATATTATATCAGTATTTTTCTTAGTCAATTATGGGTTGTTTGAGAAACTCGGCGCCCTTGGCGCTTTCCAGCAATAATCCGTACATGGCGTAATCATGATGTTTGCTCCAAACTTTGAATAACTACTGCATTTATAAACGTTTGAGCGTTAAAGTAAATTTTTGCTACATCTTTCTACATTCATAGTACTACAATAAATACAATGCTTAGCGTCACTTATTCATTGGGCTGCAGCGTTTTCCCCCACGCATTTCCTCTACGTTTGCAAGGGTTTCTTCATAGATAGAGATTTGAACGTACATGAACCCATGCTACATTGTAATTAACATTATGATGTAGTTGATATTTTGACAAAATATATGTCAGTAAATTTACTTATTGCAAGGTTTCGTGGATGATTATTCCAAGTATTTTACTGATTAATATTACTGCTTCTTGGGATATTTTGGCCAAATACCAATAAATATATTCATCGCATAACCCCCAAGAAATTAGAACAATATGTAATAATAATTGCTTTATTTCATTATTTTTGAAACAACAATGTGCATTAACACAATTGTGCTACTAGCTGAACGCAGCCGCCGTTAACCATGCCATGAAGACAACTTTCTTAAAATAATTTAGTTTACTTTTTCACCGGTTACACACCAGACTAATATCAACTTAATAAACAGCGAAACGTTAGTTTCTTGACTTACACCCTGTAGAAGTAGAGTATTTATAATGTCATTTCAAATTTGTATACTCTTATATGCGCATCTTCTTAACTAGTTGGATAGCAAAGAGTATTTTGCGGACCATGCAATTTTGCACTTGCTTGATAATGTTTGCACAAATCAATTTGTCATAAATTTCCACTTACACCCTTCAAATTGGTATGGTATATTATCCTGGCAGAAATTTATTTTGTGGAGAATGAGCCTTAGATGGATAGGCCTTTTCGTCGCAATTTATTGGGCACCCTTGAAATTTTAGTGTATAATTTTTAAAGAAAATTTTTCAAGTTATGCTGTACCAATAAAGATAATTCTGATCTAAATCTTACTCGATACACATGCATGTTTACATATTCAATAGATTTTGCAAATTTAGGTTGCAACACTTGATTGATAAAGTTATTGCGTAAAACCCCTAGTCCTCTTTCTCTTAAATTCCTTTCAATAATAGTGATCAAATGGTACTAATAAGCATAATTCATTGAAGAATATATTTCGAAAAAACTATAACGAATATTCTTAGATATAAAACAGAGTAAAGGATCTAATTTGCCAGCAATTAATTAGGCCTGGTAAAGTTCAACAAGTTTTTGGCTAAGGTACTACCACCTTCTAAAAGACCAATTCTCAACAATAGACTTTGCCTATTACATTGGGTATACTTTAATCGATTCATTTGAATGCTTGTGTGCCAACAGTGATGAAAATACAGCATGTTTGTGTTACTTTGTGTTACTTAAGCGTGATCGCATTGTCCGGAAGGCCGATGATTCGATGATGGTCGTTCCTCCACCGAGCATGGCCTTCAACAACACACTTTGCTGCAACACAAAATAAAAATACACAGTCACCACAGAGGTCGGTGCCTAGCGGTTTCTGGGTATGAGCGGCTCAGTATGTTCACGGACAAGTCATAGTAAATAATTAGAAAGCAAAGAAAACAAAGTATTACGCTCTATGACATTAATTGATTTTCCTATTGCGTTACACTTCCAACTTTTTTAAAAAAAAACTGCGTAATGCCATTTTTATATTATGCGAACTTGTTTATTGTATAAAGTATAATCTTTACTCTCAGGTTATTTTCCACTTTCCATCTCTTGTCGGACTATCTTGCCTTGCGAGACCTGTGTAGGGGTTGTGATATTTGTTGATCTTGGCCTTGAAGGACCTCGCAGGAAATATCGGTTTTTGAGTGGCCAAGTGTGAAAAGAATTAGCTGTCACACGCTTCATCGAACTATTAAATATACAAGTTTGATTTGTCAGAGAATTTTCCGACCTAATTTTGTACAAAGTTTACCGGTGAGCAAAACGATTTTTACATTATGATGGTCTTTCTCATTCTAAGAATGTATGTTTAAATCGTTTACATAATGCTCAAATATTGCCAGCCGATATGCATCGACAGCCCAAGCTCGTAAGGACATGCATATTCAAGCTGAAAATCTGTCCGAATGCAAAAGTCTACTTTATTTTGCCTTTGAATTATTAAACGACTACGAGTATGTTGTAAAATAAAAATACAAGAAACCCAAATCGCTTGGGATAGGTAGTTGAACAAAATATACAGAACGCGCAGAGAATAGGACATATTGGTGGGAAGTAGTACCAAAATATTTGAGTTGGCTTAATGTTTAATGTATCCGAGCTATATTTATCGAGTTTTTTCTCTAGAATTATCCTAATTATTCTTCCCTGTTTCTAATACACAATCACACATGTAAATAAGAGTAAATAACAGTACACTTGTAATATAAACCAAATTCAATGTTGAAATTGAGATCATAATGATGAATGCGCGGCTTTATACAGTATGATACAGTTGATATTGTTTACTGACACATCACATGACAGAATGATATCTGTGATTTTAAAATTTTTTAGGGTAGTATGTGCTGTTTGAGTTCATAAAGTTTAATCAGTATTGCAGAAATGCGGAGCTTAGCAAATATGCAAAAATAATAATTGAGGCACATTTTCATTCATAAATTGAGAAGCACGGTAGTTGAATAAAATATCTTTCTTGATGTATTCAAAATAGTTTTTAGGAATGTAGTTGAATAGAAAACAAGTATATTCCTTGCGATCGTCGTTAGTATCGATTAGTGATAATATTTTGTCGGTCTTGGTATCATTGTTTGACCGATTATCGACGCCGCAATTCGTCATGTTTTGTCTGAAGAAGAGATTAGTTTTTTAACTGAGTAGATTGAGAAGCTCTATATAGAATTATTCACTTTAATTATTTACTATGTTATTGTTACAAAATTTTATTCTGACTGGACCGATAAATATTTTTTTAATCTAATAACGTTTCTTGAAATAGTGGAGTTCCTAATTATTACCAGCTTTACTTTTTAAATACCCAACAATCAAAGTACCCACAGTATCGTGAATTTGTAAACGCTTTTTTTAAATCAATATAAAAATCTGAAATATGTTGGCTATTTACTTACACTGAAATAAAGTTTGCAGTAAAATCATTGAAAATATGAAATTACTGCAAATAAAAACTGTAAATTTGTCTCAGTGTTCTTCATGATGATATTCTAAAACCGATATTAAAGTCAAGTATTGTTAATAATATAGTTTGAATGGCGCAAATTCATTTTTAAATAGTTGAATTAGACCCTATTTCTATAGGAGCGTTTAGAATGTCACTGGTAATTGGATTCCTTCCCAATATGCACTCAGTTGACCGTTCACGACCAGGTTCAAAGCCAATTAGTGGGGGACATTTATAAATATTTCATTACAAAGGTAAAGGAGTGAAATTGGGTAATAAGTGCGATTTCATGCAGCTGACGCGCTTGAGAACTTTGAATAATGGGTTTACATTGCATTTTTTTGATATCTGTCGATTAAATAATAAATGCATCGTAGGTTAAAGATTTCGGGTTCGAGTCCCGGCGAGTCCGGCTTTTTAATCCGCACTTACCACTCAACCCAGGGTGTAATAACTTGGGTACGCTAAGAAGAACAGAAGAAATATAACATCTTTCCAGCAAGACTAATCCTGTTCGTCTATTCGCGGTGCTGGTACCTTGATCAGGGTGACCCACTCCAATATGTAGCTATAAAAAAAAATCCGGCAACTTACATGTAATGTTCTATCTATCTATTCTATCTATTCAATGTTCTATGTTTTCGGAAGGTCAAAAATTTTAACTTTCTAAATTTACTCCTGAATCTCATTGGAATATAGGCCGTTGACCAATACCCATTATTAGAGTATTGCGCTGTGGTATAAATTGTTTGCAATATATAAGTATCTTTCATATCAAATTTGGAAGATATAAAACAAGCTAATAAGTTTGGAAAATAATTGGGCATTATTGGGATTGAGAACATTGAAAATAAATTGCTTCGCATTGAAATTTTATTGATGTCAGTTACATAAAATAATAGTGCTTTTATAAATATTTACAATAGCGTTTTTTGGCAACGCATTCGGGCGTTCTGTCCCGCCTACGAAAATGTCCGATTTTGTGATGGTGTTTTTATCATGTCTAAGCCATGAATATACTCTCAACTACTTTGTTTTATCCCATTACATGTGTGTACTAAAAGCTCATTCATAGTTCATTAAAAATGAACATATTAAAACCCTATTTATTTCTTGGAATATGGAATGATTAAATACCGAGACTATCTATTGCAATAATATTTTTAAAAATATCAATATGAGGATCATCAAATGATGAGAGTTCGAAAATATTTCATTTTTTTATCAACCAAATCGAATGACGGCGCAAGCAATCATTAGTTTGCGTTATGAAAAAAATATGATAGAATTCATATTAATGTATGTTAAAGAGAAATGATATAAGAATAAATATTTAAAATGACTGTAACTTCAGATAAATATTTTGCAAAACTCAGCAAAATTAAACGCATATAAAGTGTTTAATAAAATTAAACAATCGAATTTTCTGCTAATTATACAGCTGTTTACTGATTATTCGGCAGAATCAACAAGAATGATTGAAATTCATTTTATTTTTTAATTCTGTCCCAAAAACTCTGAATAATATATTTTAAATTTCATAATTTCATGACAATACTCAATGTCAAAAACATGCATTAAATGAAGCATGTGACGGAATTAGTTAGATTAGATTTTCCAGAAAAAATAAGAAAAATCCATAGGGAAAACACAGGCTGTCGCATGGTAATCGAACTGATTGGTGCAACGATACGACTAATTGGGCTTGATGCGTTTTTTAATATATTCATTTCGCTCCTTCATTTACTTTAATTATTTCAAATTTGTGCTTACGTTATCCGTAATTTATTTGACCCGATAAAAAATTCGGTAGTCCGCAAAGACGACAATGTTCGCCGAAGTCAAAAACCTCGCAAAAATTTTTATTGTTTTTTATTGGGATATTGTTTTTGGATGGGATACCTTTCAAAACGGATTCATTATTTTTCAGAAAGTCAACTCTGCATTGTAGGAGGCTGAAACAAATCATTGTAACAAACCTAATATTAATGAATTCTGCGATACAGAAAACTTTGCATTTAAGATAATTTGTTCTATGTCTCAATCAAAAATTTTATTTTATCAAGCATGAGCCACAGATGGATCGCGTTTCATCGACGCGATCCCACAGTGACACATACTTAACAAAAGATGCTTCGACAATTTTTTTCGATTTTCGTTGTTCTGACAAAACATCTTCTCTGTGCTCACCAATAAATTAAAAAAGAATTAAATAACCATTAAATTTGAATACTTTTTGTGTATATTAAGGACGAGAAATTGTTTGAAACTACTACAACAACTTTTAAAAATCCAAAAATTTCAATTATTTGAATTTTATAAAAACCTCAATGCAATATTGCCAGTAGTAATTGTATAAGTTTAAAAACGCCGTGTTGATGACATTTATGCCAAGTGTTGTTGGATTGCAAAAGGGCGGTGTGCTCTATCAACAGCCCATGATTGGCAAAAAAGGCCGATTTAAATTTTTTATTTTCAATATTTCAAAGTAAAGGTACTGTCAAAAAGCAGTAATTTTACTGCATTTTTATCGCACTGAATATATTTATTTATAGGTTGGAAAACTCACATCATGCGTGTGGCTCAAGCTTTGTTTTAATTTAAATATGTTTTAATCGACCATTGAAATAGCAATAAATTTCAATTGGTATTGATTTCACGCTGACGAATTGAAATGATATTGACTTTTTCTGTCTTCTCTGTTTGTCATTTTAATCATCTGAGCTCAGAATGATGAGAAACTTGAAAGATGATATGAATTCAAAATATTTTGATTTTTGCGTCAGAAGTTTGAGTTTGTCGAGCATGAGGCACCAATGGAACTCGCCTTATCGGCGAAGCCCATCAGTGGCTCATGCTTGACAAAATAAAGAATGGTTTGCTTGAGGGATTTGTTTGTCTTTGGTGTTATTTGGTAGTGTTTGTTGTTATGATAGAAGCAGGAGACGATTATGGAACAAGCAGGTGAGACACTACTGTTTGACCATTAAGAACAATTTTGAAGATTTTTTACAAAGGTGCAGTTTCTCTGATTTATTTGACATCTAAGGGCGTTATGATCTCAAGTTACAGTTACCAGAAATTAACCATACGTGAGAAATGTGGCAAATAACATCACTAAGATGGCAGAATATTATAATGAAAGATTTTCGCTTGTAATCGCTTTTGTTCTGAATGTTCGAATAAACTTCAATGTCATTTTTTGATAATAAAATTTCGCCCGATATTTATGATAGCATGTGAGTAGCATAATGAAAAAGAATACGGTATTTTTTCTCAGAAACCGCTAGAAACAATTTATTCGTTCTGAAAGTGACATCCGTCAGAAAGTCAGAAAATTTTTGTTAAAGAATTTTTGTTAAGCGGGCCCCTCCGATGAATAGCGCCGGCGAGGCGCAGTCCGTGAGTACAAAATAGAATTTATGACTGGGATCTTGCTTTTCCGATCACATTTTATTTTTGACCTGTCCATCTCTTTCGGTATTTTGTGGTGGAATAAGAATGCATACAACATTAGTTTTACTTTCCCGATTTTCAGTGTTGGAAACCTTTTTGGGATCTTTCGTAGGTTAAATTTCATTAGTAGCTGCATATGCAGTATATTCATATTAGAGTGACGCAGATGATTTGAATGCCCGCAGTGATATACATTTTAGTGATATGGTGCAAGAATAAGAACGGTTGAAAAGAAAAAAAAAAATTGCCAGATATGGAGAAGTTTAGTTAAAGGCAATAATCGTATGATAGTCTTCTTTTTGATTGAGGAAGGAAAAAAGGGGTTCAAATTAGGACTGGTCAATTCGATTCGGTGATTCGAATCGATTCAAGACACGATATATTCGAATCAATCGTTCATAATTAAAAAACTTGTTAAATGAAATTTTTATTTTTAAGGACGAAATGCAATCGATTTTGGTTAAATTTGACAAAATCGATTATATTTCGTCGTTTCAATATGAAAATCGTTTCTCTTAGTGTGATTGGCGATTAACACTCATAGGAAATAAAAATGTAATTTTTATGATGACAAGGCTTTTTCTTCCGGCGCTCATTATGAACTCATAGTTTGATCTAAAAACCCTCCCCTTTCACGAAAACAACACTGAATGAAAACACGACATTCTTGTTTAATCCCAGAATTTAGTCCAAGAATTTATTGCCCAGGGCAGATACCACTCAATGCACTTTACCATAGAAGTTCAGTTCAGTCTGGAATGTTTTACGATTAGTATGAAGTTGTTATCTTGCAGTAGTTCTTTGCTATCAAGTTGCCGTTAGTTGGTTTCTTATCGGCACTGCTTCCGACCTTGCACCGAGTAAATTTGAGAAAAAAAACATATGCGGATTAGACTAGACCAGTGGTTCTCAACTTTTTTCTTTTCGTGGATCACTTTCGTTACACAAAAATTCTGTGGCCTAATAAATAGGCTTAGAATAGCCCAATGACTGAAGATATCAGCGGATAATTTGCAATTCAAAAGGTGGTGAACAGCTGTGTTAGTACTTTCCAACTCCAGTTCTAACAAGTTGCAAATTGCAATGGCAATGCTCACTAGGCCAGTGGGCCCCTGTTTGAGAACCGCTGGACTATACTAAACAGATATTCAAGCACGTTGTGTGACCCATTCGGATCCACGTGCGTTAACACTTTGCTCACGCGTCTAATTCACTAATATAATCACGCCGAGTAGCGGTTATTAATAGAACATAGAACTCTGAAGAAACCCAATATTGAAAATAAATAACTTCCTAATGGAGATAATAGTTTCCTATATGATGTTGAGAAAGTTATCTTTATCAGTGCCACAAAAGTACAGCAAATTTACCGTTGATTTACAGTATTTTTTTTATATTACCGAAGTTTAAAATAGTTTTACAGATTAATTATTACTAATTATAGGCTGTTGAAGAAATACTCCTCTGTGGTGCGTTCCATCGACACAATCATAATTGGCAAATCAAGTCGATCTAATAGTTTTATTTTAATATCACAAAGTTAAATTACTGTGTGAAATCAGTGGTTTTACCACATATTTTACAGTATTTTATGATTCAGGTAAGGGTCAATGGTACAGCATGTCAATACGTTAAAGGTGACAATGTAATTTGTTTGTCCTGTAGGATTATAATATTTGCAAACTAAGAAATACAAATGAACCATGCCTGGGCATTTATAGGGAAGTTTTATATGATCGAATCATCCTAGATCAATTGTAATCGTAAAGCGTCTGATAACAGCCGGCAGGCATTCTATCATGTTTCAATACACAGGTGGATAGTGTGTTATCAAACGTTAATTTGTATATAAATCTAAAGCACTCTTGAAAAATTCTATTTTTTTAGGGGAGGAATACAGAGCATAGAGCTGTGCTTTGTCTTTTTAAATATTTTTATGATAGGTTAAGGCAATTAATGTAGATGTCAGTACGATAGCAATGGCAGAGAAATATATTTTTGTTGAAGACATGTATGATCGGTTTTATACAAATAAGATATTTATTTCCTCATTCTAATATTGCATTCGTTGCAACAGAAGGTCAGTTTTTGAGAAAGTTGGAGGGGGAAACAAAAAAAAAAATCAATCCAAGTTTTTGTGCTTTAAATTTTTGATCTTCTTTAAATTTTGCGCTTGACTTACTGAAGGAAAGTTTGAATATTTGATAATTGTTAATCCAGTTATTGATTAGGGTATAATTGCATTTATTTAAATCTATAAACTTTAACCAGAATGTTTAATAAGAGCAAAACATTTTTATTATAGTAAAGGTTTAATTTCAATTTGAATTAAAAACTACCGTGTAGCCAGGTTTTAGCTTCATATTGATGGGGACAATAATTAGATTTGGCAGTGTTACAGGAATTATCGACATGCAAGGTCTGTGGTGTAATAAGAGTATAAAGGATAAAGTACAATGTAACAAAAGTACAGTGACATTACTGGTCTTTTGCAGTACTTGCATATTTCCAAAATTAAAACAACGCCATTTTGATGAGATTTATGCCAATAATGGGATGGGCGCACCGCGAAGATGATATGAATTCAAAACATTTCGCTATTTGGATCATAAGTTTGAGTTTGTCAGGCATTGCCCACAAATGGACCTTGCCACATCGGCAAAGCCAATTCATCAGTGGCTCATGCTGGACAAAATAAGGTATAAAAGATAAAGGATTTTATAAATAGTTTGCTTGAGGGATTTGTTTGTCTTTGATATTATTTTGTGGTGTCTGTTGTTATGATAGAAGCAGGAGACGATTATGGAACAGGCAGTTGAGACACTGTTTAACAATTAAGACCCATTTTAAATATTTTTTTTATGAAGACGCAGTTCTCTGATTTAATCCAGTTATTGATTAGAATATAATTGCATTTATTTAAATCTATAAACTTTAACCAGAATGTTTAACAAGAGCAAAACATTTTTATTATAGTAAAGATTTAAATTAAATTTAAATTTAAAACTACCGTGTAGCCAGGTTTTAGCTTTATATTGACGGGGACAATAATAAGATTTGGCAGTGTTACAAGAATTATCGACATGCAAGGTCTGTGGTGTAATAGGAGTATAGAGGATAAAGTACAATGTAACAAAAGTGCAGTGACATTACTGGTCTTTTGCAGTACTTGCATATTTCCAAAATTAAAACAACGCCATTTGATGAGATTTATGCCGATAAAGGGATGGGCGCTCGAAGGTGAGGTCCATCAACACCCCATATTTAGCCAAAACGTCAATTTTGAATTTTTTTTCAATACCGCCAGGTAACATTACTCTCAAAGACCAGTGGTTTTGTTGCATTTTTGTTGCAGTGTAGTGTATTAGAAATGACCATTTTGCAACGAACGCTTTAATATCGCGCGCTTTATTTCATAAACCTGAAAACTATATTTCATGGTGTCAAGAAGAAGAAGGAAAATCATTGACTCTCTTACCCATTAAAACAAATTCCGCTAACATTTTTTTACACGAAAACAAGATTCACCAAACATGCAGTTGTTGAAAAGACCAGTTGAAGCGTTTTCGAGTTTGCCTATTTTTTATCATTTTATCTCAAATTCAGAAAAAATCAAACACCTATTGGGAAAAATTCGGTTCGACTACACTATCTATAGTCTATACAAAAATGATCTAGTTTTTTGTGTACGTAAATGTGGGAAAGTAGCTCAAAACTATCAACACAAACATATTAAGAACATAGAAAAAGGTTTTAGTAATCTACTAATATTTTGAAAATTAAATAAATTAAATTTTGGACAAACAAAAGAAATTCATATTTGGTTAACCCGACGCAACATTGTTTCATGTTATTGGGGTTCAAACGCAACAAGGTTATATGTTACATTGTAACCAAAAATGCAACAATATCACTGGTCTTCGACAGTAACTTTACTTGGCGATATTGAAAATATTTTAAAATGTACCTTTTGGCTAAAAATATGATGGAACGGCAAAGGTGCGGTACCTTGCATGGAACGCCATCAAAATGGCGTTATTGTCGAAAATATGCAAATGGCCAAAAACTATATTTTTTTTACAGCGTACTTAAAATTAATCGCAATATCACGTTACCAACCGCCCTCGATTAATGTGGTGTCGCCATGAAAATTTGTCGAAAACACATGAAAAACAATATACACTTTAATATTTATGTTTTATGAGGAACGATTTTCAAGAAATTTCAATTTAATTTTCGAATTATAAATTGTAATTGGTACGTTCTGCACTACTTTGTTTGTGCTATACTTGTGATATCGAGTTGAATGAATATTTTTGCGCATGTTAACCTAAAAACGTAGTCGGGTTAATTAGCTATTAAATTTATAGAAATACATCTGAACGTGGTATTGTTATTTCTGTTCCGAAGAACGTTAAAGGGGATCATGAAGTTTTTGATCAATATAACTGTGTAGTGGGGTGTAGTATATACTAGAGATAATATATTTTGAAATACACAAAACGTAGTAAAACATATGTATTAAATTGGCATTGTTGAACGCGTTTTTTTAACTGCTGTTGTTTTTGTTGGTTTTTATTCGAAAACGCTATTGCAGTTGTGCTCTATGTCAATATATATTCCCTCAACATAAATTCTTCTGAAAATAAGCGAATGTAAATCTCATATTTATTGCCTTGAAAAGCCTCGATTAACACTTTTAGTATCCATAATCTTAATTTTGAGCACGGAAAATGCCGATCTCTCGTTCCGAAGAACGGGTAAGGGGTTAATTGAGTTTTTTAATCAAACTATTAACATTTTTTGCGAAATATCTATTTGTCAAGTATGTGCTACTAATGGATCGTATTGGGAAATACTCGGTACATCTGTAGGTCAAGCGTAGTGCAATGGAATTCTTGATAGTGAATATGTTAATTGAGCATATAACTATATCGACTTATAACACCTAATTAACTCGTTTCTATAGGATATAAGCGAAATATGCCAATAGCGGTCATAATTGCGCAATATTTTGCCTTATTAAGCCAAAAAAATTGACGGTAATGAGGACTATTCTTATTTAAAGATAGGATAGTGCATATGGAATGGTTTTGAATGATTGAGGTCAGGAGTGATGATGATGACGATGATGATGATGATGATATACTACAATAACGCATTTGCTTAGATTTTTTAGTTGAAGATCAATTGGTTAGTTAGTTGGTATTAACGAATTCTAAAATTTACAAACACGCTCATATTGTTATCGTATGTTTTATGATTGGATATGAAATTTCTTTTGTATAAAATATATGAAATATTTCATTATTATAAGATATAATCAGTTGTGAGAGGTAATAAGGAGTAATGAATGTTACATAATGTAAGTGTCAAATGGACGATGGACAAATGGTTACGATATCGAACTCACATGTTGTAGAAATTTGGTCTCAAAGTTCTACTCGTTAATCAAAGCCCATGCAATCTGTCAAACAACAAAATCATATCTGCCGAAGAACACTAATCTAGTTCGTTGAAAACGTGCAGCTAGAACCTAACTTTCTAGGGGTTATTCTCTTGAGAGGTTGTAAAAAATTCAGATTAGAATATTTTTGATAAGTTGAATTTGTTTAATTAAATAATATTATTCGTGAGGTGACGTGAATAACTGCATATTCTATGTTTCACTGTTTTTGTGTCAATGGACCCGTATGTGACTCTGGATCCAAAGATTCTTGAATAAGAGAGTAGCAGAGCGTTGATGAAACAGAAAACTAGAGTCTTATTTCACATGTTCAAACAAATTGATAACAAGACTCCAGTTTTCTGTTTTTTTTTCAAATAATATCGTAATGCATTTTTTATCAGATACATGCAAGCACTTTCACTTTCTTTCATGTTCAACTACCAACATTACTTCTATAAAGTTAATTTAAATAAAAAAGGCAAAAATCAAGAAGCAGTGAAATCAGTAAAATGACAAAAATTCGATATGCGGTAATGACGTGTTTATTGTACCTCTCAAGTTTTATAGTTTTTTCCGAGGCAAGAAAAGCAGACAAAAAAGATTTCAGCCACGTAATGGGTGGACCAAAGAAGCACGAAAATAAAGGTATATCAATTTTTATTTTTATTTTTATCAAATAGACTCGCAATATGATAGACTGTTGAAAGGACTTATGTGCAAAAAGCAAAACACGCTCCGATTTGAGGACTAAATCATTTCCCGGCAGAAAGCTATAAATTTCACAAGTTTCAAAGCTTCAGTTTTTCATTTTTTTTTTTTTTTTTTTTTGAATGTTTACCGCTAAGATTGCAGTTGTTTGTACTAAAACTTGTAGTAGCTCTTTGGTATTAAGTGACCGTCGGTTGTATCCTGTTGTACACTGCTTGCGGCCTTGTTCGGAGTAAATTTCAATAAAAAAAGATGGCGTAGGCGAGTCACAGTCAATTTCGCTAAAAAATGTGACCACCGATCTTCTTGAATTGTGATAAATTGGGTAAATGCCCGACAACCTAACCTTTCGCATATGTTGTCATCAGTAATGCCTCTTTGTTTAGTGTGTTGCGCTTGAAAAAACAATTCTCCTAAAAAATTCCAGAGCCAGATGCAAAAATTTCTTTAACTTTTCAACTTTTAGGTAATTTTATCGTAATGTTTCTTTCAGATCGATATCACCCAACCCTTGATCCCCACACAACCACTATGACGCAACAAGTAGAAACACTATTCAGGAGTCATGCATATGAGATGAGCGTTAGTCCATCGCGAAACGGTAATTGTATTAGCGTTTTTTCTCATAGCAAGGTTGTGTCTATAAAATCCATGCAAACCTGATTGATCAGGTCTTCATTACATGAAATACAATTACCTAGTTGGAATTAGAAATTGTTTTCTGTGACCTTGAAATGATTTTACACGTAAATTGAGCAGGTATAACAAAACTGTTCAAGTAAATTTATGGCGCCAACTGCGCCCATCATTTGTTTTTCACGCTCGTGTGCAGTCTCTGTCGCTAACTTTCCATTATTAAAAGATTTCTGTTACTTGAAACTATACTTTTGACAGGCTTATTTCTAACTAACATGATTTTGATATCATATATTTTGAGCTTTGAAAGTAGCAATGTACATTGCCGACGTTTGGATGTTCATTCGAACAAACCTCCCCAGTATGGTGACGAATGCTAATATCCGAAACGTCGGCAATATTAATCGTTTGCTTTTATTAATCGTGCTTATCTTATTCCCGAATATGATTATAACACGCACGTGATATCAAAAATTCACACACTGGAGAGGTTTCTAGAGGTTTTTAGCAGCGTGGCACCAATTATAATATGGTATCATAAAATTTTCAATATTTCAGATGAACCAGTTCGTGTTGGAGTTGCAATATTGATTGAAAGCATATCCGATATATCTGAAGTCAATATGGTAAGCAGATATTGTTTTCATGAAACTTATGTTCCATAGGAAATGTTTCTATATAGGATTGTAATAAAAATAATGGAATTCATGTAGGAATTCGCTAAATATCCTGGCAGCCACTGAAAAACATAGTAAAATATATTGTTCTTGTCAAATTACGCTAGCTTTTTCTGCGTATCGTAATTGTTGACTAAAAAAAAAGATGAAGTGTTTAAATAGGTGGCACTCTTGCATTTTATCATAGATTTTAAGTTCTTTTTGAAATGTTTTCTACTTAGAGTGCAGTAGCGCTAAAAGATTATATAGCTCTATGTCGTTATTTTATTGACCATTCTAACGATCTGGTTTGATATCGCCTGGGAGGTGAGTTCCATCTGGATATTGTATACCTAGGAACACAACACGTTTGATTGAGAAGTCAATACCATTGAATATGAGCAGGGCTGGGCAAATCGAATGATTTGGAATTCGAATTTGATTCGAATATTTTTTTGAATCGAATCGAATCACGAATTTCATGTAAATAACAAATATACCCTTTTTACTATTACAACTTGACTTCATTGTGAAAATCACGAAATTCATAGTTTATAGTGTATATCCAATTTGCACTTTATGTCTAAGAGCAACAATTTTCCTATTTGAACCGCAAAGTATAATCGATTTTGGTCAAATTTGACCAAAATCGATTGAATTTTGTTGATAAAATAAAAACTCTAGTTCATTTAGTAATTGTTCATATGAACGATACACGATTGATTCGAATATATCGGGCTTCGAATCTATTCGAATCAACGAATCGAATTTCTCAGCCCTGATTATGAGTGATCCAAATTATATAGGTAAACATTTATTTATTTGATACCTAAAACGGTTTGAATCGATAGTACTCGGAACACAGTCCGATATTGAACGATGAAGGAAGAAAGCTCCGCCATACAGATACACTTCAAAAACTTATTGCTATTTTTTGAATGAAAGTCAACAAAACATTATCAATGTGTACTGACTATGAACAAAAATGCCAATGTACTGGATTTGCTGAGATAAATTTTAAACAACAATAAATCCAGTCCTGATATATTTTGTCATTTAATATTATTATCATGTTGTTCAACTATATTCAATGGAATTGTAAGTTCTTGGCTTGTAATTTGAAATGACATTGTAATGAAAAGAATTTTAAATCGTCGTTTGTTCTAAATCTAAAAAAAAAATTCAAGGTTTTCAGTCAATTATAGGTTGTTTACAAAATTTACTAACAAGCCGCAGTAGATCAACAGCCCCAAATTTGCAAAATAAATCTTATCAGAAAGGAAGGTTCAAATTTAAAAAAAATAAATAAAATTACTGAAATGAGAATGTAAATTAACTTCACTTTACCAGAGAAAATACAGAAATTTGAACTTTTACTACGATATAATATACTACAGTTAATGCGTAGAAATCAATGAAGTCAATATTTACGGAGGCCATATAGCTCAGGTCATATTATCTCAAAGAAATCGATTCATTTATTTCTTCCTGAGAGATGCAATTTATACACTGGGGGGACCGGTCAATATTTCTCAAGTGGTCTTGATTATTTTGAAATACAATAATAATACTCGTGGGAACCAATTATAGTATCATATATACTGTAAAAATGCAGTAAAATCGTCTTTTTTACAGTAAATTCATTCGACCATACTGAAATAAACTGCATAAGATTGACTTTTTAGCCAATTGGGGTTTGTTAACACATATAATTGACATAAACCTATTAACGAGGCGGTTTCGTATGTTACAAATATACAATTAAGGAAAATGGAGAATAATGCAAAGCATTTAATGTAATTTTCTTGCAGCAAAAACCTACGAAATAATTCAATATTTATACGAACTCAGAGAAACGATTTTGAAAAGTTTTTAAATCGAAAACTCTATAAAAATTAAAAGCAGCCATAAATCCAACTATTTTAGGATAGTTTTTAGTTATAAACATTTAAGCGTGGTTTATGAGGGCAGGTATGGGTGTGAACTTCGCTGAAAAAAAAAACGTTTTTATACATTTCGTAAGATGGGACTAACAGCTACAATAATAGAATATTTCGAAAAAATTGAAAATTTGGTTGTATTTTAAATTTATGCCAGATGCGGATATAAACAGCACGTCGGATGTTTGTTTAATATGTACATTGTGTATCAAAGTCGCAAAAGTTGTTTAAAGCATTTTTATGTTATTGATTTCATATCGTCTTCGTACATCATTTACCTTGTCTCTTCGATTTATCACGAATATGGTAGAAAAAGCCACAAAACTAGCAACTCATTTGCCCATATATTCAAATAAGAGATGGTGAAAAAACAAAGAAAATAGTTGAAAGATCATTCGTACTTAATTATTTTAACCTTCAATCAAAGTCAATAACGATCAAATCGCTGGGCATGTTTAAAATTTGCGAATTGACAACATGTCTAAATGAGCACTTTTGACTTCAATAGCTGTACATCAGTTGTTAGCCTATGCCCAACTTTTCCATACATGTGGATGCAAATGGAACGCGCCTTGGCGACTCAATTTTAATGCCTCCAAACTTGGCAGACTTGCGACAACAAGAAATCTTCAACTTTCTAAACACTCTGTGTGAAATAAATAGTGAATTTTCAACTTGGTTGAAAGTTGAAATATTACAATTCATTTGTTGAAAAGATTCCTGCTGCGCTTCGGAGGGTGCGTTTCATCTACCTAACAGATATATATAGCTGCTGAATTCGATTAACATGTTTGATTTCAATTTTATCAAAGTTAATTTCAGTTAAATATCTTTAATTTCCCTACGTTTTTTACACATCGCAGTGTTTTACGACCAAATACCAAGGGACAATGATTCGTGTCATTTTGTGTCATTCAATATTAATGAACAAATTTAAATATTCATGGAAAACGTTTTAGGTCATAAAACGGTACCGAACCGACGCTGAAATATTTTTTCCGAGACATATTGTGTCAAGTATTTGCCACTGGTGTAACGTGCCAACAAGGCGCGGTCCATCTGTGACGCGTTCTCGACACGATATAAAATTTATGATTGGGTCCAAAACCAATAGCGTCTCTTGATCTCTGAGAAACAGCTTTTCAAAACCAATAGGCCCGTAATTTCAAACAAAAATCTAGAAACAATATAACTGAGATGCACAGGGTAATTAAAAAATTTAAATACCAAATAAGCGGTTTGAAACTCTCTAAGATTTATAAAACGATTGGATATGAATGGGCATTTCGTGTTTCTCATCTGTATGTACTTTTTAGTAAATTTTTGATATATATATATATAGTCACTCTCCGCAAGGCCGGAATCTTATACCAAAGATCTACTACAAGGTGTGCCAGCAACTGCACTATAAGCTGCAAACATTCTAAACTGATCTGAAATCGTAAAGTACAGCGAGTGGTTTGTGATCTGGGCGATGGGTAAACCTTCTACCACTACTTTATTTCCTTTCGGTTTTCTCCTACGGTACGCAGTGAACACGTGGGGAATGTTCTAAAGCCCGTTCCTATATGGTACAGGGTTGAAATGTCATCAAACTGAGACACAATTTTTTACAAAATTTAACCATATAAAATATATAGTAGTTGTATATATAAATATATCAAAAAGATTCATCTTAGTCGACATCTTTTAATAGGTATATATTTCAATATTATATTATACCTTTTTGTATCTTCTTCACTTTTCCTTGACTTTCCTTGCCATATTTGAGGATTTTTGGGTGTAAATATCATTACCTAATCTACTTTGAAAGATAAAAGTACTTTTTATTGAACAAATCATGTCTAACACCTCTTTTACTTACACATATATTTTAAACACTTATTTGGATAGCACGACAAATTTTAATAAGGAAACTTCAATGACATTAAGATTATTATATATGCCAGCATTTTGTGTATAAATTGTCCCAAGAAAATAGGGGATTTTTTTGTTCTGATATCATTGAATTGACTAAGATACTCGATTAAAATAATATTGAATTTATATTTGCAAATATCTATCTATCAGTTCACAGAAATATAAGTTTGCTGTATTCATTGATTTAATCATGAAAAGACCCAATTGCCAAGTGTGTCTTATGTGGAGTCAAGCTTCTATTTTAAATTATTTCAGCTGTAAAATTATAAACCTTGTTTCAATACAGTGAGAATGTACCATTACCAATAATAGACTGGCTGCCGTGAACATCATAGTTCTGTAAAAATTAAGGATTAACGACATAAAATATTACGTCACAACGTAATGCATTTAAATAATGTTGTAAAAATTGGTTTAAAACAGCCTTTCTTAGACTTAAAAGAGGCTGACATGCCTCTTATGCAATGATCGTGTGTACTCCATACTTGGTATAAATCGCATGAAATGTGCGGTTTTGAACTTCGGAATTATACAATTATTACGAAGTCGATCGGATATTACTTTTTTCCGAGCATACGCTACAAATGGATAGCATCTCATCGACGCGATCCATCAGTGACACATACTTAATAAATCCATCCATTAGTGACACTCGACAGAAGACAATTCGACAAAAAATTTTTCGATTGGAAATGAAACCATGAAATTTTTAAATATTTTTTAAAGAAAACATGCCAACGAGCTGAAGAACTGAATTGAGTTACTGATCTAGTTATAAATTATTAAGTTGAACCCACTAACTTGAAGATCGCAAAAATTCACCGTTATATAAAATTCTAAAGCAAAAATCAATAGTAATTTATGCAGATGTTTATTCTAGGAGAATTTCTATCTTGCTGAATGATTTGTTGGTTAGGTGTTATTGCTTCGCGTATTGAAACAAATGGATTTTATGTCAAAAACGATATATATTCATTTGAGCGAAATGTAGAAAACATTGAATAATGTAGATGCATAACAGAATTTCTTTAAGTAATTTTCACTTTAAACGATACGCTGCGTTTTTTTTAAATTATATTTGGGCAATACAAAATTATATTTCTCAGCTCTTTTTGTGAGCATTCTCCTTCTTTTTGCCGAAAAATAATATTCAGCGCACTAAAATAGATAGGATCGCAATGGTTGCCAGAGGTGTTCCGTATTTGCAATAGCCATATTTTGAAACATCCAATTCATCACTGGGTATATTATATTTTTAACAAAAAGAGAGAAGTAAATCGATGTATTGAATTTTATAGTATATACGGAAAATTGTAATTCTCAATATGACTATCTGCTTATTATGATCTAAAACTTCTAATAAGAAAAATGCAATTTGTCGGGCATGAGACGCAGATGACTTGCTTCCGAAACGTCAAACAAAATGACAAAAATGTTTAAAAACAAAATTTGCCTCTCTGGGATGATCTTGAATCTTCATTACAGGATTTAACTTTCACTTTTCGAATATGGAAATCATGGACCGATGAGAGATTAAAAATGAAAGGAGAGCATGAAAGCATTGTACTACCAAGCCGATTGATTGATAAATTATGGGTTCCAGGTATAGTATTTCGAAGCAATATTATTGATTTGATTCACCGTGCAATTTTTAAACTTAAATTCCTAATAACATCGTGACAGCTCAATTATGGTAAGTGTCAGTCTATGCTATTATACGTTGCAATTACTATATATCTGTATGGATTTTTGCACCTGAGCGTTTGACAATGCATTCTTCGTATTTAGTTTTAATCGTAGAGTAGATTCAAGTGGATCAGTAGTTCGACGACTAAACAGGGCTTTAATAAAGCAAAAATAATGCAATCGCATTTTCTTGTAAATGCATAATTTGACATTGCACTTCGACTGACATAAGTTCTTGCTTTCGAAAAAAGTTACTTACTTATACACCGTATTATATGTATAGTAACCACATATTACATCTTTTATCAAAAGTGTACAAGAAAATATGGGCGTTTAAATAGGCTTGTTGTCTGGAAAAGTTAAAAGCTTCGATACCTTTGTAGTAACCTGAAAAATCAATGATTGTTTGTTATAAGCTGGGTGGATAATCCTAGGATAAATCTTAAAATAATTAACAAGGCATGCGACTTTTTGAAAAATTCTAATTTTTATGTTTTTTCCACTTTTCCGAATCATTAAGTTTTGCAACTTCTTTTGACGCTCAGTTCTGAAATCTATTTTTATTAATTTATTAGACTTGTTCATTGTTGGTTCAAAGAAATCATTCATTCATCGAACAACTGTTGACAACATAATGCTGAGGTTGTACAAGAACGGAACGATCAGCTACAGGGCGAAGTATATATCTATCTAATTATTTATTTTCTATGTTTTTGTTAAATCAAAATTTTCGTTTGTTCTGCGAGTAATGTTTATTGGAATTTATGTTGATCAAACAGTTAATGATGTCAAATATTCACATAGTTTGAACATAGGCGATGATGCTAGATATAGAAACACGTTTTGAATATATTTGCCAATATTTTCATTAATAAATTCTCGAATCCGAGCATATATAATTCAAAATCAGTTGAAAAGATTTAGAATTGAGATAAAAATAAATATATATTTATATTCGAAAATAAATCACATTTCATTCATATGCGTGTTTTTTAATTTGTTCATTTGTTTGTCAACAAGATCGCATTAAATTTAGATGAACTTTGCTTCAATTCACCCGACTAATACGACACCAATCCATGCTGAACAATTTAGGCTTTAAACTTCAAAAATACCTTGTATTTTAGAATAACAACAACAGTTGCGTGTCAAATGAATTTATACAACTTTCCACTCGATATAGAAAACTGCACGCTTGCTATTCAAAGTCGTGAGTGATTTATATATGTATTTTTGTTTTTGATAACTATTTTTTAAATTGAGTCGAAAACAACGCCGAAAGGAAACCAACTTACAGCCACTAAGTGTGAAAGAGATATGTCAAAATGTAGTACCAGCAATTGCACTGCAGAATAACCCAGCTATGATTGAACGCTATAATGAAGTGTGGTGAAATGTGTGGTGATTAAAATGTCACATCGTAACGAATAACGTAGATAACCCTCGCACATCAGTCCATTTAGAAGAAAAATTTCTAAGCATGTTTTGTTAAACATGAATCATTTAAAAAAACGCGCCCCTGACCTCTGGCGCGATTCATCAATGGCTCATGCAAGCAAAAAACATTCTTACTATGATGTCCTTTTATCACTGAGAAACAGCATTCCTTATCTTTTGCGTATTTAAGCTAAATCTGAGTAATTTTGACGAGTGTATGCAAAGTTCCCCTCTACAATCACACGGGTTTCCATTTATATTCTGATTATAAAGTTAAGTGAACTTCATGTTATTATTTATGCCACGCTTATGCAAATTGGATAATTCTATGGCATTGAGTTCAAATCCGTTCGTCGGCCAAGTTCTGCTTAATAATCCATCCTCACTACGCAACCCAGAGTGTAATAACTTCGGTAGGCAAAGCCGAACAGGAAAGACCATATCTTTCCAACAACTATAACTCGGTTTGTCTAAAAGTGGCTGATGGTACAGGGCTTTGGTCATAGGGTGATCCACTCCAAAAAGAGTAGCATTATTTTATGAATGCATATTTTGCTCTATATTTATGCTCCGTCCTCCCTTTTGTTTAACATATTAATTAAAATATAAACATATCAATTTGATTTTGCCCAGTCGCCTATACCAGGGAAGAGCTGGAATTGGAATGGTGGATGGGCGAGAAGATGGAACATTTATTCATGGATCCAAAACTTGTCAGTAATATGCCAAAGTTCAAACTAGTTCACCATACTCTGCATGCCAATACTGTGTTCTCTAAACAAGGCGGAGGTGAGACGTTTATTATATAATCTGCCTGAATTGTAAAGAATTTTATTAGGCAATAAATCTATGAGGTCTTGAGATCAGTATCTAGCAGTCTTGCGCTTGGAACAGACTCAAAATTCAAATTTGAAAAGAATTCAGGGAAAATTTGAGGAAAAAGTTAGACGCGACTCAATTGCCAACCATAGCAACCACTATCTCGCAAATATAAGTTGATATTTGATCACAATAGAAACAAACTGTGGGAAAATATATCTACTCATGTTTGTCAGCTGCAAATTTCCATTGACATTTTATCATATCAAGTATAGACCACAGATGGAGAGGCACTAAGCGGTGCTACCCCTCAATGGCTCACCCCTGATATTATGACTTTTAAAATCTTTGTTCCTGTTGGTCAATATCATAGGTGATAACAGAACAGGATCAAAATAATTTACTTTATTGGAACTAATATGGGTCAAATCGAGCTAATAGGAAAAATTGAAACATGGGTGTGCCATGATATCACTAGCAAAGGATATAGAAATTAAATTTGAATTGTTTTGAAATCAAAGTAAAATAGAAATATTCGATTCCACTAAAATGTGCGGATTGCATTGCTCAATCCCAACTTTTCAAGAAATTATTGCCGGCATGAATAACCCGAATAGACTTCGAAATCTTTTTGTACTTGAAAAAATAAAAAAAATATAAAAAAAATCTTTTCTTATAATCGACTTTTCTCATTCAATTTTTACATGAACATGAAAAAGCCTTCTCGAGGAAATGATTTATCCCCTTCAGCACACTAGGCTTTTAATTTCGAGATTGGGTATTGGGAAGATATGTTTTTATTCTCCGAGAGGATCGAATCTAAAGATTAGCAAGATGGAAAAACATAAGTTAACGTCGGGTTGGAACCCGCGCTCTCAATCACTGGATGTCAACGTTTTGACTAAATTCAATTTCTATTCCAGCTGAAATATCACAACTTCGTGTCAGTTTCGAACTACAGAGATATTTGTTGTCTGTATTCTTTCAATCTTACTTTCCTGCAATCATCATGGTGATACTTGCAGGATTAGGAATGTGGTTGGATCCAAGATCTGTGCCAGCTAGAGTGGCAATGGGTGAGAAATAGTGTTGACAATTCTAGGTAAAAATACATAGTTAATTTAGTGTACTTAGTTTTCAGATTATTTTCCAAGTGCTTTTGCTCAGTTTCAAGAATATATAAGGTACCTAGTTTAACTTTTACCGAATATTCTGTTGAATTTTTGCCTGGAAAAATTACCAAGTAAACTAGGTAAATATAACTATTTTTGAGCTTGACACCTAGTATAAAAAGAAACTAGGTATAACATATTTTCATAATAAAAAGCTTTTAAATTGGACTATTTGAAGATTTGAACCTCAACAGCTATTAAAAGCAGTCAAACGACAATTAACTATTTTACCTCGAATTGATGTAGTTACTACATTTTTTAAAAAGTGAAACTAGATTACCCTCTAATACTTTATACCTAGTTTGTGATTATTTCCGAGAATACGATGTTGTGTACACTAGGTATCAGAGTATGATTGTGTTTGTAGAAAAGCTCACCCTTTATCTTCTGACCGTTAAAAGACTTCGATTATCATGAGTTATGATAGGGAATTCATTTTATGGCATACCTCGGAAAGGACACTCGAAAATGAATACATGAATAAAATTTACAACAAATTTTTTCAAAATAAAATCAGACGTTTTACAAATCACCACAAAATTCATTTGTCTAATCAAACATGCGGACAATTGACTAAACCTATTTAGTTTAGTATTGGGCCGTTGTCGTTTATGTTGGAACTCAACCAAAATAAGATAAATGATATCGTAAATTACTGACCCATTTTAAGGCAGTGTTTCGACTACGGATGTGTGCATCTTGGTCGCTTTAATATATTTTTTCAATATATCCACATATTTTGTAATTAATGTATTAAAGGTTAAGGTGTTATTAGATGTAGTAAGTTTGATAATATTTTAGGAATCACGTCAGTTCTAACTATTTCAACAATTATTACCGGTCTGAAGACATCTTTGCCAAAAGTAAGTTATCTTTTTTTAATTTACTTTTTTTCAGTGTTTAAGCATGTACTGTGTGTGTGTTTTTACCATACGTCCTTGTAGACCAAATCCATGAAATTTCAATTGATAAGTTTTTGTATGAGGAGTAGTGGGTCGCTCTAAAGCTCGTCGATACTATTCATGTAAGATAGTGTGTGCATTGCTGGTGCAATTCTTCCACATTTTGAGCAGTCTGCGAACGTTTTATTTATTTTTTGATATTGAATTGTTTTCAAGTGTCCTGTTCTCTATGTCTGGAAAGAGCTGTTTGAGGAAAACAAATGGGATGTGATACTAATGCATTTCCTAGTGTGGTAAAGCGACACCAATCGTGAGTAAGGGAGGATGACCACTGTCTCTTTACATTTGTGAAGACCTTTGCTTCTATAGGTTACCACATTACTATAAGTTCTGCCCTGAAACTATTGCAGTAGTCCTTTAGTTTTGTTGTTGTTGAGTTTATTCACAATAAGAACTCGGCTTCCGCAGGAATGATTTGATAATTTGATTGGCTACTTCCACCAGTGAAAATCACAATTGAATTATTAGATATATACTAATATTAGATATATTAGGTTCCAACACAAGTGAAAAAACACAGAGGTTCTTTGCAAATTGCAGCATAGTTGTTCGTTTTAGTCGGAGAGTGGAGGTCCAAGTGTTGAAGAATTAATCGAAAAAGTGATCACCTGAAATACTTCGAGGCTTTGCGGCATGCTTCGCAAGCAACATCTTTCGTCGAAGTTTTAACGTGATAAGTGCAGCTTCAAATTTCGTGATGACATTTCGTGTAGTGTTTCGTAATTCATATGATGAGTGCACTAGCATTTTGATTTTTATCCAGTTTGTTAGTTTTGCTCGTTGCACAGCTCACATCTCTCTCATCTTCAAGTATTGACCTGATCAATGATTCAAAAGTAATCATCAAAATTTCGACATCTGCTTCCCAGTCCTGCCTTGTTAAGCATTCGAGGTTTCGCAATTTTTTCCTCCCTTCATTTCAGTATACCTCTTGTGTTCGTTGAAAGTAATTCCGGATCTAGAAACATGCCAAAGTATTTGGAATTTTTGTTGTATGTTATTTGCCCATTTCCCAGATATATATTTGGCATTATCTGTCGTAATAGAAAATGTTCGGATTTTTATTCACCCGTTTGTGTTCTATCGACGTTTTGAAACCCTTGAAATTCATACAACTATGGCTTACTTAAATTCTTGACTGCAATTTTGTGATCAGTTCTTGTCTCCATACCTTATCGAAGGCTTTAGAAAGGTCTAGAAATGCTGCTAATGAACGATTAGTTAGTTTGAATTGGTGTGGATATTTCACTTTTTGGGGAAACATATAGAATTTGTTTCTCTGTTCTGTGTTCTTCCCTGTATGCTGATTGTTTACTAGGAAGCAAATGCTGCGGGACGAGAAAGATTTTTCCAAAAATTCGCAAGTTAGAGCAACTGGTCTATAGCTTCCAGGAGAGTCCCTATCTTTACTGAGTTTTGGTAGTTGGAATAATTGTCGGATTTTTCCATTTTTGTGATAAATGTCCGGAGTATCATGATGAATTGAAAAAAAGTGGTAGTCGCTGTAACAGAATTTGACCGAATATTTTATCAGCTGCCGGGGTTTTAAACACAATTAAGAAATCGAGAATTTACTATTAAAAACAGGCGATCCCAAAGTTTTATCCTTGCATTTCTTTTTGATCGTGGTCGATTTTCATCAAATCTCAAGCTTCAATAATTTTCTGCATCGTGGCATTAATATTTTCTTCTGGGTGATTTTTTTTCTTCCAACTCAATCCAGTTACATCCAGAAAATAGATCTAGCCAGACAATTGTCAAATCCAACTTTCGATGTACTATAGTTATACGAGTGGTGAGTGGGTGTGCAATCATTCAAAGTAAAGTTAGAAATGAAATATTATCTATTTCGTGGACCAGATCCGTTCTGGAAATATCAATTGTACTACAAACTGAGATTGTTTGTCTCATATTTAGGTCACTTACGACGACGGTGTTAGATTTGATTAATTCTTTCTACAATAAATCTGTGTTGAACGGACAGTATACGTTGAAAATATAAATGAATTTAACGTTTAAGGTATAATATTTTATTCCAAAAAGTTGGATTGCTCCATCAGGAACACAATATATTTCTTCAAATTTAATGTTTCTAACCAGCAAGGTCAGGCAGCCACCAGACGAATTTTCTGACCGATCTTTCCGAAGGATGTGAAAACTTTTCACCTTTTTTAGGAATTTGCCAGGCCTTAATTTCCTTCGTGAATTGTTATGACATCCACATTATACTTCGTCAGATTTGACTCTTTTTGCAGGAGTTACCAAACCGTTTATGTTACATTGTGGAATCGATGGGCAACTGTTCACCTTTGCCGCAAACTCTACAACAACAGAAGGCGCATCGGTTCCCCGGGGATGGGTAGCATTAGGCATTTTATTTAAACATTGATGTGTCGATATTAAATCTTTTTATCTCTTCAATTTATCTCTTTCTGCCCAGGTATCCTATCTCACAGCAATGGACCTATATTTATGGACTTGTTTCCTCTTTGTATTTGCCACTGTTCTCGAATATTGTGTATTGAATTATGTTATGACGATACAGGTTCGACAATCCAAAATGGAAATTAAATTCAAAGAAGCTAATGTAGTAAGTTAGATTATTTTAATACAAGATAACTTTTAAAAACTTTCAATAGGCAATTTTTAATTTTTTTTAGGCGAAGTAGAATAGTTTTGGATATATCTTCCCACAATAAGCAAACTGTGTAGAGATTCAAAAATTGAAAATAAACTTGAATTGAAAATCTTCAACAAAAGTTTGCGTATTGCCAGATCCCGATAGTATTTTTTTAAGGCCGAAAGCATCACCTAAAGGGGAACAGCTAAAGTACCTCAGTGGCAAAGAGTTTCCTCAAATAGAAGTTTTAAAAATTGCACTTTGAGTGGAAAACATCTTCGAGATGACTCAACCAGGCTAATGAAGTGCAGTTCGTGGTCTAACATTAGTGCTTAATGGCAGTACCCTTGAATGGGGCTTATTCGGGGAATCTTATTCAAGCCTAATATTTTAAGAAAAATAGATTGAATTATCATAATGGCATGTATCAAAGATATGCATCAGAGACAATGAATAATTCTGCACAGAGGCACAAACACAGGTGGGTAAAACAAACGGTATTGTGAGGTTGCGTTTTTAAAATATAGAGTTCTAATTTTGGTATAGTAGTTAATTTTAGTGATCTTAAATAGGGCCTATTTGCAGTTGATAACTAAAACCATTGTTAGTTTTGGTGGTTTGCTTAAATTTTATTATTTAGGATTCTGAGATGTATAAAAAGTGACATGGTATTATAATATTTTCATTCGCCCAGTCTAAAGTGAATATAAATACCTAACAAACGTGACTAGGACTGACTAACTATTCAACACTTCCAATTTAAAATGTGTATATCTGATAATATATATTACTGCTTTTTCTATAAAATATGATACGTCTTGATATGATAAAGATATCTTTTTCCCCTATAATATGCCCACAGTTCTAATTATCCTATCTAGACTCGGTGTGACTTCCCATCACCTCCTTTAAAATATGAGCTTCCCGTTTTGTGCTACATGGGGTTTATCCATCGCAAAAATTTTTCTAGTAATTCAGCTTGAATTCCAATTCAATTCAGTAATTCAATACACAAGCAAGATGAAGCGGAAGAATGTTCAGAAATATTTGCAAGAAATTTTGCACCAAGACAAAGACAAACACAATATTCAAATTCATTCAAAGCCCGCGAAAGTTCACAAAAGGTTATTTAACAAACAATATATTTTGCATAGGTGATAAATACGTATTCTTGGTATTTAAGCCATATCAAAGCTATGTGAAACTAAAATTCGTTTATGACTATATGACAGTTAACTCAGTATTTTTCTGATATTTTTTCTGAGATTCTTTTCTTTATTTACTTTTTTTCGCATCTTTGAACATGTGCATGTTTTATGATCCTTTATCTTGTTCTACTTTTTCTCATACTTTGTCTTTCTATCTCTTCCTCTTTATTCAATGGTCTAGATATAACCATTTTTTTATTCTTTAATATCTCGCTTATCTTTACTTCTTCTTCTCGTTCTTCCTTCATTGGCCCAGATATCAACTATATCTGATCCTGAGTCTGAGTCTCCGATATTGCAACAACAACTCTGTCCAACTTGCAATAAAAATTTTACGGAACCAATTGTAAGTTTTCGTGTCTGTACTGAAATCTTGTTTTTCAAATATATTGTGTTCTGAAACATTTGGTAACACATTGTTACGGTTTTTGCCTATTGCTTAGATCTTTTTTTAATTCACTCTGAGCGAGGTCGGAATTAGTGTCTAAAAGGAACAAACTAAGAGCCACCAAATAGAAAAAAGATACTAAAAGATTTAGTACCTACAACTACACTCTGAATAGTTATCATCGGAAAAAGAACTGAATCGCCCTGTCAAAGTGCAGAAATTGGTATCTGCCCTACTACCACTTCTTTGCTTTTTTTAAGTCGCCTTACGACTCACAAATACGTTACTAAATAAGTTAGGACTATTCTATAGCCCATAGCACACTTCAAAGATTAATGCCATTTTTCTATATTCCCTAACACGTAATTAGAAAAACAAGGAAGTTTATAATGTTTCGCATTTGGCCACTGCAGATATCACAAACTCTCCTCTAAAATACCTTTTAACAGCATCAGTTAGTAGTTTATGTTAACTACTCATGTCGCCTGTCCTATAAATCTATTGAATTTTCACAATATATTTTATTATTTTTTTTTTGCAGAAAAATGATCCTCCTCGACTGCGTAATCCTAGCAGTATATCTATTTTTGATGAAGCTCACGATGCAACAAAACTCGACGTTTTCTTCCGAATATTTTATTTCTTGTCATTCATTATATTTAACATTGTTTATTGGTCATATTACGTGATATCTACGGACCATCTTGCCATGGAAGACTAAAAAAACATTATAAATTTTTTATATAAAATGATGAAAACATGTTAATACAAAATGTGGACTTTTCAAAATGGAACACTGTGCGAACTTAAAAACTTTTTCTCGTTTCAGCTTACAGGGCTTATGAGCATGTGCTTAAAACCTTGAAAAACACTCCAAAAATGATATGAAACGTCGGTTCAATTCATCCTACCCAATTAAATTTTATTTTGTTAATCATTTACCAAAGTTGAACCGCGTCTCATCCACGCGATCCATAAGTGGCCAGTCCTTAACAAAAGATGCATTGATATACTGTTTTACGTATGAAGCAAATTCGACTGGTAAAATAATAGAAATGATTTAATTCCAATCAAACAATTTGAAAAATAAATATCTTGGTACGTGAAAATCGTTTAATTCTTCAATTTTGTTTCTCTAACTTTTGTGGAAGCTCATATCAAAATTTAAAGCTTTTTCTTTGACATGGTTTCTATTCATATTATTGTGTTTTTTGCATTAAAAGTTTTAAATACAAATTATTATTTGGTATTTTCAGTTGCACTAATATATTTATTAGAATTATTTGTTGCCGACCGAGTGTATAAGTGGAGTTAGTTCCCAGTGAGACAGTAACAAAACATTTTTGGAACAGTGAGTTTCGGTCACTTGAGAAATTCATGTTAGAGGATAAAACGCACCACCAGTGAAAGCAAACAATGTATATTGTCCACACTTTGAATGTTCATGAAAATAAGCTTTTTCAGGGCAATGTTGAAATAAAGTTATCGGTTAATATCTTATTATATCGTATTATAGGCTGAAGGCTGATTATTATAGGCTGATTTATTGCTAAGTTGAAATATTGAAGAAAGTCGATATTATTTTTTGAAAAAGTTTAATCTATGTGTTGTTCACCAATATTTTTAAGGAATTTGTCCGGGATATTGTCGTCCCCCGTTTTTCCCTAAAGGAATTTTGTCCGTTCTCCGGAAGACATGCTATGGCATAGCGTACTACGATAATGCGCGTTAATGTGTGTTGGAAACTTAAATGCTATCCAAAATATTTTTTTACAATATCATTTGTTTCTCTGGTAAACACTTTCTTCTCGCTTTTTTGGCCAAATATGGGGTGTTGAAAGGACGCACCGCAAAGGTGTCGTGCAACAACAGAACATAGTTGGCATAAATCTTGACAGCATGGCGTTTTTTAACTTTGGAAATATTCAATTACTGCAAATGCTATCAATCGAATTACTGTACTTTTGTTAAAGTCTATGTAAAACCAGATTTTTTTTAAATTTTGTGATTGTCATTATCAGATAACAGCGTCCAGAGAGTATTTGGTTTGCATACAAATATTTTCTTCTGCACGAGAAACTCAAAGAATGTTATTGTGATGAGATTAAGTCATAGGTCATATTACTTTTTTAATTTTGATTGAGAATGTCCAGAAAAAGCAGACATGTCGTAAACATTCCAAACGGCGATGAAGCCAAAATGAGATAGGGAAACTTTTTGATATAAAATTATAATGTCATAATTAGCTAACGGGCAAAGATGCTCCTAACCAGCATTTTTAAGTTCATCAGGCCAAAACTCAAAACTGCCCATATTTCATACCCGATGTTCGAATCGTATTTTGATAAAATGGGATATCATGTTTTTGCATTAACTTTCTAATTCGCAATGAGGTAACAGTAAGAACAAAGGTTGTGTAAGATGCAAGTCCATTTGTTGGGTTAAAGTCTTGGTCAAGAGTAAAAGTTCTTCGAAAATGAACTAGATAAACTCCGTACATTCACATATTATTGTGTATCCGTTCAGAGCGTAAAGCCCGTATGCACGGCATTCATCTGTGGTCTGAGCTGGCTAATTTCATTTCAAATTTCGAAATGATCAAAAGCAATTATTCTTTGATGGGAAACAAAGTTGGAAGTAGAGTTTCAATATTTCAACAACAACAAAAACACTTCCGGAATTTAAATCGCAGGAAGAGGGCAAAGCTTGGCCGATCTTTGTTAACATATTATTATTGGTTGCGAGGTGTGGCATTAAATGATTAGAAATAGAATGATAATAAAAGTCGATAGAGTCGTCATACTTTGACAGGTGATTTTGGTCTTATTCAGATTTATGAGTAGATTGACCTGGAGGTTCAAATTGAAAGGAAAGAATTATGATAATTTTATTTCTACTCGGCCGCCTATAATTTTTTTTATTTATTTTGGTAGAATTATTAGCCAATAGAATCATATATATTTTAATTTATTTAGTTTATTTTATATATTTTATGCCTATTTGTTTCGACAAGATAAAGATGAGGGTAATTAATAGCTTGGCAACAATTATTTACATCATAAGGAAGAAGGACTCACGGTCTACACGACACCTTAGAACTAAACAATATTTGAAAGTCAGAAAGTGCATTTGTATGACTACAAGAAGATATTGTTTTTCCAGTAGATTTCAGACATGTAGCGTCTGCGATTTTTTTTTTAGCCTGGAACAAAGAATGCAATGCGAGAGGCATAAAACAACCAAACAAAATGTAACTTACAAAATTTGAATAAGACGTACTCTCCAACAATCCTAAATATTATTGCAAAAAATGGCGATGCATCAGTTCATTTGAAATAATATCACCCTTAACAAAAAGTTCATTCAGAAATTATTTCCTTCGCTGGCTTGAGTGGGGTTTAAACTAAATTATTCGTCCTTTCTTACGCGAAGATGCTATCTAAATTGCAAGAGTTCTGAAATTAGGTATGAAGTTTATTTCGAAAAGTTTGGATGGTCGACCGTTGCAAAATGCTTATTTCACTTTCGGCAACCAACAATAATGTTCGTCATTTTGTAGAACTCAATAATATTTATTGCTGAACGAGATAACTTGAATTTTTGCAATAAATTTATCCACTGAGCCTATCATTCCTTTTGTGATTTTTGAATTTTCTCAGAAATATATCTTACAAACAAAAATTGCGAGTTAAAATGCAGTAAAAAACTCCACGGCACTGGGTTCCGAACTCAATACATCTTGAATACATGCGATAAATTTATCCACTGGGTCAGCAGTTCATATGGTGATTTAGAGATTTTCACAGGTATATACCTCACAAATATAAATGTGGGTCGTCACCTTTCCTCCAGTCTAGAACTCAAGATATCTCAATTTCGAGCGATGAACTTATAGTCTGCGCCAACCATTCGACTAAACCTTTAGCGATTTAGATAGGTAGCTTTATTACAAAAAAATAATAATAAATGAAAAACTAAAGGAAATGTCGACTAACCCGAGTCTAAAACTCGAGATGTCTTAATTTCGAGCGATGAAGCCCAAACCATTCGACAGAACTTTTCATGATTTAGAAAGATAGCTATCTTACGAAAAAAATGACAGGATGAAAACGCTAAAAGAAAGGTCTACTCACTCGAGATTAGATCTCGTGATATCTTGACTTCGAGCGATGAACTTATCAACTGCGCCATCCATTCGAATGAAGCTTTGGTGATTTAGGAAGATTGCTATCTTACGGAAAATACAAGAGAATAAAAAACTAAAAAAAACGTCGACTTACCCTCGAGATATCTGAATTTCGAGCAATCAACTTATACGCTGCGCCATCCATTCGACTAAACTTTTTTATTTAGAAAGATCTATTTTGCAAGATATATGACATAATAAAAAGGGTGGATTTTTTATTTAGAAAGATAGCTATTTTGCAAGAAATATGACATAATAAAAAGGGTGGAAGAAAAGATTTACCCGAGTCTTGAACTCGAGGTATCTCAATTTCGAGTCATGAACTTACCCACTGCGCCATCCATTCGACTAAACTTTCAGTGATTTAGAAAGATAGCTATCTTACGAAAAATATGAAGAATTAAACCGGTGGAAAAAAGTCGACTTACCCGAGTCTAGAATTCGAAATATTTCAATTTCGAGCAAATGAACTTCTAGTCATCCATTCCCCTAAAATTTTGGTGATTTAGAGAGATAGGTATCTTACGATATATACGAGAGAATAAACAACTAAAAGAAAATTCGCCTTACCCGAGTCTAGATTCGATATATCTCAATTTCGAGCGATGAACTTATCCACTGCGCCATATATTCGTCTAAAATTTTGGTGCTTTGGAAAGATAGCTATCTTACCAAAAATATGACAGAATATAAAAGGTCAGAGAATAGTCGACTCACCCGAGTCTAAGACGGGAGATATCTTAACTTCGAGCGATGAACTTATCCACTGCGCCATCCATTCGACGGAGGATTTGGTGATTAAGAAAGATAGCTATTTTACGAAAAACACGAGAGAATAAAAAATTAAATAAAAACGACTTACATGAGTTTGGAACCCGAAATATCTTAATTTCAAGCGATGAACTTATCCACTGTGCCATCCATTCGATTGAATCTTTTGGTGATTTAGAAAGAAAACTATTTTACGAAAAATACGACAGAAGAAAAAACCGAAGGAAATGTCGACTCACCCAAAATATCTTAATTTAGAGCGATGAACTTATCCACTGCGCCATCCATTCGACTAATGTTTTGGTGATTTAGAAAGAGAGCTATCTTACAGTAGTGGAAGAAAAGTCAACTCACCCGAGTATAGAACTAGAGATATCTTAACTGCGAGCGAAGAACTTATCCACCGCGCCATTCACTCTACTAAAATTTTGGCGCTTAAAAAATATAGTTATCTTACGAAAAACACGAAAGAATAAAAAAAACTAAAAGAAAAGTCGACTTACCGAGTCTAAAACTCGAGATATCTTAATTTTGAGCGTTGAACTTATCCACTGCGCCATCCATGCGACTAAAACTCTTGTTGATTTAGAGAGACAGCTTTTTTACGGACAATATGACAGAAAAAAAACGGTGAAAGAAAAGTCGACCTACCCGATTCTAGAACTCGAGATATCCTAATTTCGAGCGATGAACTTATCCACTGCGCCATCCATTCAACTAAAATTTAGGTTATTTAGAAAGATTGCTATCTTACGAAAATACGAGTGAATTGAAGAAAGTAAAAGAAATGTCGACTTACCCGAGTCCAGATCTTGAAATATCTTAATTTCGAGTGATGAACTTATCCACTGCGACATCCATTCGACTGAAATCTTGTAAATTTAGAAAGATAGCTGTCTTACAAAAAATATGACAGAATAAAAGTCGACTTACCTGAGTCTAAAACTCGAGATACTTAACTTCGAGCGTTGAACTTATACACAGCGCCATCCATTCAACTAAAATTGTGGTGATTTAGAAAGATAGCAGCTATCTTACTAAAATTAGATATAAAGTTTATTCCAAAAAGATAGGATGCCTCTGGCCTACTGTTGCAATTTGAAGATAATGCTTATTACGTTCTCGGCAAGCAACAATATTGTTCGTATTTTTTTTGAAAATTTAATAACTTACTGTGCTGAATGATGTATATTTTTTGGTCACATTTTACTCGATTTTCTGCCAAAGGTATAGCAAAATGCAATTCTATATCATACACTAATAGCCCATATAGTTAATAGGAAGCCTAATATATTAATCATAATTATTACTCATAGAGATGATCAAGGTAAAATGAGGAACATTTTAAATTTAAATAAATATTTTGAATCAGCGTATCAAATCAAAAAAGTCAAGCTCTTGCCCACGTAAAATCTCGATCAAATAAATTGTTTGTAACCGTGCATAATGCAGTTTTAACTGAATTACATTTTTTTAAATCTATTATTGTAAGCCGTATGTGTGATTCAGTTTTTCCTAATTTGACTCACAATTTGATAACGTCCCTATCTGATTGAATTTTACACTCTCTAAAGATTAATATACAGATGGATACACATGCCCCATACTTAAAACATATTTGAATCAAATTGTCAAATCAAAAAATTAGCGTTATTTATGAATCACTAATATGATGTAAAATCAGACTGAAATTTGCGTATGTTGAATTGTTTCCTCTCCACATACTACCCATATGCTTCTGTATAACGTTGACTATCAAGAGGACTTAATAAAAAGTTATTGATATTGTGAGTCGCGAGTGGTGGAATCATACTATTAGAAATTAGACAAAAATGAGTTGTCGTGTTTACTCTTGTGATTAGCTTTGTTCCTATTCTAATTAGAATTTATGGCAGGATGGGTCAAATTGAAATCGTCCAAATTTTAGTGTAATTTATATCTACATGACAAGCGTACAAATTTCTTAATATTTGTAAGGTTAGTCGACAGTGTTAACTATTTATATTCTTCTGAGCTTAAATTATTGGTTTAACTAGGCTAAGATGAGCGTAGTTATTACAATAATTTTATTATATTGATAACGACTCACAGTCTGCATTACAGAGAAAGCCCTTAAATTGTATTTCTTATTTGGTAACTGTATTTAAGTGCTTCATAAAATGACTAATAAGAAGAACGTTTTTGCGCGCCGTTTGCACAAATTTTCGGAAGTATATATGTGTAAATTGCCATTTTCGAATTCCTATCGGGCTGTTAAAACGGAAATATTTCTCCGCACTGACTTCGGGATAGAATTCCTAATTTCTCTGTTATTTTCTGAAAACATGGTCTGGACTTACTCAATATTACGACAATGGTCGGTAATACAAGGCCGACAAAAATGTCCTGCATTCATGAGGTCTCGATTACAGAATAGAAATCGATAACATCTAGATTTTGCAAAAACTCAATATTCTGTTTTAGCCGGACATTTTTTGTGAGTTGCTGGGGATTATGGTATGGTTCATATTCATCAAATAAGTCCATACAGTTCAGGTTCAGTAATGATCATTTTTAAGAGTTCAGCTCTTTGAAGCAAGTACTAAAGCAGCTCTAAAAAATTGTTTTGAAAATCTAATACGATTTTTGATATTAAGCATCAGCGTTGAAAGTGAGAATTGGCTTTACAAATCTTTTTAATAAATATCTATTTATGTCTCGAGCGTGGAAACGTGTGAGATTAGCATCATCGATAGCGTGTTCCGAATGACTAACACGTTGGTATTGCAAATTGGCGATCCCTGGCTCTAATCCTTTAAGGGCTCATTTACAAATGGGGTAATTTAGAGGAGTGATGGTAACCCAGTTGTTAGTTGATTTGGGTAATGTAAAACGAATCAAACATAATGCAAGGATAAATATTGCTAGGTAAACTTTTAAAACTATGTAGTACCAGGATTTAAAAGTAGATAAATTAAATAATCGTTAGTTTGCTACATTTAGTTCATCTTAAATTGAATTGCAGATTGAAATCACGGAATTGACTATTTCGAAAATATTTTCACAGTGATTAATATGATTTACCAACATCCTCATACTGGGTACCCAGTTAATTTTTATCAAATAACAGTTTATAAAGTAAGTAAATGTACCTATTTTCCTATGAAACACAAATTATCAGGTAAACGTATTTCGTATTTGAACTGGGTAAACTCCGCACTATCACAGAAAATTGCCATATAATTGTGTATTCGTTTAGAGCTTAAAGCACATATGCATGCGGTTATCTGTGGTTAGATCTGCCTAATTCCATTTGAAATTTCACATCACACGGAAGAAAGACTCACGGTCTACACGACGCCTCAGAACTAAATACCATTTGCGAGTCAGAAACTGCACTCAAAACAAAATGCATTACATAACTAACTAAATCACCATGGTTAAGGAATACTGTCTGCTGATTATTTCTTATATTAATAACTACAATGTGTGAAATTATTTTTTCAAAATGATGACAGTCCTGTAGCGTCGGCGATTCTCTGTCAGTCTGCAAAAAAATAGAGATACACAAGTTCATTTTTGATAAGATCATCATTAACGAGAAATACTCACGCAGCAGAATAATAATTCTGAATAGGCCACTAAAAAAAGTCATTCAGAAATTATTCCCTTCTCGGGTTGAAGTGGGTTTAACTATTCATCCTTCTTTACGCAAATATGTTGTCTAAATTGTAATAATTCTAAAATTAAATATAAAGTTTATTCCAAAAAGTTAGGATGCCTCTTAACTCTGAGTAATGCTTGTGTCGTTCTCGGCAAGCAACAATATTGTCTGAAATAATGCAACGTTTATTCAGTTTTTTTTGTGCTGAATGATGTATATTTTTTTGGTTAAAATGGTTTTAAAATGCAACCTTATTCGATATTTCCCCAAGGTATAACAAAACGTAGTTTTTTATATCATACCCAAATAGCCTTTTAGATAATAGAAAGTATAATATATTAGTCGTAATTAGCAGGCATAGACATTATCAAGTTAAAATGAGGAACTTTTTTAATTTGAATGAACAATATGAATCAACGTATTAAATCAAAAAAGCTCCATCTCGATCGAATAAATTGTTTGAATTCGTACCACGCATGATGTGGTTTAAATTGATTTATATTTTTGTTAAATCTGTTTTCGTAGATAAACTAACTATAGGCAGGGTGTGTGATTCAGCTTTTCCTAATTTGGCTCACAGACGGAAAGTGCTCTATCCAATTGACGACTACACTCTGTATAGATTATTAAGCAAATGGATACACCAGCGCGGTACTTAAAGCATATTTAAATCAAATTGTCATATCAAAAAATTTAGCGTCATTTATAAATCACCCATATGATGTAAATTCAGACTGAAATTTGCGCAGGATCAATTCTTTGGTAAGGTTAGTGGATAGAGTCAACTATTTATATTCGAGTGTGCTTAAATTATTGTTTTTACTAGACGAAGTTGAACGTAGGTATTATAATAATTATATTGTAAAAAACCTACCCATTTTTGGTAATGTTTTGGTGCTTCATAAAATTACTGAGAAAGGCATTCTTGCGGGCCTTTTGTACGAATTATCGTAAGCATATATAGGTAATATTGCCATTTTCGTATTCGTGTCGATCTTTCTCCGCATTGACTTCGGGATAGAATCTATGATATTTATTTTTTTTTCTAGACAAATGCGCGCTGGACTTACTCAACTTTACGACCAGGGTCGATAAAAGAAGGCCGATAGGTACTTTTAATTAATTTAAAAATTGGATAAGACGGACTTTCGAACTATCCTAAACATTATAGCAAAAAAATTGCGACACACCAGTTCAATTGAAATAATATCACTCTTAACGAAAAAACACACATGCGCAAGTATATTAATTCTGAATATGCCACTGAAAAAATTCATTGAGAAAATATTCCCTTCGCGGGTTTGATTGGGTTTAAACTAAACTATTCGTCCTTTTGGATGAATTTTGGGTCCTTTTGGACGCCTCCGCCGACTGTTACAATTCGAATGTTATGTTTATCTCTCTCTCGGCATGCAACAATATTGTTTGAATTTTTGAGGAATTTATTAGGTTTTATTGCTGAAAGATGTGAATTTTATGGTTGCATTTTAGTCGATATTTTTCGAAAGGTATAGCAAAATGCATTTACTATATCATACACAAATACCGCCTTATAATTATGGGATGTATGGTATAATAATCATAATTATACGCATATACGTGATCAAAATAAAATGAGGAACTTCTGACATTTAAACAATAACAGTAGGAATATACGTAATAAATCGTGAATGCCTAGCTCTTGGCCACGGTCCACCTGGATCAAATAAATTGTTAGTATCTGTAGCATGCATGATGCAGTTCCAAATGGATATTTTTCTTTTTCAAAATCCATGTTCAAAGTAGCTTTGTCGTGCATGTCATTTGCCATTTTCTAATTTGTCTCAAAGTTTTATAAGGTCTCTGTCCAAGCGACGTTCACACTCTGTAAAAGTTAATATGCAGATGGTTACGCTAGCCCCATACTTAACATGTTTGTTTACTTAACATATCCGAATCAAATTGTCATGTCAAAAATGAGCGCTAATTAGGAATCAACCATATGATGCAATCTCAAACTGAAATTTGCGCAGGATCGATTCTTTACTTCCGCATATAATCTATATGCTTCTGAATACCGTTGACGATGATTAACTCTAATAATTAAGGTTATATTATTCTGAGTTGCAAATGTTGGAATCACATGATAAGAAATAGGACGATAATGAGTCGTCATATTTCTCTGGTGATCCGCTTTTTCTTATTTCGTGTCGTTTCGTTTCGTATTTCGCGTGTGCAGCTAGTGTAATAATTCTGAATAGGCCACTAAAGAAAGTCATTAGGAAATTATTCCCTTTGCGATTCGAGTGGGTTTAAACTAAACTATTCATCCTTTTTTACTAAAAGATGCTATCTGACAATTCTGAAAATAAATATGAAGTTTATTTCGAAAAGTTTGGATGCCTCTGACCGACGTTTGCAATTTGAAAGTAATGCTTATATCTCTCTCGACAAGCAACAATATTGTTCGTATTTTTGAAGAATTTAATAATTTTTATTGCTGAATAATGAATATTTTCAGTTCGGCTTTTTTCGTATTCAAAGTAGTATTTGTGAAAAAAAAGCAATAGACTTATTGAAAACATCCATATTTTAGTGTAACCTTACCTAATACCTTAATTGTAGATGGGGTCGAATAAGTATATATGTTAGTGTCTAAATTATTGTTTTGACTAGGCTGAGATGTAGCTAATAGTTTGGCATAAAAATGAAAAACGACTCACGGTCTGCAGAGAATGTCCTTAAATTGCATATCTTTATTAGTAAATTTTCTACGTGCTTCCTAAAATGACAAGGAAGAACGCTCGTGCGCGCCTTTTAGGCAAATTTTCGTCAGTATACATAGGTAAGATTACAATTTTCGACTTCGTGTCGGGGTGTAAAACCGGAGTTCTTCCTCTTTTTGTTTGTTGCTGCAAAGTACGTCAAGGTTCATATTCTTTAAATATTTGCATTAAATTCGATTTCAATTAACCCTTTTTAAAAATATAATTTCACTCTAAGCAAGTCCGAATGCAGTCCCTAAATGAAGCTAAAGAATGACCAATCAAATGGCAAAGAGATTCTACAAATTCGAGTGACATTAAGTGCACTCAAAGCGGAATACGACACATACATAACTAAATCACCATGATAAAAGAGGCTGTTTGCTGATTGGTTCTTATTTTTATGTCTACAATTTGTCTTAATGAGAAAATATTTTTTCATATGGATCTCAGTCATGTAGCTTCTGCGATTCTTCATTAGTATGGAACAAACCAGACAATGCGAGAGGCAAGAAAACAACCAAACAAAATGAAGCATAGACAATTTCGGTAAGATGTACGTACTCTCCAAATATCCTGAACATTATTGAAAAAAATAGCGTTACACAGTTCATTTGAAATGAAATCATTATCAACGAAAAATGCACACGCGACAGTATAATAATTTTTAACAGACCACTTTGAGTGTCATTCAGAAATTATTCCCTTCTTTAGATGAAGTGGGTTTAAATATTTATCCTTCTTTAAGCAAATATGCTATCTAAATTGTTTAGAATTCTGAAATTAGCTATGAAGTTTATTGCAAAAAGAGTGGATATATCTGGCCTACTGTTGCAATTTGACAGTAATGCTTATTCTGTTCTCGGCAAGCAATAATATTGTCCGCATTTTTGAAACATTTAAAAAGTTTTATTGCTGAATGATTTATATGTTTTGGTCGCATTTTACTCGATATTTTACCAAAGGTATGGTAGAACGAAATTTTCTATATCATTCTCATATAGCCTATAGTTAAAAGGAAGTTTAATATATTAGTCATAATTATTACGTTAAAATGAGGAACTTTTGAAATTTAAATAAACAATATGAATCAACGTATTTAATCACAAAAGCTCAGCTCATGCCCACGTACCATCTTTATCGAATAAATTGTTTGTAACGTTACCGTGCATGATGTGATTAAAACTGGATTGCGCGTTTTAAATCTATTATGGTAGATAGTAGATAAAGTATATAGGTCGTTTGTGTGATTCAGTTTTCCCTAATTTGGCTTACAGTTGGAAAAGTTCTATATTCAATTAACGTTTACGCTCTGTAAAGATTAATCTGCAAATGGATACACCAGCCGATATTTAAAACATATTCAAAGGTATAGCAAAACGTAATTTTCTATATTATAATCAAATAGCCCTTATAGCTAATAGGGAGTATAATATATTAGTCATAATTATGACGCATAGACGTGATGAAGGTGAAATGAGGAACTTTTGAAATTAAAATAAACAATATGAATTAACGTATTAAATCCCAAAAGTCCAGCTCTTGCCCACGTACCATCTCGATCGAATAAATTGTTTTAACGTTACCGTGCAACGTGTGGTTGAAACTGGATTAGATTTTTGCTAAATCAATTATTGTATTTGAAGTAGCTAGGTCGTATGTGTGATTTGGTTTTTCCTAATTTGGCTCACAGTTGTATAGCGTCCCTATCCAATTGACGTTTACACTCTGTAAAGGTTAACATTCAAATGGATACACCAGTAGGATACCAGACCCTATTTGAATCAAATTGTCATCTCAAAAATTAGCGCCATTTGTAAATCACCCATAAACTGCAGAATCAGACCGAAATTTGCGTAGGCTCAATCCTTTATTTCCGCTCCGAATACTATCGATATGCTTCTGTATAACGTTGACTATCAATAGTTATATATCGACTTAATATAAAGTTAATGATATTGTGAGTCGCGAGTGGTGGAATCATATGATTTGAAATAGGAAGAAAATAAGCCGCCATGTTTTCTATAGTGATTAGCTTTTTTTTTATTCAAATTAAAATATATGATCAAAGGAATACAATATGTATTAAAAGCGTCCGTATTTTAGTGTAATTTGTATCTACGTGACTAGCTTACAATATTTCTTGATATTGGTAAGATTAGTGGATATAGTCAACTATTTATATCTGTGTGCGCTTAAAATATTGTTTTAACTAGTCTATGATTAGTGTAGTTATAATAAATATATAATATAAAACCCACACACCAAAATGAAAAACGATTCACAGTCTGCAACACAGAGAATTCCTTTGAATTATGTTTCTTTTTGGGTAACGTTTTAGTGCTTCATAAAATTACTGAGAAGAACATTCTTGCGCACATCTTTTACGAATTATCATGTGTGTGACGTCATAGGACGACGCTTCTTGAATGACTCCCGTGTTTTGTTGTACAGTCACGGCATGTTGAAACCTGCCCGCAGTATTGCCTCTTTTTATTGAGTAGTTTGTCAGACATATTAGGACCATTAGGTAGTTAAATATAAGACTGTTTGAACACAGGGGTAGTTAAACTATTAATTTAGAATCATGGATTGATACTTGAATATATATTAAGGAATTAATGGGCCGCACATGGTGCGAGCCTTGGAGACGCGATTTATGTAAGGATCATACAAATTGAGCGTTAATTTGTTCTGTGGGATAGTTGTTAATGATCATATTTTTATTGTTCAGCATTTGTTATGGCTATTTTCTAGTCCGTGACCAAACACAGTCATTTTATCGTACTTAATATCCGTACATAAGGCTCAATCGTACTAGTTGTTCTTAACCTGCATTTTGCGATTCAAAACTTGGTAGTACCCAGACTAAAAGACATGCAAATTAGGCAATTAGTTTTTTCTTTGATGAATATCACTTTCAAACTCGTCACATAGTTTGTTGAACTATGTACCTGATTGAAAATTGGGTAAATTTGCCAATTTTACAATTTTACTAATATATTTACTGAGTAAAACTACAAACAGAAAACTAATTAAGAGTTAATCTAGGCGGATCAGATATCCTTGGAACTAGGAAATATTATTTATGAAAATATTCTCATTAAACAGATAATAATATAGATGAACTCAATACTTCGCATACAATTGCCAATTGCTATTTGAAAGAATAAACCATGTAAGCAAAAGCGAAAGGAAAGAAAAAAAAACGCAAAATATTTAAATATCGTGGAGATCAGAGCTTCGAATAGTTTGTCATTTGACTCAAAGTATCATTTTCATAGTGCATAACATGCTGACATTAAATACTTAACACCTCGATAGGATGTTCGACACCTTTGATAGAAGTACGCCCTATACAAAAAATGTCGGTCAATTCAAGCTTTACTTCAAAAAACATTAGTCCTGTTTTATTTAGAAGGCGGGTATAGAAGCAAAAACTATAAATACGGTTTAACAAATGCATCATACTGAAGAAACAAATTAAAGTTAAATTGAACGACAAACTAACATGGAGTAAATTCTTCAAATAAAAATGGAATGTTGTCACAGACTGAACTGATTCATCATAAAGTGGGGGGAGTAGCGGGTTTTGAAAACAAACATGACTTTTCGATACTTCCAGTATATCACAGTAATTCATATAATATAAATGTCTTTATTACATTTAGCTAAAAAGATACGCTTCATTTTGTGAAGCTCGAAGAACGAGAACTATACATATGCCAATATATTTGAACACCTAATTCAAAATGTAATTCATGTTTTACCCAACATAATAATGGGTTGGTTTCCAGTGTAAACGTCAACGACCAAGGCCGATAAGAACCTAATTATTCTCTCACAAAACACAAATATACTCAACATACCAGGTGAAATTGTCCATGGTTGCCCAAGCGAACACTCATTTATCGCTGCACCACCTAGACCTGTACCAATAGGAATTCCCCAACCTATAAATAATGTATATGCATTTTTGGAGGAAGACTCTTGAGCGGATTACTATAAGAAAAAGGTTAGTGCTGTTTGAATGACATGATCTATCTTGGCCGAGCCTATTCAAGTTATTACACTCTGTACAATTGCACAGTTAGATTACTCAAAAGAGTACCGTAGAGTACTAAAGAGAGTAGAAAATCGTCATAAGTTCATGCATTTGTGTGAATACGTGTTGAGAATACGGGCTTGTAATTTAAAATGCCACACATATGGAGATAGAATGTATGTACTCGAGAGGCAAATTGTGAGTAAATTTCCAAAAATTGGAAATACTGTATTATTAGCGTAACTTTAACGCAATCCGGATAAAACGCTGGGAATTAGGTAGTAATATTTCGATTAGTGCAAGCGCAAATTTCACCAAGTGAAAATATTTTAATATCTAAACATATCGAATACAATTGTAAATTTGTCAAAACGGAACTATTCATTCAGTTAATTTATAAATGTATACCACGGAGAAAGCTTGATGCTTTTGAAACTTTAGATGAGACTTTTAGCCCCTTAATATAAATGACAAAATACTGGAAAACGAATACAAATTCCCGAAAACGTAAAACAAGATTTAAATACCAAACTGTGTGCGCACAGGTTCTCTTATACAATTCGTCTTGTCCGTTAATAAATCCACTAACGCGAACCTATACATTGATTTAGCAGTCGTCCACATTCTTTTATCGACAACGTCTATAAAATATTGTTACTTACGCCCAGACAATCGAATATTACGCGTTTTCAAGCTTGAAATATTCCTGCGCGCAAATCCGGTTAAGCCTAACTTATTACCACAAGGCAAACGTTTCTTCCTTACCTGGTCAGAAATTCTTATTTTTTATAAGTTTCGTGCGAATGACGTCAAAATTTTTATTTTGAATGCCTTATTCAATGGCTTGATGTCTCCTAAAGTTTGTTTGCGGTGTGAGTAGGTACATAGCTTTGCTAATTTATTGAATACTTTTTCATGGCAGTAAACGATCTATTCGATTTATATGTTCAAAACACCAAGCCTATGTGTGCAGCATTTACATTAGGCTACACCCGACTATTATGACAATCTCACCATGAACCACATGAAATGTCGCAAAACGAACGTAGTTCTATCTAAAAGCGGCTACGCCCATACTTTACCATTGCGAAAATGCTTTTGACCTCCAAGATTTATTGCTTATGTGCAGAATATGACGTAGTTGCACGAGCCTTATATTCACTTATCTGAGTGAACCCTCGTATTTGAAGCCATGTACAAGAAGCGCGACTTACAGACGGCCCGACTTGCTTATAACCCGAGATTTTTAATCTGAGATATCAACATGATAACCACTAGGTCATCGCACCATCACATTGTTGGATTTTGAGCAATTTTAATAAATCGTGTTATCTTGATTTCTCTTTGGCGAATCAAATTTTGCTAAAATTTTGTGCTTTGAGTTTTAAATTCATTAAAAACGACCGATTTGATTTTAAATCGGTCTGATTCTAATCCATTTATCTGTATTACTTTTTGTTTGTCTAACACAGCACGATAACTAAAATATTGATTCTGTCTCTTCTTTTTGTAGGTTTAAGTAAGTTCCGCCACAAAAAGAGGAGACTAATCTCAGACATTTAGTGACGCGATTCAAAATTCAACCAAATGAATCTAAGACATGGTCTTTATGGGCTGATTGCACTACCAATTATCCTCTTGCGGTAGGAAGAGTTTGGTTAGTATTGTTGAAAATGATATAATTTGAGGCATATTCTTTTGTATCCAACACAAAAAATTTTGAAAATTTGACTTATTAAACCTTAATATCATGACGATTGGGAAAATAAGGATGCCCAATGCCACCTGCAAGAAATTGGAAGGGGGACTCTAAAACAGTTCAAATACTTGGAAATTTGCTTATCAGAAAATTCTTCATAGTAAAACATATTAATTCATATGAACTTAATAATAATATTGCAGAACTTACTATCAATACTTAATATCAACTACTCGTTAGACCCACAAAATGAGCAATCATATTCAATCATCATCATACATATTTTCATCATAGGTAAAATAAATCGACTCGTTACATTACATCCTGATAAAATATTATTAACTTCATCAGTAATTTTATATCACTCAGAATGATTGACACGAGTGAAAAATTTTATAATGGGACAGTGATTAGGCTTGTTTTCATTAAAAAATAAGGTGGAAATCAATAAATTTCGTCAATTTTTGAATTATGGGTTTTGATATGAGTTTTCCAATATTTTTGGCGTCAAACGAAAATACATCTTGATCAAATTTTTATCATATTTTCGATTTTATCGAGTGTTAAAGCCAAATAGATGTTACGTTATAAGTAAGTTATGTTAAATTGTTATTTTTTTCGTTTCGCTAAAAGCAGTAAACTGTATTTTAAGCACCGTTCTGTGCTCAGTGGATCGATGTTCGAAGCCAAACTGTTGATTAATTTATAATTTAAGAATCAACGTGAAAGCTTTTAAACATTTTAAATAATTTTATGATATAAATTTGTTCACAATTTGATTCTCCAATTTTAGAATTTATTTTAAGATTTATTTGTTTTCAAAAGTCAAATAGAATATTTGGCAGCTCGGATTCGCATGTGGATATAATTAGGAGTATAGCACTTTCAATAGTTAGTGAAAAAATATATATTTAAAATAGTTAAGACATGATTTTCTTCGATTTTCTTACACACACAAAAATTAACAAACTTAAACACAGCATATACAAAAAGGGCAAAAAATCGGGAAATGCCAAAAGCAAAATATGACTTGTAATGCTGCCTATCTCATGCCTAATGTGCACTGTAACAAAAATGCAGTTGTTGGAAGTTACTGCAAACGAACGTTAAATTTACAGTATTCTTGTCACAGTGCACATAATTATTATATGAGTGAATCCTCCCAGTTTACACCACTTCTCTCTTGATTTTGAACGCCAGCCAGGGGTGTGAGAGAGCAACTTTAGCACTGGGCCTTCTACGAACCGCAACGAGAATATGAAGAAGGAAATTCTGTGTAGAATTACAGAGAATGAAAAAAGGTGCAACGTTTCCATTAATGTACTCTGATAATCAGCAATTCTAATTAATGCTGAGATAAATGATATTATATATTATTTGCTCAGAAAATGTTAAAATTTGCCCCATAGCTAAAACATTTTTCTTTTTATGTTTCAGGTACCCCGATTTCCAAATTCCCATCAAATAAAGAAAAACGTATGCCGTCATTGCCTGAATCGAACAACTATTGCCACATAAATAAATAAATATTATTTAATATTACAATGCTTGAAGAACGATGAAATATATTTTCACAAGTGTATCGGACGATGCCGATTACAATATACCGAAATATGTCTATTGCTATTTACAACTCCTATAATTCTTATTTTGTGTCAAACATCTCACCTTCGCATCTTTGCTTGCATTTATCGAGCCAACCTCTCTTCTTTGCCTTAGTGCCTTAGTCTTACTAACAACGTCAGTCATTGAATCATCAGCAAAAGGAGGTTTCTGAGAAAGCATTTCAAACAGCGTGATTCCCGCGCTCCTGAAAAGCATTAAAACAACCCTTATCTATAGCAAATGTTTGCTCGATATTGGTAAAAATATATGAAGTGACTCGATATATACAAACAAAAGCAGCACTTTAACAATTGGCCAGTTGTTCGAGTTTGGCATTTTTATCTTTCAAGTCGCAATTTATGCGAATAATTCGTGAATTTTTATAGGAACAAAAGAATGATCAAGTTTATATTCCAATTACTTACCACACGTCAGATTGTCCAGTTGGCACTTTGTTTTCCATTACTTCTGGGCTCATGTACAGCATAGTTCCTGCAAAAAATATTAGATCAGTACCCAAAGTTAGTTTAAACTCAAACGCTCATTTGCAAATATTATAATATTCTATTATATTAATTTATCGGATATTTTATTTGGCATATCAATCTAACCTATAATTATATGCAGAGTTTTATAGCAATTAGCCATGTTTGTCTTTGCCCAACCAAATTAGTGCATCATGGGTTGAGTGATGATCTCTGGACATGCCCATACTCAAACCCGAAAATTTCAACCTGCGATGCCAACATGTTTATCCACTAGCCAATTACGCCCAAAAAACTTTTATATGAGGATATATTTTAAGAGAATTCTAGACTACTCAGTTTTCTGAGCATGGACGTGGTTTTTGAGGTAATGAAGGCTGTATTAAGTGGTTACGCAAACTGTCGTGTATCTGCCACGGTCCGAATCGACGTCACGACAAGCACACCCGCGTTGCAAGCATCCACCCGCGTATTCTGAACACATGCCGATTGATCTACACTAGCATTTAGAAAGCCATCTGCAACTTCTGAATTGTTCAATTTTTGAACAACCAAGGGATACCGTAAGGATGCATAATTATTTAATTATTAACGTATTAATAATGCATTAAGGTGTATTCGTCATTTCCTCTCTATTCGTCATTTCCTCTCTGGGATAAAACATTAATAAAAACTAGTCATTACCTTTTGGATTATTCTTTGAACTTGTTGAAATTTTGACTTGACTTCTCGACAGTCCCAAGTCGCCTAAAAAACAATTATTGATATAAAGGAACTGTAACTTAACTGATCGATTATATTGTGAGATGCCCAACTTTCTCTAAAAAGATCAGATGAGCGGAAAAATAAATTTCGAGTCTTACTACCATTTTTATGAGCATTTGTAAAAGCGATGTCCTGGGGTTTTCTTGGTGGCATCACAAGTTGAAGATTTCTGGATCAAGTCCTGACGAGTCCAGCTCATTAGTCCATGCCACCAAACTCATGGTGTGACCCGTATAGACTTGGCCGAACCAAACGGATAGATCTTATCTTTTCAACATCACAACCTGGTTTATCTCTAAGTGCTAGAACAAGTCATTTAAAAAAAAATAATAAAGTGATTGAACATAACTTAACCTCCGAGGCACATCTGATAAAATGAAAAGGGATCTTCAGCGTTGGAATTCCAAAACTACGTTGATCCTTCGATTAGATAAAAATTAATTCATAAATTACATGTATTTATATATGTGTGTATATAGTGTAGTGCATATATATATGTGATATATATATGTGTGTGGAATTGAAAAATTTAGGTCTGGAGATTTATATGCAAATAAGATCCAACAAATTAGGCAAGAACAACACCGAAGAATGCATTTATGCGTGCCAGGAATGAGTTTGCTAGAGCGTTAATTATTATATGCCGGGCCAAACTGCCTGAATAACCTCGGTTCAAAAATTACCCAATTTTACTCTTCCATAGCGGTCGAGAAACACATTGCTTCCTTTGATATCTCGGTGGATTATCGGTACGTCTTTACTGTGAAGATAATCTAAACCTCGCAAAATATCGCGAGTATAACCACAACTTTCTGATTCTGGAATGGCGGCGTTCGCTAGTTTGTCTAGAATAGATCCCTGCAAAGAGAAATATTATTTCAGTAGCTAAAACTTAAATTATCAGGGGTAACATGTAACATGACATGAACATAATAATTTGAGGCTTCTGCTAAAACATCGCACGAACAGAAATTTCATTCTATATCGTTTATACTATGCAAAATTTGCCACTTTTTTATTCAATTTATTTTATTATTTTGTTTCAAAGCTTCCTAACAAACTTATAATAAAGTAGGGAAAAAATTAAAGTATGTTCAGGAAAGTATATCCAGTTGTTCACACTCACCTGTAAAAGCTCTGTAAGCATTACAATGCATTTCCCTTTGTAGTCGAAAGTTGTTATAAATTTTAATATATTTGCATGGTTCGAGTTTTTCAGCACTTCTATCTCACGATTTATGGCGTTGGATTGTTCCTTTATAAATACAGAATAATAATTAGATCAAAGTTTTAAAAAATCATTGGATGTGCATGGGAGAGTACATTGATGTTACTCTATTGTAATCAAAACTTGCCGACAAAATATCAGGCTATTCATTTTGAAAACTATTTTTAATTGGACGTCTTTTTTAAAAGGTAATTTAGGAAATAGAAATTTGAGAATATTGAATTATATTGGGTTGCTAAATAGAATGAAATAAAATATATAATATAATATTTATATTTTGAATCTATTATAAACGTTGTTTTTAGATTCTCAATAAGCAATAAAGTTAGACTTATTCCTACCTCATTTCCTTTTTTTGCAGATTTTCCAGCAAAACTTCTCTCTGTCCTCTCAGATTTCCAGGCATGAACTTCGCCATAGGCGCCTTCGCCAATACGATCGCATCTTTGGAAAGTTTCACCTGTCATAGGTACAATGCGTGTATGTCTGTATATTGTTGGCTATGGAATATTTGCTATATAAGAGTATGGCCAGTTTTTATAAACAGTGGCACTTTTTCGTATTTTTGTTTTTAATTTGTTATAAAACATGAGTAAAATATTTTTTTTCATCATCATTTTCTTTTTCAAGTGAGTTACTAGACTATGGTTGTGACATTACGATCCTTTCATATTTTAGAAAAGATATCGTATTCTATTTTTTCGAATAAAATCTTGTTAATATGTATTTATTTTTAATCTGGCGAATATTTTTTCTTAAGTTCACTAGTTCCAATCGTGAGTCTTGAATTGGTAACACTCGTCTTTACTATTTGCATAAGCTCAAAAAATATCTAATTTGAAAAATGAAAAAGCTTATTTAGACCTTGGTCCAAATAAATCTTTTTGTATTGTTTAAAATATACCGACATACTAATTTATATTTTGTGGGCGCGATGGCCTAGTGGTTAAACATGTTGTCATCGCAGGTTGAAGATCTCGGGTTCGAGCCCCGGCGAGTCCGGCTCGCTTATCCATGCCCACCACTCAACCCAGGGTGTAATAACTTGGGTAGGCTAAGCCGAGAACAGGAAAAGATCATATCTTTCCAGTAATTCTAACCCTGTCCGTCTGTAAGTGGCCGCTGTTAAAGGACCTTGGACAGGGTGATCCACTCTAAGAAGTGGCTATAAAAAAAGAAGATAAACACGGTTTATTGAATTTTGCTCTTTTGAAAAACTCACCCGGATGTACTTCCTCGTCTGTCAACCACAAATGCTCAAGCGCATCCTCGGCACTCATTCTGTTATCAGCTTCCACAAAAATTTGATGCAAAAATGCCTAAAAATGGGAGTAAAGCGTGTTCCATTCAATGAACAGATCGTCTACGGGCGTAAGTATTTAGAATAAAATATATATATAAAATACAGGAAATTATCATTATGCTGTTAAAATATGCATATTTTAAAAAAATTTTCTACATTAATAATATTGCGCGCGTGTCCCTTTTTTCAACCAATTTCTTTCATAATGAAGTGTTGCGGAAGATTTGTCATGTAAAAATCTTCTGGAAGCACTAGTAAGCAAATACCTACTTCAGTAGAAATAATGACTAAGAAATCACCACTCTAAGATGATATTAATTGATTATCAGAGAAATATACACTATATAAAAAACATAATTAGAGCGAAGTATTCTAACGTTTTAAAGTTTATGAAGATATGTTCCTATTGGTGTTGAACCAGCAGTGTGTAAATAAATTCGCAGTTTAATACAATGGTTCGACTAATCATTCTTTTCGGAAGACCTATGAAAAAAAGCTTTAGGGCTTTTTTGAGCATTGTAACATGAACACAAAGTGGTGCAAAGATGAAACAAGTTTTGCATAACCAAATAAGACTAATTGTACCAGGGATATTGTGTAATATTCATTTTTGTTTTTCATTATTTTTTACCTTTGCATTTTTACAGCATTAACTTTCAGATTTATTTTTTTACACATGGATAAAAATGAAAATAAATATATTGAAAGAATGAATAAAAGCATTTGAACTCTGGCAGTATGATATAAAATGTATTCTTTGAAATTTTCCACTAGCCTAATATATCCATGCCATAGATGTTCAGTGCATTTGGATACATTAAGGATATATCCTGAAATAATTATCAGTATCTGTCCTTGGCAATAATAAAATCATCTAGCATTTCTTGAGTAGTAATAATGCAATGTATGCATACACTGTGTTTGCGTATCGCTTTTGAAATAATTCAATTCATATCCTATATCAGTATTTTTGTCAGTGCAAGGATTTGCATATGCCATCGGCATGTGATCGCATAAACACGGTTTTTGTAATTTGAAAACACTTGCTTCCTTTTTAAGTTATACCAAATGAATGCATTTTAACGGTTTTCGAATTGATTGGGGGGGGGTCTCATACCCAAAACTGTTAGGCACGGACCTTTGGAGTGAAGGTGTATCTGTTCCAGGTTCCGGTTACCCGCAAAGTGCCTTGCTGAAGGACACGCTCGGTGATGAAACGAAGCGTCCAGCATCGAGCCATCGCCCATCAGGACAATGCGTTCTCGCTTAAATGACTGATCCACCAAGCCGGACTAAATAATTATAAATGCATTATACAAGTTACAAAAGTGGTGAATAGGCTCATGAATATCTGTAGCTTAAGTATAGTATATTCAACATCCATTAAGCAATAATTGTGTAGTTAAAATTTAAATCGTTTTATTCATTAAATAATGGCAAATATGGCCTGGTGATGTACCTTCCCACTAATATATTATATATCTGATGAAATTACTGTAGAAGAACGGTGATTTTACGACATAAAATTTAATATTTACTCCCATTAGAAATCTATAGTTTTATGGGACGATGTAACAAAACATTCCGAATTTGAACATACCTTCATTTGATCGCTCATTCCGGTAGATATTTCAACAAGGCTAAGTTGTTCCATTTTTTCGGTTTTAATTCTAAGTTCGTTAACAGAAATGTCTGAGCGACCAAAAGGAGGATGTTGCTCTACCATTGCGTAGATCACACACCCTGCACTCCTGTAAGTAAATATTTATTTATAATTCATTAAAAATAGTTAAAATGCGTATATGCGTTCTTTGCATGAATGGTTAGGAAAACGGTTTGTGATGTGATGTATTGTGCATTCACTTTTGTTAAAGTTGGTCTAAAACACCCCCAATGTGGTACTGCGATTAGGCAGTTCTCCATTGAACATGTTTTGATACTGATGCCACAGAAATTAAAATATAATAATAATTAGTATTGTTGGTTCCCGATTGCGACTGAAATAAAAAAAAAATTTAGTGTGTTCATCTTATACAGTAGTCCTAGTGAGGACACTCCCAGTTGCAGTACAATTTACATTATCAGCGTCCTTTTGCAACATCGATAAAATTAAATTTATCTTTTCCGAATAAAAAACGTAAAGCAAACTGGAAAATATCGAAAATATATTTAGTTGACCAATTTGACGGCAATTTAGTGTTAAGGTATGTGGTCATAATGCAGATGCTACTCTCGTACAGTTAAGTATCGATCAAGTAGTGCAAATTAACAATCACAAATAAAGGAAATGTGGGCTGTAACCAAAAATTTTAGTTCAGAAGGTTTTGTTACTCGAAAAAATTGTAGATAAAAAATTGACTAAATAACTTCAGATATATTGTGGTGGGTGAATGAATTTAAAAAAGAAAATATATTTCAGTGTAAAGAAAGCGAGTAACTTTACTGAGCATTTTAATCGAGTTTTTATAGGTTATATATCAATTGTTACATTTGAAGAACTCAATAATATTAAATCGATAAATATCACACATACCAAACATCCGAATTCTTTTGCACTCTCCCATAAATCAAGGTCTCAACACTGAGGTAATTTCCATGCACTGGTAATTATTAATAAAAAGTTTAATGATTTTTCAAACCTGTGTATCACCCCGCATTCTGAATGCATATGGTTGAGTGCTCACTTCCGGATTGCGAGATCTTTTCCGACTTTTATAGAAATTTCCTCTGATACCCGCCCATAAAGCAGACCTTTTGTGTTTTTTTATAGCCATACCTCAGATGCTAATAATGGACGGATAGGGTTTGGATTGAGCATATGCTATCCAGGTTATTACACTCTGGGTTGAATGGTGGGCACGGATCAACGTGTCGGACTCGCCGGGACTCGAACCCGAGATTATCAACCTGCAATGCCAAAATGTTTAACAATCAAGCCATCGCGTCACGAGGGCAAACAATGTACTATCCGATATCCACTTTTCACCAGCGTTATTGCTCTATCTAATAAAACCCAACAGATAAACACGATCAGATGAGTGGTGTCAAGAAAATATATTCTAAATCGCAGATATTAGCTTATCAAAACTTCTTGCAGAAAAATGCATTGATATTTTTAGTTTTTCAATGACAAATGACAGCTTCTATTTGAAACATTAAAATTAATTGCAATTTTTCAAGCAATATAAAAAGTTGTATTACCTAAAATTCCGTTATTATGCTCAGGAGTCTTGTCCGGGTAGTATTTAGAGAAGCTAACACATGCTGAGGTAAATAAAACTGCATTGTCAAATTGAAAAAAAATAGGTTTTTAAAAAAAGCATAAGAAAATTAGTGCATACAAAACAAAAATCACATAGCGTTATTTTAAGCATTGATGAATTTCACGATATGCTGGGTTTGTGACTGCCTATCGCAAAAAAATTGCTAAAACAGATTGCCAATAACTCTTGATCAAAATTGATTGATTCAAGAACACGACGTCAATTTTACATGTTTGGCTAAAAAAAAATTCATCTGTCACAAATGAATGTTCGCTTTTACTTTCACAAAAAAAATATTTAACAATACTTAACGCACTAATATCTTCAGAAATAACCATATCTTACACACCCAATTTAGCTACGTTGTATTGGTCTATGAAAACATTGTCGGCTGTCACAGCACCGTGGACAATGTCATTGTCATGTAGTTCCTTCAGTGCAGTCATAATATCTCTCCCATATTTTTGACAATCGGGTTCAGTGAACCGTGATATTTTCATCATAGTGTCCACAGACATCTAGAAAGAATAATTTTTACAAGAGTCTATATTATACCACACATTCAGTATTATACACAATTGTATTTTATCAAATCAAAATTTCGGCGAGCAACACCTATGTGAAATAAACTTTCATTTGTCAGAAAATTTAGGCCAATTTGTTCCAAACTTGTTACTGAATATTATAAAGTAAATAAAATATCACAATTGGGGTTAAAAAACGATTTAATATGTGATTTAGAATGTATGCTGTCAGTTGTTGTCGTAACCAAATATTGCATTTTGTCAATCATGAGCCACTTGTAAACCACCCCTCGGCGGCGCGATCCAACATTGTTGAGCCATACTATAGGCGAAACGTGTGCACGCATATTCTTCACATGAATTTATATTCGATTTTTTTATTGAAATTCGCTCAGAGCAAGTACACAGAAGAAGAATCAAACTTGAAAATTCTCCTGGAGCCACTAAAGTGCAAAGAGCTACATAAAATGCAGGAACGGGAATGCAGGAACATCCCCGATAGATGTCTATTAACGCGAGTTTTAAAGCCTTGTAGATCAACACGATCAGGAAAGCAGCAAGAAGGCAGGAAATTCCAAAGTTTAGATATTCTTGAAAAAAAGCTTTTTGCATAAAACTGTTTGTGACATTGTGGAACCTCCACATTGAATAGGTGTAAATTGGTAGCCAATCGTGTTGACCGATTAAAATTTTTGTAAAAATAAACATAGTGAGGCAACGTTGCGGCGGTGTGTCAAACTTTGCAGACCGTAAGAAAGCTTAGGACCAATCATATTGACCACACGCCGTTGAATACGATCGAGCATGCTAAGAACAGTGACAGCGGCACTGCCCCAAATGTGACAGCAATACTCCATACAGGGTCGAATCAATGATCTGTACAAACGGAGAATGATTTCATTCCAACTCATGTCCTTAGACAGTGTGAGTCCAACAAGACGAATATTTGAGGATTCCTCCAGAACAGTACCAGATAATGAAATTTGGGTTGCATTCGTATTAGTGTAACGATTACTTGATAAAACATTAGTCTTCTCCGAGCTAAGAGTTACCTGCCAAGTGTTACCCCAATTAGATACTGTGGCCAAATCACACTCAAGCGATTTTGTCAGAGCTAGACGTTGTTCCGGGAGGGATTTTTCGTTGAGACAAGAATATAGAGTTGTATCATCAGCATAAATTACCAAATCACATATCGAATTATCGGGCAGGTCATTATTATATATCAAGAACAAAGTTGGGCCAAGGATCGACCCCTGAGGGACACCGGATGAAATGGAATTATTTCCTGAACGTTGTCCGTCCAAAACAACATTAATCTTGCGATTGGATAGGAACGATTTGACAATTGAAAAAACTTGTCCAAAAATCCCATACGATTGAATTTTCTGCAACAGACCTTGGTGCCAAACTCTGTCGAATGCTTTAGAAATGTCTAGAGTTGTTGTCTCCCACAACGATCAAGGTCACGAAATATTCGTTCGGTTATTACTGCCAACAAGTCAGCAGTAGAGGGAGAACGACGAAAACCATACTGCTTGTCAGTGAGGAGACAAAGCGACTCCACGTGTCCAGAAATTTTATTATTAATAATTGATTCAAAACTTTTACTCATAATTGGTAAGACACTAATTGGACGATATTTATTAGGATCAGTTCGGTCGCCACAGTTTTTGAATGCTGGCACAATCGTTGTACAGATTAGGATGGTTACGTCCTAATACAGTCTCGCTACTTATTTGTGGTCGTGCAATGCACATATATATAATTGCAGGGAGCATGTTTTTATATTGTGCTTTGAAAAGGTATTAAATTTAAGTAATTAAAATTTTACGTAAACTGATAGTGGAAATAGCAGATTCATATAAAGTTACATTACTTTTTGAATTGGGTTGTCATTCGTTCAATTTTAGTTTAGTCTGAAGCAAGGCTGCCAGTACGGTATGGAGTTCGGTACGATATGACTGAATTTTTCTTTACGATAGTACGGTCCGATTCGATTTTCAATTGTCGTACTTGGTAAGGTACGGTACGAAGTTCGATATTTTTTTCGTACTGTAGCTTACTCTTTTACGTGCACCATATTCTTCTCCTATAAATTCATAAGCATAATTTCTTTTAAAATTTATGCCATTCCATAACATGGCGCGGATAATATAGTTTATGCCTATCAAATAATCTCACTTAAATGTTAGTGTTGTTTATCGTGGGACCAGATTTTCCAAACAGGCTGTTTCGGACATTGATAGTTAGCACGGTTCGAAATTGCTGCCAAGCGAATCGTACCTGTTTACGTAACGATACAAAATTCAGTACAATAAATAAAAAATATTAGTCGAAATTATTTTCGTACTGGTGCGCATTTCGGTACGATATACGAAAAAATAATATCATACAGTACGGTACGAGAAACTTTCGAAAGGTACCGTAAGAAGTTCGGTACGAAACTATTTTGCTGGTTTGAAGTACGATAAAAATTTCGTACGGTGCCTTAAGACCATCCTTAGTCGGAACCACGAAAGAAATGATGGGATTATGTGTGTATATCACAGAGAAACAAGTTCTTCTCAATTACGACACGGTTAAAAGGGGTTTCCGAATTTAATGCAATCTAGAAATAAGATATATATTTTTTCCTTAAAAACAAAGTTACCTACCTCCATTGCCTGGGTGAAAACATGAATGAAGGAGTCTTTTTCTACAACCTCTAGATATTTGATGAGATTTGGGTGATCCAATTCTTGAAGTGTTTCGAGATCTTTGCTTACTTGTTCATTTTTCCTCTGTGTGCAAAAACGTTTCGTTAAAGTTTTTACTAGACAACTTTAACGGCAGCTTCTCGGAGATATTCTTAAAACCAATTTTCGTCTTGAAAGTCACATTCCGGATCAGTCGCGAATCCAGAATATATATTTGAACGAGCGCGATTTTGGTCTAGAATTTACTTCTCCGTATAGCCCATTGCAATGTAGGAGCTGTTGCGCAGACTGTTCTGATGCATTCATGTATATACCCTTATAGTGGCCGATAGCTTTTTCATTTCGATTTGTCTTCCATCCCTTTTATGGGATCAACTACCATAAATATAAGATATTAAAATAAATCTACCAATGGAAATTTAAAAAATCAAGGGTAAAACTTTCATGAACCACTTATTCAGTGGACGTGCCGAAATGGCACGGGAATGTGTCATAGTAATATTATTGTGAAATAAATATGCTGTGATTTTGATGGTCAAAATCCTCCGAAACCAAATATGTTCTGTCTGAGGCTGAACAATTCCATTCGGTGATCGGAATCGATTCGAAGTACAGATTATTCGAATCAATTGTGAAGCGGTCATAGGAACAAAAGCATGCTAAATGGAGTGCATTTTTTTCATTTTCAACGATAAAATGCAATCGAATTTGGTCAAATTTGACCAGAATCGGTAGTATTTTGTCGTTAAAATGAAAATACGTCGCTTTTAAGTGAGTTTATGCTAATATTTATTATTTTCAACTGTATATTTCCTAATCTCCACAATTGAGACTCAAAAAGTAATAGTAAGAATGGGATATTTGTTATTTTTATGAAATCATCGATCCGATTCGAAAAAATTATTTGAATCAGATTCGAATTCTATATTCGGATTCGGTTTTGCCCATGCCTATAGTAGTTCTGTCACGTACCAGAGTTTTCCTATTGATTTCCTTCCCGATTACTTGTTGTCCGGTTTTGCAATGTTTCCAGACATACGTCAAAGAATGATCCTCAAAATACCCGATACAATCTTCTCTCTCGTAATCGCCAACTAAAAATGGAATGAACAGGTTATACTGTGTTTTTCAATGACAACTGCCCACTTCCACTTCGACGCGAGAATGCAAGGGATGTGTTTGTCAGTTGTCAATTAGCATCGGCTTTCTCTAACACTTATGTATTTATAAATTATTCACGCAAAGCAGTTAGACATAAAATATAGAGTCCATGTTGCTAAAATTAAAAAAAATAATAATAATTACTTGTAATAAGCTTGAATGTTCCGCAAATACGTTATTTGAAAATGTCTTAAAAAAATGACAGTTTTTAAATTTATTTGACGCCTTTATGGTTTACGTTTTTCAGACTAATGAAAGCATAATTTAAGAAGATATTCTAAGAGTTTATACAACCATAACAATCAAAGCCGACATACTTCTCCCAACCCCGCATTTATTTTTTCGATTTACATATAAAGCTCCCGCCGCTGATGCTGTTACAACTGTTGCTTATTCCTACAGCAACAGTAGCAGCTGCAAATACTGGAAAAACCATTTCTGGGAAATTTCGACTTCGATATTTATAGCAGCCGGACATTTATTGCAAGTGAGAAATATGAGGGTATTAATTTATAAAATATAAAAATTTGTTGAAAGAACATCTTGCATAAAATCATTTGCAAAACGTGGTTGAATGGATTGGCATCGCAACGCAAACGCATTGACTCGGTGAATAATTATTTTGTGTGTCATGAATTTCGAGCGCTTTAGAGAGCACAAAATAATATACTAACACAACCAGAAATGGGACATGGTTTTGACAATACAATGTCCTAAACACTTGACAGATCCTACAATAATTTGTGGCGACAAACGTTATTAATTCAATGTCAATGAGAAGGGGAAACAGACTCGAAAGAGGATAAATTGAAAATAGAATAAGTATCATAAAACAAAACAGAAAAAAATAAACAATTAGGGTAAATACTCGAAAATCATTTTTTTAACACATTTTTATTTAACTTTAATTTTCTATTTTATATCATTGTCTACTAGAAATTCATTTGATATTTGGTGAAACATCCGAGAGGAACAACTAACGACATCTTATTTACCAATCAATAATTTACCAGATTAAATGTCGCGTCGGTGGGGAGAAATATTTTCGACACAAATTCCACTTGGAGATATTAAAATACAATTAAAACATACACTTTTTGTGACTACGCGGTCTTTCCTCAGACCATACTCGACATACATAAAAATACAAAACGATTTCGAATATTTGAATTATATAATAATTGCAAATAAACGATAAATTAAGTGTACTTTTATCACAGTGTATCAACTCACAAATGGAAGTATATCGTACGTAACTTTTACTCCCATTATTATATTTTCGTACAAACGAGTCAGTAAATTTATAAAAATACATGTTTTGCTAAGTATGCCTGCTTGACAAAACAAATTTACTGATCGGTGTGCGACTAACGACGACTAATAGCTTGCAAGTAACCAAACTATAAAGTTTATTTAAAGTCTTTCTATTTCTATTTTTATCAAAATTCACTTCGGGCAAAGTCGGAAGCAGTGTCCACTACAAGATATACAGAATTACAAACACAACAAGCAGTGCAGAACTACTACAAGATACAGTTTCATCAACAGTACTCTAAGTGGAAAACATTCCTAACGAAATTAAACCGCTATGGTGGGGTGGAGTCAAGGCAATATTAAAATCATCCACCACCCCTTTGTTTCTTGTTAGTCGTCTCCTACGACACGCAGAAATACAGGATTATTCTAAACCAGTACCATACAGGGCAGATAACAGAACTAATATATATGGCAAAAAAGAAACCTAGCCTAGCTTATTAAAACTAGGTTTACTAGGTAATTATCTTCAGCTATGTACCAATAGTTTCTTGTAAACATTACCTACTACATAAAATCTACAATGAAATCAGATAAATTAATCTATAATACGAGTTAAATTTAACATGTGAAACTTCAAACAAAGCATTTCATGTCCCAAAAATGAATAAATGTAAATGAGCAATGAACTCGTTTTGCTGTCATTGTTTTTTGCATTGTTAGAGCATATTAGTCAGAAACTCTATGTAACCCAAGAGGCCACGACGAAAAAATAGTGCAGAATGACCTTTAAGGTGATGGCGTATTTTTGTTACAAAAAATTTACAGAATTACCTCTCCTTTTCTTTCGAGAGTCTAAATAGGACGTCACTACAGATAACCAACCCAAGACAGACATTTAGTGTTGCTGTCCACAACCTGAAGGTGCCACCCTCAGAATAAACCTTGTCTATATTCTGTGTGGCGAAAGTGGCGACTGGGAAGAAGAAAGAATTGTTAGATGGCTATCATCATTCTTGGCAGTTGCCCCAAACTGCACTTTCGTATAGCAATCCTGTTTTTTTTTAGGAACTTCTCCGCCAGCATGCTATTGCTGAAAGCACATTCTGGTTCGACTGATTGTCATAATGCTTCAGTTCCATTATTTAAAGCTGTTCTGACCTTCCGGGAAAATTCGATTAAAAGACCTTTTTCTGACGCAACTTTTATTAAGATGATGGAAGTCATGAAACTTATAATTGATTTTTAAAATTCAGCTGCAAATTTATGGTTAATGTCACATCCAATTACTTTTTGGAAGCTGCCGCATTTTCATTTGATTCTTTTGGGAATATCCGGATACAAACATAAAAATATTGACTTTGAAAAACGTCACTCACAGACAGACAATGTTTTATTATGTTATTCTGATACAACTTTCAATACAGCTGATTTCCATAATACGTGCAAATTTACGGTAATAGTCACGTACAATAGATTTTATTTGTATTCGCTTTTCAGGAATTACGGAATACAAAATATGAAAAAATAGAACCTTGGCATACATCATTCACAGACAAACAATTTTTTATTATTCCGATTCAACTGTCAAAGTTGCATAATATTCGACCTGAGTAGAATAAAATATTTGCAAAAACGAAAACGTAACTATATCAATTACAACTGTATTCAATAATGTCGTCACATTAGATGCAGTACTTTTCCATTTTTTATATGTCGAGCACACCAAAAAAAGACCATCTTACATGAAAAGAATTATCCATGTTTAGGTCGATTAGGCATTATAATAAAAAACTCGCTTTTCACAAAGACACCTTCAAGGTGGCTGAAGAGAAAAATATATACATAGCCACAGGAATGGACCAAGCGGTTACGGGTGGACTTCAACTCTCGCCCCTAACTCCTTCGAAAATTATTAATTAAAATTGGATTTTTAAATACGCTTTTATCTGATTGCTATTTACATGTTGATACGTTTCTACCACATGTTTGATATACATAAATTTACGATTCCTTTTAACATAATGTATTGCAAAAGCCGTCCCCGTTGTTGCCAGTGCTGCTATTCCCGCAGCTGCAGCTATTGGCAAAGACATTCTTTTAGGATTTATTTGAAATATAAAAAATAGATCATATGTTTTCAAGTTTCCATCTTGCAGTTATAATAAAATATTTAATATTATAACTTACGACAACCAATTCTGGATTTGAAGCAGTAATCATATTTTCAAATCTGCTCTTCACTAAAATATGAATATTCGTTTACTAAAGTAATACTTGGGCATTGTTGGGCAAAAGAGATTACTTTAGTGACTTTAGTATTAAGCAACTATAATCTAGAGTAATGTCGGTACGGTTGTTCAGACGAATAAGCGCCGTCAAATCTTTCGGAAAACCAGTGTCAAAATATCTGCCATTTCAGCAACGCACTTAAATGATGGCTGTAATGTACAATGCATACACAGTCACTATAAAGCATCAATTGCATGTAGATTGGCTTAAATAAAAGGTAAGAAATGCACTTAAAAGATAAATTTTAGGAGAAGTCACCTCAATTACGCTGCCGCCACTGAACTATTTTTTAGAAATAGCTTTTGTTTCTACTAAAATATAAAAGGAATTCACTTTCCGGATAGTGTTTTTTTTTTGTTTAAAAAGAGGGTTGATATTATCAATAATCTTCATCTACATTTAAACTCATTTGGGCATTTAAATATTACCGATACTGAACATTTCATCCTCTCATTTTATTGATACTCCGCTATATTAATTTTACCATGCAGTTCTCAGCATTTGACAAAAATTTCTTAATTTGAAATAAATATTTGAGTATTTGTCCTGAAAAACTACATAAAATAAGCTCGTTGAAAGTTAAACTAGTGAAATCAGATATCAATCAGGATGACAAAGCTCACAACATTTTGTCTTCCCTTCTTCCTTAATTAGAAGTTCGTTTATAAGCAGGCTTGCGCAATCTTACTGGAAGTAAATAATTCCTCATAAATTTCATATATCCTTAATCGAACGAGAAATGCCCTCTGCAGTACTTCAGGCTCAACCCATACTGGGAGTTTGTACCTTTTCATGTTTGTCGCCGATCATTGATTGACCTGACCAATTGAAAAAGTGAAGAAAATTGATCGTTTATTTACAGTAACTGTACATTTGGAGAAATCATAATAGAAACTGTTTTGTTGATAACATTCATACCGAATTTGGGCTGATCTTGAACCATGTTTCAGGCGACGCGTCTCATCAACAGCCCATATTAGATGTCGGTTTTAAAATTTCAAAGAATATCACCGAATGAAATTACCGCCAAAAACGATGATTCCACTACATTTTTGTTAAAATTCAACAAATGCAATGTTCAAATTTACATAGCAAACATATGTCACGTGTGTCAAATATGCTATTTTATTTATATCTTTTCACTTTGTTTGCGCAGCGTTACAATGATAATTTAATATAATTTATTATTACACTCATAAATGTGGGCTGGGCTGCATACGCTTTAACAAAAGTACAGTGAATTCACTTTGCAATAACAGAAATTTCAAAAGTTTAAAGCAATCTTGTTAACGAAATTTATGCCGAGTAGTGGGTGCTCATTGACCGCACCTCGGCGGTGCGTTCAATCAACAAACAATAATTATTGACTTGTAAGCAGGTTTAACCCTTTTACTTCAGAATCAGTAAAGTAAGTAAAATTACTGTCGAAAACTTTAGCACACATATTTAATTTTCAATGCAAACTGCCTTGGTGAACGTATTTCATTTAAACTCAGTCGTTAGTTTTAAACACTGCTCAAGAATTACATAAGGTGAAATTCAATAAGAAAAAATATACAGTAGGCTCTTTTATCCTCATTTTATCCCCTTTTTATACACGATTAGTGAGAGTGCGTCAAGTTAATTAAATTTTGTGATGCAGGCGTCTGCCGGGGTGGCTTTTTTGCATAGCATTTGCTCGGGATACAAGATGTTTGTAAATGAAGAAGATATCGAATCACGTGGTTTTAGCTTAACAGTATCAGCGAAAGGAAATATTTCAAGTTACTCAGAAAGAATTGTTTTTCGAGAGATAATTTGTTAAGTAGGAATCACAGCCTTATAGGCGCGGTTTAACTGAACACGAGCTTGGAGATACAAAATTTCAGATTGGGTAACACCAAATAATATGAAACGACTAGACTATTGGGTCTTATTGTGTCGTGTCTGTCTAAAAATTCCTATGTAATATGCCTGCTCTTTAGGACAAACCCTATTAACTAACATGTGAATAATGGTACAGGAGCTTCCAACGAAGAATTTACTCAAAAGATCGTCTGAAAAATTATATTACCTACAAAAGGACATCCATAGATTAATTCATGATACAAATTTCCTTTTGAAATAGTTTTGAACATATCAATTATTTGAAGTAAAAAAAAGGTTTTGCTTCCTATAGTTTACTCCACAATTTGCGACGTCAGCGCAAATTTGGAACTTTTTATTGAACTAGGAACTTCCTTTTAAATTTATGCAGGGTAGTAAATTAATCCCACCGGATATCACTTTTATTTCATAAAATATTTATTCATGAAAATCAGATCGTGGTTTAGACAATTAGCCGACTGATGCTGCCTTTTTGTTACAGCTTATTGTTATTCAAGTGACCGTTAGGCAAAACAAATTAGGGTAACTAACCAGAAAAAGTCTTTCCCGCGCAATATCAGTTCCCAAGTTTATCGCATAAAAGTTGAATATAATAATCTGAATCTGATCTATTCCCTAAACTTTCAGATAATGCATTTTAATAGATACATCTTATTTCCAAAATGTGAAAAAAAGAAATAAGATATTTGAAATCATTGGCATAATTTAATTTGTTAAGTATGAGTCACTGATGGATCGCGCTGCCAAGGCGTGTTCCTTCAGTGGTCTATGCATGGCAAAATGAAATCTTTTATTTGAAAAGCATGAAAAATTATTTCCATTAAGCTATTCATAGTTAAATAAGAAACAATGATGGAAAGAAGACAAAGATGTTATAAATTTTTGAGTTTCTTCAAGAAGCAAAAATGTATGGTGTGTGTGGTACCATGGTGTATTTGGTTTATGGTGATTATAAAGTAAGAAAAATGGGAGCAAAGCAATTCTCTACAAAGATATAGGCCAAGAATGGCCATTGCTGAATATTTTAATCGTTTGAATACATTTTAAATCCAGTCACATTTTTTCAAAGAAAGACCATTTCAAATATTTCCAAAGAAAATATTAATGACAAAAGTTACAAAACCAACTTTACTATATCAACTATGTTCATTTTCGACTGTATTCAAATATTTGATTAAGTTTGGTCATCCCCAGATACAGCTTTCTCAATGCATGAAATATATTGTAAGTAAATTTAAACGTTTGATATAGTAGTTAACATATCTTGTTAGTGGGGCCGGGCAATATGGTTCGATCATTCGAGATAGGGTTCGATATAGGGACAAAAACATGATTATTGAGGTGAAATTTCATTTTTAACAAATAATTTAACAACTGGTCAAATTAGACCGAAACCGTTTATATTTTGTCCTTAAAATTTGAAACATTTCGCTCGTGTACATGGAGTGTAATTAAAAGAACATTGCTTTCAGGTATGTTTTGCAAATATTCGTAATAAGTAAGTAAAAATTTCAGGATAAACATAATGAAGATAAGATGTAATAGAAAAAATGAGATATTTATTATTTTTTTGGAATTGGTGATTCGTTCGGATTCGAAAAAATTATCTAAATCCTATTCGAATTCTAAGTGATCCGATTTCCCCCTACTTGTTAGTCATTACTTTGAAAGCAGGAATAATTCAAAATTTGGATGATATCGTAACAAGGTAAAAGTGATGAAAATAATATCAAAGTCGGTCTTATGACTAGGAAACTGTGATCCATGATTTTCACGTAAGAAAATTTTTGATAAAAGATGTTTTGTTAAGCAAATAGGTTAAAGGTGGAACGATCTTTGAGGCTACGTTTATCTGTGGCTCATGTTTGTCGAATCAATTTGTTTACAAAAATCTCATCAAAATGACTTGCTTTGCATTGTTTTTGCTACTGAATGGGCTACTGAATGCTCTAATAGAATTCCAATGAAAATCGTGGCATTAGAAAGCGAAATTGAATTTAAAAATATACGTTTTTTTTACAATCTGGGAATGGGAATTGCACTTAAATTTGAAAATTGTCCAGCGAATTTGGGATACAGACAGAAAAAATTATATATCCCGCGTTACCGAAAAATTCTCATTTTAGAATTTCGTTGAAAACTACGCGTTAGAAAGCAGTATATTTAAAACAAAAAGTACGTATACATTTTTGCAATCTCTTACTGAGACTCTTATTTCACTTTGTGATTTCTACTTAGACTTATGCTTCACACAGATAGTAACCCAGCATAGAGCAGTTTCTGTCATTGAGGCCGTAATGAACAACTTCTCCGCAACCTTCACGCCAACCTCTGAAGTTATTTGGTTCTCCGACGCCCCAGAAGTTACCTTCTTTTGCATTTGCCAGGATTCCATCGGACCATCTCCATTTATCATTGGTATACTTGTCCAATCCGATCCACACACGTGTACCTGGATCTTTTGGAAGGAGCTTGTTGTTCTTTAGTTCTCTTTATGTAATGTATGTATCAAATGAATTAGTGAATAATAGAATGAATTAGAGCATATCCTTCACACATATAACGGTCCTTTAAACTTCTGCTAAAGCATGATTGAATATAGTTATAATTAGAGATGTATCGACACCACTTTTTGACAAAACCGATACAACATCACAAATGCCCTCAAATATCCTCAAAGTACATGCTTAAAGTTAAAGTTTTTCAAAATTTTTCAGTAAAATTCCCTGTTTAATTCTCATAAGTTTAACAATCCATAACAAGTTTAACAATCAAAAGCATTACATAATGTTTGATATGTCGATAACTGGGATGAGCCGACTGATGCTCCCTTTTTTGTTACAGCTTATTGTTATTCAAGTGACCGTTAGTTGGATTTTTTATGAAGTGATTTAGTCCTCGGTTAGAGCGAATTCCTCAAAATTCCCAACATTTAAATGTATAGGCGGTATGGGCTATTTTGCGGCCGATACCGATACCGATACTTCCAATGTAGCCGATACTCGCGAATACGGATACATCGGTGCATCCCTAGTATTGATAACAGCCGTATATTAAAAATATAGATAGCCCAGCTTATTATTGTAAGTTTCTTGCAGCTTTGTTTCAAAATAATAAAAATAAAGAAAGGAATATAACAACCTATAACTATAATCACTCGCTGAAACAGTTTATAACTATCTTAGATGATTTATCTCCGAAGAAAATAAACTCAAAAACAAAAAGTTCCTTGGATAGTTATTTGAAATCTAGTGTTAAGCAAGGCCGGAGGCAGTGCTTATAATCATCAAACAGCGACCAAAACCTATCTGAACCACTTAAAAGTAAATTACAGTGAGTGGCTTGGGCGATGTTTGACCCATATTGCAACTTTTTGTTTCCTTTTAGTCGTTCCTTTTTAATTAGCACAATTCCGATATCCTAATGAGGAATAAAATCAAAATTTTTCTAAATGTTTACTCTTTGTTTACAAGGCGCTTCACCCCAATCGGAAAATTTTTGTCAAATGATCTTTTGTTAAGTCGTAGATGGATCACATCGACCCCAATAGCAAAATATTTATTATGCATGAGTCACTGATGGATTGCGTCGATAAGACGCGGTCCATCTGTGGCTTGACGGTATCAATTTCTGGTTGGGGTCGTATCATTTTTTGCATCACGGGACACCATACCAAATCGTACCTCCTTATTTCTTTGTTCCGAATTCCGACAGAAGCCAGTTTTGCCCCGATAGCATTACATCTCTCTCTAGCAGTTGTGTAATTGCACAATCTTCTGAAAAATCTGTAAAGTCGATTATTCTTGGCAGCATACCAACCCGATACCCGAAGTGCTTTGTTTATCTTTATGTTTGCGTCGTTCATTGATGTGAACTGAATGGAAATAATTGATATTGAAAACACTACGCAGATGAATGATTTTTCCAAATATTGACTTTCCTGTTCGGGAGAACAAATGATGGCAACATAGTTTTATACAAACTATGTAAACTTTAACAAATTAAAAGTACGCCAGGCAAAGAAAGTATTACTGGGTAACCTAGTTTCATTTTGAAAAAGAGGTGGAATTTTTAAGAAAAACCAAGTAAACCAAATATTCATTGTTCTGTAGCATATTGAGGTGTTTTTAAATAGATTGCTTAATATTTACCATTTTCAGTTGAAAATTAGGTAGGTAAAGTTAGATATGTAAACTGAGTAGGTAATTCTTCAAACAGGAAACTCGGTAAAATTTATACAATGGGCAAAGCAGATCCTCGTAAAACTTGTACTTTGCAAATATATACTGTAAACTAAGTACACTAAACGTAAATTCGGTACTTTTACTTAGAACTGCACACTAGCTTACTGTGGACAGTATATACTGACGACCATTTTTGCCTCAGTTACATAAAAAATCAAAAATTATATTTTATCGAGCAATGGCCATCAGTGCTCTGCATCTCGACGACTGTGGGCTGAAGTTTAAATATTTCCTTGACCAAAGAAAGATGTCAAGATCCTAGAAAATTAATCGATATATTATATATAAATTCATTGTGCATTTTCGAAGTTGGCGAGTGTGTACTTCGCCCTCTCCTTTGAGCGCTAGTGGTTACGATAGTAAATATTGAAATTTCTTGTTATTCTTGATTTAAAACTACACTCAACTGCACTGATCAGAGTCTTTGTTTGTGTAGTGAAGTTACCAGTAGCAATCCTGTGAAGTATTGTTTTGTTTGACGGTGTCTCCTCTGGTTGTATGTCTATGTTTGTGATATTTTCATTTGATGTAGTGTTATATAAATCTGTAAATGAAAAATTGTACAATAGCAATGTTGGTGCAGGATTCTATAAATTCCTACATTTTTGTAGGGGGTGATTCAGGAGTTAAAAATGACCCTTTATCGCCCGCTTCACATACCACTACATTCCACTATCCCACGAAGAAAAATAGTCCTTAAGAATGATTTGATAAAAATGTGTCGCTGATGGATCGCGCCGTTTAGTCGCCATCCATTCGTGGATCATGCTTAAAATACTTCTGTTTGGGGTACGAGCTGAAGGTTTTCGACACGCAATGCAGTGCTGACGGTTTACTGTATGAGCAATACTGAGATGAATATTTCAACAAAAAAATATAGCAAATAGTTCCTGCTCCGCAGAATCACGGTCGAATGACAATTGCAATGAGTTATAACGGCAAAAATTGACACTTCACATATTAAAGGTTTTGAACAAGATTACCTATAACACTTTAGGTACGGACTTTACAGTTGCCCTAACGTATTTCCTGCGTATCGTTAGAGGTGATTAAAAGAAAATAGAGAAGTGGTAGATGGTTTTATCATTGACCATGGCAGATACTAATCAATACACTTCCCCATGTTGGTATAGTTATATATGGGGCATTTCTCGTTGAGGGTTCAGTTGCTAGCACTTAATTTTTTAGTTATTCGTTGACGTATTTCGTGACCGTTCGTTTGCTACTTTTTATGTTCAGATTTCAGACTTGATCAGAGTAAATTTCAATATTAAAAATAGCTAAATTGTGTGGGGAAAGACATTGTTTACACTGTTCCCGTATACTTCCTTTGCAATGCACCCTTTTGACCACACAGTCATATTCTCATGGTGTTTTTCTTGTATGGTGACTGATAAATAAAACGTCAAGGAGGGGTCATCTCATTCGGAAATATTATTTTGCCATGCTCGCGCCACAAATGGGCCACTTGTCAGCGCCGCGTTCTCACAGTAACCCATGTTTAACAAAGCAAAATTTACTGATTTTCGTATCCGTGATTCATACTTGATCACAATGCTAGATTAATGTTCAATATAGAAAAACGAAATTAAAAAAAAAATCAAATTACGCCACAATGACATATATACCTCACGAGCAATATATACGGGTTATATATAATTTACGTTTTTTTTTATTATATTTTATTATATTACACTATTAAATACATTTAAAAATTTGCTCTCATCATTATTTACGACTTGATAAAACAGCGATTTATTTATTTTTATTTTATTAATATTATATTTTATCAAATTTTGTAACAGTTTAACTACCTGGTGTGTTTTCACTGTCGTTCATCTGCAGTTCGGACTGTAAAAAGAAATTAATAATATATAATGTTGAATGACAAAAATAATAGTATATATTAATTTTTGAACTTGAAATTATATTTTTATAGGAATTTTCATTCTAATGGCAACTTCAATGTAGACTAAAGAATAGCTACATGACAATCTCACCATTCTCCAAAAGCAATTCTATTTTCTCGACTACATGATTCAGCATTATTTTAAATATTAGTCAGTAAAACTTTACAGAAAAAAAATTATTTGAAATACCTTTAAAACCATATACAAACACCAAGCAAGCAATCCAGCAACTATTATGAGAGAAATGGAAAATATCACAGCAGTCACAGTCAAACGCTTCTTCACAAGTTTTGCTTTCCTACATGGAGGACTGGGAAATCTTGTCTCACTCGTTGACACTGGCGGATCCGGTAATGCTAAAATATTTTGAAAATGCAAATGAAAATTTTCCAGATTAAAATGTAGAAAATATTGTAGGATGAGAAGGGGCGAGAAAAAAATCGTTTAATCGTTTTCGATAGAGAGGAACAAAATAGTTTGCTCTCGCTCCAGAACAAAACAAATCTATTAAACACCGATTTTGTGAACTTTCAGGCAATCTATTTTTGACTACCATTTTCAAATATGTAGATCACCTTGTATGCCCCGCGAGGCTTTGAAGTTTCACTTTTAATCTCTTTATTTCTCATAAAGCCCTTTCAATTTTTGTTCCCCAAATGCCATTGAAAAGATCTACTAGATATTTGAATATTGCTTTTAAACGTGTTAATCATTCAGCCCAAATACAATTATCGTTGGACCGTGAACAAATATTATCTATGGCATGCCTCTCTCCCGTTCTCACTTTTCTTCGAACGGCGATCCAAAAAATATTTTACACGTCGACCCATTTCAATGGATATTTGTAAACTAATTAATGTTAATTCCAATAATAAATTAATGTTCATTGTCCAACAAAAGATATTATATCTTGTATTGACTAAGTCGAAAGCTCCGTGCTACACAAGCATATACTCGACCTTTTTTTGTATGGTATTCCAAGACAGATCCAGTGAAATAAAAGTCTTTTATAAAAAGAAATATTTGTATTTGTTTTAGCGCCGCGCTACTGGCAATTTAAAAGAATAATTAGAGACGTTGTTAGACAACAAGGATAAATGTGGCAGGTATAATCACATATTTGATGTCCTTAATCTATGTTTACTTGGTCTAAATTATCTGTTTCAGGAGCAAAAACAAAATAATAACACAACGTCATATAAATTTGTCACGAATTGAACTAAGTTGAACTACGCTGTAAATGAAAAACGTGTGTAGAACCATCGACAAGCCGGGTAAAGTGCTTTTTCCCATCCGAAAGATGTAAATACCCATAAAACATCCTTTTTGCATTAGCGTGAGTGTCGTAATTAAGTCAAGACCTGGTCAAAAAATTTGCATACGACAAGGGCTGGACAAAACCGGATCATTTGGAAAATTAATAATTTTTTTCGAATCGGATCGAATCACGAATTCTGGGAAAATAACAATATCCCATTTTACTATTAAAACTTGTCTCCATTGGGAAAATCAAGTAATTTATAGTTTGTATCGCATTTTCAATTTGCATCTCATGCTTTAAAGCAACAATTTTTAAGTTGTAACGACAACATATAATGGATTTTAGTCGAACTTGAACAAAATCGATTGTATTTTGTCGTTAAAAATGAAAAGTCAAGTTCATTATACAAATAATAAGGAGCATAAGGTTTTTTAAAGTTTTATATAAGTGAGCCGTTGGACGCATTGTACTTTCAATTAATACTCCATCTCTAAAGACACAAATAAATTTGATCAATAGGTAAATCATTTTAATTGCATTTCATCGTTAAAATATGATAATTTTGCATCTTTAAAAAAATTCTACTACTTGAAACAAATTTAATTGAAATAATTTAATTGAATAAAATATTAAATGTTTCAAATCGATTCGGGTCTCCTACTTCAATTGTCTACTCCCATTGTCTAATGATAACCGATAAATTTATTTTCAACGTCCGAGTAGCGATTTGCTTTTTTAATTTTATTTCTCAGATTTGAATTTTCAACGTTTAACGAATTTTTTGCCATGTATTATTACCAAGGTGACTACAGGAAAAAGAATCGGAATAGAGAACTGGTAGATGGTCCATGCATTGTCGAAGGCAGATGCTATTTTCTTCACTATGATGTAACGCCAAAGTTCTTTAAGTCATATTTACCAATTTACATAATATAGGCGTTAAAATAATTTCCTAACAGAATCCGTTAGCTAATCACGTGCTATCGCTAATAGTAAATTTCTTATAATTGAAAATTGCAGTTGAATTATTTCAGTTTTCTCTGAAAAACGGCCAAACAACGCTTTTGTTTTGCTACAATTTTTCTTTGTTGTGGGAGTTCAGGAATTAAAGCTTAAGTTGGATTCTTAAGTGATTATCAGAAAGCATGTCGATGCGAAACACAACGCATTCTCATATTTAGATATAAATATTAAATGACATCAAGTTTTGCAAATTCGCAAAAAGTTTGACGAAAGTACATTGAAATTATGAATCAGTGATTCTTTGTTTGATAGAAAAAAGGTACGTGACGGTGCTAAAAATGAGTAAACTAACGTCCGGGATCTGTCAAAGCATTGAATAAACAAAATTCATTTAAAATGGCGTAACGATATTTCTTGACCCATTGATATGTGAAATGTTATGCACAATTTTCATATTTTTTAATTGCAAGCTAAGATTTATTCTGCACAAATTTTCTCGTTCTTGTTTAAAAGGAACATTTACATTGCCTCTCTAATTACAGTGTACAGCCTGCTGCTAATTGTAAATACACTGTAACAAAGAATGAAACAAAACCACTGTTTTTGACAGTAATTTCATTTGGAGGTATTGAAAAAAATCGAGATTGACTTTATTCGCCAAATATGGGATTTTAATGGAATGCGCCCCGAAAGTGCAGTCCATCAATAGCTCATAATTGATATAAATCTCATCAACATGGCTTTTTTTAATTTGGAAATATGGATTTACTGTAAATAGCCAGTTAATTTACTATCATATGAAATGAAACAAACTCGCAAATGTTCGCAGGTAAACAAATGAAAGCAGCTATATGATAATAACCAATACAAAGAATATAGTCACCAACCTTCTGCCTGTCTATCCATTCTAATGTAACCATCATCCGGTAATCTTTCCGTTAATGGATTCTGGTAAACCGGATAAACTTCGGCCATCGGGATCGACTCTGCTTGCCTCACAGAACCTTGTCGACTTGTTTCGTTCATTGCGGATATATTTGGATGATGATATATATTATTATATATTATTATTGCTCGAAAAATAATAATGCTAAATAAAAGTTTTATATATTTTTTTGTGGAAAATGGCAACTATACCTCCTAGTATCAGAAAATGTAGTTCGGAAAAAATGTATTAAATGTCGACTGCGGTTCTAAGGTGCAATCAATCTGTGGTCCCATTCGAGTCATTAGTAATATTTATTTAATTCAGCATGCGCATAAGTGACAGTATGTTAATAAAACTTTTAATTCGTTAAATATTTTCACCAATACCAAATCTGAATCTATAATCCTGGCTAGGCATTGTATATGAACGGAGTATTTCGGGGAATTTCTACACTGTACCAAAAAAGGGAACAAAATCACTGGTCGTGGCAGTAATTTTACTTGGCAGTATTAAAAATTTAAAAAATTTCGTTAAATATTTCCACCAATACCAAATCTGAATCTATAATCCTGGCTAGGCATTGTATATGAACGGAGTATTTCGGGGTAATAGACAAATCTACACTGTACCAAAAAAGGGAACAAAATCACTGGTCGTGGCAGTAATTTTACTTGGCAGTATTAAAAATTTAAAAAATTTAAAAAATTAAAAATGACCTTTTTGGCCAAATATGGGGTGTTGATGGAACACACGGCGAAGGTGCGGTCCATCAACAGCCCATAATTGTCAGAAATATCATCAACATGGTATTTTTCAACATCGGAAATCTGCAATTACTCAAAATAACCAGTAAATTTACTGTACTTTTGTTACAGTGTAACCAAAGTAATTACACAATTTGTTGATTGTTTGGCAAAATTTTGGAAGGTTCGATTCCAAATACTCCAACCTGCTAAACTCCATCAAAAAGTATTGCAAAAACATCGTTTGTCTAATATGAGTCACTGATGGATTGCAAAACTACGACTTATACTTGACAAAATTATACTTTTTGATAGGAAAACCGGCCCGTTACCCACTATTCCATTGCATAAATTTAAATGCTGAACTATTTTATTGATACAATACTTGGCGTATAGTAATCATTCTGCATTTTTTTTTCTTTTTTGCGAATATTGGAAACGTTTTCTAATCTATCTCGAGAGTTATTATCGAAATCTAATCAACGTTAATTTCCAGACGATCCAAAGTCTAAATATCGAATCACCACGCAATTTTCAAATGATTTGCAGGTGAGGAATGGCCACAAAACGTCAATGCAAAATTGCTAGTTGAGAATAATATGGATCGAAATTTCTGGTGATTCCCCGAGTGTTTTGTTTTGTTTAATTGCCAATGTTGTCTCTGACTGGTATTATACATTAACACGACTGCTTGACACCTTAGGGCAAATATTAGGTTTCGCATAAACCATGCTGCAAATGTATCTAAAGGGCTGTTACGTCGAATATTTCAAGTACTGAAAGACCAAAAATCAACCACAATATCCATCATACCAATACTGCACCGGCCGGTATGTATTTTTTCATTCGGGCAGAAACTATCCATTTCCATGTTGTAAATTGAATATATTAACGACTAAATCAGAAATTAGATTTTATTAGGCCATAGATGGACCAACCATGGCGTATTCTTGATCTAATGTGCGTGGTAAATATTGTTGGGGCTAGTCTTGCAAACTTTCTCAAAAGCATCAGTTACTATTGTCTGATAAACTTATAACTGAATAAACTGATCCAAACTCACGCCTTTCGTTAACCCGATCATGATATCAGTAAATAATAAATCACTGTGTTAGATAGACAGCTTTATGACTGATAAGTTTTTATCTGTAGTGTGCAAGAAAGTCGTTGGTACAGAAAAGGCTATCCTCAAAACCTGATACTGAATATAGATTGCTTAAAATTTGTTAACTTTGATAAAAATTGGACATTTATCTGCCTAATTGAAATGTTGCACGCGTGTTTGGCAAAGTTTTGCAATCCCCTCGCAAAATGACGAAATAAATATATATTTTTCTGAGAACTAGATGTTGCTATTCCGGTAAATCAAAGTCGATACGAAAAGATTAAAGAGAAATTCTCCTTGCTAGAATATAATGTCGGTGGCAACAGAGGATGTCACAAGCGCAGCGATAATAGTTCCAGTTTCATAACTTTAGATAAATTATTTTCCAGAAGCGATTAACCCGGTTCTTCCCCTTCAAAACATCAATCGGTACACATTTCAATAATTCTCAGCGGGTCTCAACGGGTATTATTGATTTATCCAGTATATTCTGCAAATTGGAACATTGTTGCACATTTATATAACGTCAAAAATGACAAACGCAAAAATGGGCTATAAATTTCATTACAGCCATATTTCAAGTTCAAAATGCGGAGTCATTTTGTGAGATATTCTATCTTTTTATTCGGAAATTGAAGTCAGGAAGACATACATATAAACCACGATATATCACTTAACATTGAATTAAGCATCCCAGAACTAATGCCATTTGTAACTGTAAATTTATCGTAATACTATTCCGCTTATAATTCCCCTTTTAATTGCGTTTCTGTATCCACCACCAGTTATTCCAGGACATAGGCTGAATAGCGGGTACGGGTTTCTGAGTTCGACTTGACAATATTCGAATCCAAGATAATCAATCCGAAATGCCATTACTTTAAATGCTAAACCATCGACCCAAATCGTTTTCTGATTTGTTATCACAAAACATGGTAGGAAAAAATCTTTTTCATCTTTTGATTTTGACAACCGTATATTGTTTACTTTTGGAGGGTCGCTATCAGCTTTCTCCTATTAAAAACAAGAAAGGATTTTAGAACTATAATTTCACCCTTTCGCTCTCGAAAACAACGGTGTTTTCTATGTTAACAATAATTCATTAAAATATTATTTCAAAAATTCTTTATTAAAAATTTAATTAGAAATGGGCAATTGCAGAGGATCCTCGGTAATTCAAATAGAAAGGTTCAACTTCATTGTTACACTGTAACAAAAAATCTAATAAAATCACTAGACTTTGACAATAATTTTGCTTGGAGTTAATGAAAAATCTTAAAATTGATTTTTTGGCCAAATATGAAGTGTCGATGGAACGCACCGCGAAGTTGCGGTCCATCAGCAGCATATTATTGGCTCAAATCTCATCGACACAGCGTTTTTTACCTCTTATGCAATTACTGTAAATGACCAATAAATTTACTGTAATTTTGTTACAGTGCATAATAGCCTGTAAGTCATTTTAAGTTCATTTTAAGCAACTCTACAAACTTTGGTCAGGGTGAACTTCAAAATCCAATTTGCTTTCGTGAAAATAACAGATTTGATAAACGGAATCCTCAAATATTAGATTCTTTAAAAAGAATTAGAAAACGTTGTTTAAAATAAATTCCATATGACTTGCCATATAAATATTTTTTTTCAAAACGTGCGGTGTAATTTAGATAATTATTATTCGAAGTATTCGATCCATGTACACATCAGAATAAATTCCGCTCATTTTGAAACACATTTTATCAAAATAGCAAAATGTATAAACATAGATCCTTGGACCAGCACAGTCTTTTACAATAGAAGCCCATTAATTTGCATTTTTAGTTTTTTGTCCAATTGATATTGTTTTAAAAGCTTGTATGAAATACTTCTTGCTTTAACAATTAATAATAATTAAAAAAACATAAAAAAGAAACAAAAGAAAAAACAAACAAAATAATCGTACTTTCGAAGTTTAAAAAATAGTAAACTGAACTACACAGAACCATGAAATAACAGTTATGCATTTAGTTAGTTTTCTTGGCAACATATTCATCATTATCACTTTGTTGTATTAAAATGATGGTCGACGAATCACTATCCATAGTATTATCTGAATCAGACGAAGTCGATTCACGACCAATTGGTTGGGAGCGTGCTGGCCGATTTGAAGAAAGTTCTTTCATTTTAATGCATTCTGCTTTAAATTGTTCCGGAAAAACCCTTGTAAATAGGTTTTGGATCGACATTCTGGACGCCAGCTTTTACAGTATCCACTGGCACTGTGGGTTTTATGCTATTTCTAGGTTGTTTTTTCTTTGAAGAGCGAATACTCAAATTTTTATTAGTAATATTTTCAAACGGTTCAGAAAATACACTCTTGTGTAAAGCTTGTGAGGTAGAAATACACTCAAAAGCTTGTGAGCTAGAAGATCCTGTCATAACTACGCCATTTGAAATGGGAATTTCCGATAATATAGAACAGGGAATACCGTCAGCAGTGGACTCATGTATCTGATCATCGGAATGCGATATCTGCGATTCAGGGCATCTAAAGGATGTAATGTCACCGTTACTCTCAAGAGGTGCACTTGACGTATCTAGTGTGGCACAACCACGTTGTTTTGCAAAGATATTCTGAGAATTTGTTGATGCAAATCCCATAATCGGTATGTTATCTCCGAAATCTTTAAGCGAAGTACTCGAAAATCCTGTGATTAAATAGGAATTTGAAAGAGGCAGTGTCACTTCTTCATTAGATTTTGGAGAATTATCGAAGCTTCGAGTGAAATTGAAACCTCTTTTTGCTTGTGCAGGAATACTCCCATTTTGCGCGGTCTTACTACTGGAGATGTCGGTTATCCTTTCTATTGTTTCACTTCTGCTATCAATGTTCTCGTAGACCGATTTTTCTACTCTCGTCTGTAAAATATATATGTATCATTTGTAGAGTTATTTTTTTTATTTTCATGGGACAAGGGACGCTTTTATGTGTAGATAAGTATTCTTACCTTGTACGTGGTGTTGGCAATTTTATGTATAATTACCTAGTATACCTTGTTCACCAATTTCATTTTCAAAATACTTTTAATACTTTTAATTAAATTTACTCAAATCTGATTTACCTACTTTAAACCTTTGCCGGGTTTTCTGCTTGAAGTTTAACCTAGTAAATTACTAGGTAAAATAATATAAAAATCTGGGGAAATTAATTTCGTTTAAAAAAGCCTTTAAAACAGACTATTTCAACCTTCGAAGGCAGTAAAAACGTCTTAAATGAAGCCAGACAACGATTACCTAGTTTATCGGGTTTTAAATCTAGGTGCAACCTAATTCTTTATATGAAACTAGGTTACCTAGTAATACTTCACCTAATTTTGTTGCCATCACTACTTGAAATGCTACTTTGTATCCTTTGCTACTTGTATTTCTTTTGCTCTTTTGTATTTTGCCGTTTTTACATATTTGTGTCGAATTTATAGTTTATTGTGCAAGTTTCGAATCCTTAAAACACATTTCCTCATATATGCTATATTCATGAATCTAAGAGGCGCTACTCATCCGTGATTCATACATGGCATTATTAGAGTTTTCATTTGTCGTTTTGTTCAATAAATACTTCCATGTGTTAAGTAAACAAACATACACAATACATCATGTTAACGATATATTAATCAGAAGAAAAAATTACCTTGCCAATCTCTTGTACTAGATGTCTTGATTGCTCCTGACTTTCCTACGACGATTTTCGATATGTTGCAGTCATTTTTTTCTTTATCCCGTTGTTGCAATAGGGTCCAGTTGCAACTGTAAATAAACAAATTATTCATTTATTAAATATTTGTAAGTTTAGTTTTCTTGGTTTGTTTTTATCAGTATTGCTGACACTAAGGGCGATTTTATTTATTTGAAAACCATCAAGCAAATATAATGCCATAAAGCAGTGCTTTCGTTGCATAATACTTGAAGTAGAGTTCAGAATAAATAAATAAAAGATACTAAAGAGCCTTTGTAATGGAGAAATAAAATTATAATTTATTATCACGGCAGATACACACAAGGAAGATAAATATCGTGCATAATTTCATTGGATTGATTTTTTTTGTGCATATTTGAACCAAAATTGACACTTGGCAGTAAATAGTGTGTTTTATGGAATAACATAAAAATGGTGACTTTCTGTTGTCTTCGACCTCTTAATGCACATTTGAAGTATATTTGTGCACCTCAAAATGGGTATTCGCTGCATTACAAAACTACAACAACACGGCGGTTTATTTCATACTGGCGGTACGTCAGATAAAAGTTTTATAGTTGAATCTCGTACCGCAAATGCATTTAAAATCATTTCAAATAAGTTTACAAGGATATTTCTCATTGAAAACGGCATGGTGCTTTTCCAAATTATACCAAGTGAAGTTACTTTCAAAGAAAGACAATTTCACCGCGTTTTTTAATACTTTGTAATTATATGATAGAGATTAGACCACAGCAACGAAATAATTGGCATGTACATGACGTCATAATAACATACAATATTTTGTGATTCTTGAGTCCATAGATTGGTTATTTTGAATAGTTTCGTTGATTTTGCTAAGCATAAGTCACAGATGGACCACGCCTGAATGGCGCGATCCAACTCTGACTCATGCTTAGCAAAACGTGTCGACACATAATTTGATTGTATTTATTTTTCGGTAAATAGAGTCAGTTCCAACGACCGGGTTATAATTTAACTGTTAAATCAACACATTGTTTATTCTGACTCAATATTTTTCTTACCACAAACCGCGGGAAATTCCGACTTCGTATTCTAATACTGATCAATCGACAAATAATTAGATATTATAATGAGAGTTTGGTGATGTTCTGTACAGAATGTTTCGTTTGGATTGAAATTATGGTTTTACATTTTATGTAGTTTTTGCAATATTGGTGGGCAGTTTTAATTTCATATTTGAAACCGGGCGTACTCGCTAGCTTTGATTATTTACCCATAACATTTAAGCGTTATCATGGTTGTCAATATCCTATTCTTCGCTGACACACCGTATATACCATGCCATACATTGAACAAGTCTATAAACAAACATTACTCCACTTTCAATAATTTAATTGCGACTAGAAGTTTAAGGAATTGTATTTAGGCAACGGTATACTAGTATATATTGTACATATTAATTCATAGTTATAAGAAGACAAATTAATGGCTTAGAAGAAAAATTAAAACTGAACTGCTGATTTGCGAGCATATGCGAACGGTCAACTCACCAACATAACAAACTTCCAGATTCTTTAAATTTCTCAAGATCCTGCTTTGTTGTTTTCTGGATGAAAAAAAATATATGCTTTTATTTTATTAGATTTACTTCATGCATGGTCGCAGCAACAAGCAAAACAAACACTGTAGACGTGTGTTTTGGCACTAAAGTATATCCTACTTGTCGTTAGAGCCGAATATGAGGAAACATACAAACGTTGCTTGCCTCATTCATCGACAAGGACAGATGATAGTCGCTGGTATCGTAGAAATAATGTCCTGTATAAGTTCTTTGCAATTAAGTGGCTATTATAGAGTGTCTGTTTCCTGCCTACTTAGAGTACTTTCATAAAAAGAGGGAAAAATGGACCTACCCATATCTTTGGCATCGGTTTCTTCAGCAATTCATTAGGCTTTTTAATCATTTTTCTGAAGATTTGGACAAGTGCGAATGTAATTGCAACCAACACAAATAGTCCAAACAATGATAATACAAGTGAAATCTGCGCTTCAGGTGGAAAAGGATCTAAAGGATAAAAAAATATATATAAAATAATATAGAATTCAGCATTTAAACGAATTCGAAAATATCCTGTTACTAACACATTAATTATGAAGACTTTCACTTGGCGTTAGAAACAATTCCGGATTAATTGAGCGTTGGGATTCCCAGTAAAAAAATATTTATTCAAAATATTTTTGTCAAGCATGAGCCACTGGATGGATGGATGGATGGATCGCGCTTCCCATGAGATAGATTTTCGGTGAAACTGGATCTAAAACATATATATATCGACCACATACTTTTTCAATGGAGTTATTCTAAGAACAGAAACCCCAAAATCTATTTGATATTAACAGTATCCTTTACAAACCGCTTTTTAAAAACAAGAGTCCCAGAAAAGCATTCAAAAAAATAACCAAACCAGGAAGATCATATCTTTCCAACAACTTCAACCCTGCCAGTCTGTAACTGGCCACCGGTACAAAACCTGGGACAGGGTGATCGAAGGGGGACTTATCAAAATTTAAAATCAATACTGACCATCTAGAGTTTTTGTATGTGTAATTGTTCTGTCACTTTCGATATTTTTAGCTCCGAGCATCTTGTACCAGGATTGCACTGTGTAGTTTGTACTTGGTCGAAGTGTAGCATTTTCATAAGATGGTGTGCAGTGCCCTGAAGATGAACATATTGATTACATATTTTTCAGGAAAATTCATTATCGAAATCGCAATATGCGGTATTTGCAATTGTTTTATTTGGATGAGTCACACTCAGCCGCATTCAACTAATTGTAATTAAAACAGTACTAGGTTGTTCAGTCGTTTAGGAGCAACCCTATACTGTTCTGAAATGTCTATAGTTCAATTTTTAAAAAAAATTAAATTTACGCCGGACAAGGCTGGAAGCAGTGCCTCAAAGTAAACAACTAACGACCACTTAATAGCAAAGAGCTACTACAAGATGTAGTAGGAGCAACTGCATTCTTTGCACTGCACTCCCGAGCATACACTTACTTAATCGAGGCTCTTCCTCTGATAGCTATAACCACCGTTTGGATACACAGTATCCCTGCACAAAGTAAGTAACTACTGTCAGTTGCGGTAAAGCATCCGATTAGGTTCACGTAAAGGTAATTGGATACATATAATTGAATACTTTTTCTGGCAAGGTTCTTTTGCCTTTCAAAGATTAGACCTACGTTAATGTCACAAATAACGATTTTCACTAATGAACATTTACACGATTCAGAACTTTATCATGTAAACAATATCTTTTACCCAAACACAAATTTCTTTTTTAAATTCTAAAAATTAGCACTTACTGTATGGTTGAATGCAGAATTTTCCTTCTGAAAAAAAAATATATGATTTTATAACATACAGAAACTTTTGAATTCAAAAATTGGAATCTATTTTGTCAAGCATGGGGGCACAGATATATCGCGCCTTGGCGGCGCGATCTGGCAATGACCCATGCTAAACAAAACATATTTGTGAATACTTTTCAATTGGCAGAAATAAATGACCAGCGGGGCAATTTATCAATGACCTATGCTTAACAAAACATATTTGTGAATACTTTTTCTCTCGGTATACAAGCATGAGATTCTCTTTCAATTGGCAGAAGAAAATGGCCAGCAAAGTCTGTGAATTTTATGATAGATTCTTATATAGGCTCGTTTTTATATAACAGCCTTGTTGCAGCTAAGGCGGGGCAAAAGTCAATAACAATTCGAATCTGATTTGTATAACATTTTTAAATCTTTTCAAATCACTAAGTATATACAAACAACAGACGCCCCAATCATACTTTTCAATTTTCACTAAATATAAAAATCAAGAGCTGAAAATTTTGGAATTATGGTCGAACCAATAGGAAAAAAAGTGGTTTTAGTTCCCTTTTCATTTATCATTCTTTAAATTTAATATAACTTTTCTATGATAATAATTGAACAGGCCTGATTTTATTGGTATATTTACTTTTTTACGAGTTTTATCCAAATACCGAGTGCTATTCGAATAAACCGTGCTTCGAATGGATCCTCCAATCCGTAAATTGATAAAATCAGTTTCATACCGAGTAATTGCATAATTCCAAAATTCAATAATGAATAATTCCAAAATAAATGCAAAGTATGCGCGATTGAGGGAGGTACTGTGGCAGTGCCTTACATAAAAAAGAAATAATTGGGAAATAAAATTTGATATTGTAACTTCATTGCAATATTATTGAGTAATATTTGAGTAAATTAATTTTATTTCACTTTTGGCAATTTTACTTTATTTTATTACAGTTTAGAAGGTATAGATCGTAATTTTTTTTCTGGGAATGTCATAATAAACTTGCCTTCTGTCTATAAGGCTCCGTAAACATCATTTTCAAATTATTAAATCTGTAACTCACTAGAATCCAAATTAACTCACCTTCGAATAAGCAAAAATAGTATGAAATATCCCAATCCCAGTTATGCAAAGACTTGATCTCGTTGTTAAAAGCAGCAGGTAAATCTACAAAGACTCTGATTGCTGTGGTTGTTCGTTGTACGTCTACAACTGGTGCTGAAAGCATTGCTAAAAATATAGATTTTGTTAAAATATTTGCCTGTTTTATATCCTTCTGCTTAAATGTGGCTACTATTAACTTCTGGCTATTAATGTGGCTACTATTAACTTGTAAACGGGAGTGTAGATTAGTTTATCGTCGACCACGACCTATGCTTTTGCGTTTCCGTTTTATGTTTTTAGTTTTCTATAAGTTTTCGCTAATGATTCAGCATGCACTTTTTGCACTGTAAAAATGAAATGAAATTTACTGTTCATTTGCAGTAATTGTTTATTTCTAAATTTTGAAAATGCTTTGTTGATGATATGTAGGCCAAGTATAGACTGTTGATGTCCCGCACCTGGACGGTGCGATCCATCAACAGCCCATACCTGGACAAAAAGTCAATTTGATGCTTTTTTGCAATATCACAAAGTAAAATTACTGTCAAATAGTAGTAATTTTATTGCATTCTTAATACGGTGTAGTTCACATTTTCTTTAACTCCTGTAATTAGGCTTCCAAGCGAAGCTGGAAGACTTGTGGAATTGCTGATTTTATACATATGAAATACCAGTATCCCAGTCAAACTTGGACCGAGTATCAGGTATGAGTAGTAGATGAAAGTTTGATAAAATGGAGTCAGTTCCATGAATGGTCCATAGATAAAACATAAATATGTAAAAAACAAGTATTGCCGTTTACTAAAAAACTGTTAAAGGTACACTGATCAAACTTGGACCGAGTCTCAGAAAAATTTGTAGATTCAAGCTTTAGTGTGGATTGTCTGTTCCCAGCATGGCCCATAGATAAATTATCGATTTATCGATAAACGGTTAACTATTGAAGGTATCCCGGTCAAACTTGAACCGAATGTCGAATATAGTTTAAAGATATTGTCATATCTGTTCCTGGCATGGCCCATAGATAAATCACTAATTCATCGAAAACAGCTTAACTGTTGAAGGTATCCAGGTCAAACTTGGACCATATATCAAGTACAGGTATAAGTTGGTGTCATATCAGTTCCAAGCATGGCCCATAGATAAATTACAAATTAATCGAAAAACGCCCAACTATTGAAGGTATCTCAGTCAAACTTGGGCCATATGTCAAGTATATGTATAAGCTAATGTCATATCAGTTCCAAGCATAGCCCATAGATAAATTAATAATTCATCGAAAAAAGCTTAACTATTAAAGGTATCCCGGTCAAACTTGGACCATATGTCAAGTATAGGTATAAGTTAGTGTCATATCAGTTCCAAGTATGGCCCCTAGATAAATTGCAATTTGTCGAAAAAAGCTTAACTGTTGAAGGTATCCCAGACAAACTTGGGCCATATGTCAAGCATATGTATAAGTTGTTGTCATATCAGTTCCAAGCATGACCCATAGATAAATTGCAAATTTGTCGAAAAACCCTCAACTGTTCAATGTATCCCAGTCAAACTTTGGCCATATGTCAAGTATAGGTATAAGTTGGTGTCATATTACTTCCAAGCATGGCCAATAGATAAATTACTAATTCATCGAAAAAAGCTTACCTGTTGAAGGTATCCCAGTCAAACTTGTGCCGAGTGTCAGATATAGGTATAAGTTAGGGACATATCGAAAAAATTTCTGCTTGGAAGCCTGTCAGAACTGTTCTAGTTTATATTTTAATTCAATCTAAGACCAGAATAATTTGAAAAAAGAAACTCACCTAATGATCGAGATGTAATACCAGCCAATGATTTTACACGGGAAATCGTTAACGGAACTTAACTGACATAGTGTAGTGAGTGGTGTCTTCACTAGACGACAGTGAAACCATCCACCACTTCTTAAACCCTTCATAACTTCTCTATTTCGTTCTAATGCGCTGATTCCTTTCAATATTTTCGTCCAGGGAGAATTAAAAAACACATAACAGTTTAAGGGCGCAATGGCCCAATGGCGCAATTGTCTAACCTGATTAACATGTTTGCATTGTAGGTTGAAAATATCGGCTTGAGTCCCGGCGAGTCCTGCTCTTGAATTCATGCCCACCACTCAACCCAGGTAGTAATACCTTGGGTGGGCTGACCCGAGTTTCAATATGAGTGAATTAATCTATCATAAATTTTTGTCAATGATGTACCAACGAGTTGAATCCGTGGCCCATATTAAACAAAACATGTTTGGGCAGAATTTCTCTAACTGGTCGATATTATCGGTTAAGAATCTAGCAAATAATTGGAAAAATATATATCCAGATTGAATGTAGCATAATTTTGACATTACTTACTAGTAGTTTCAAGTGATTCGCAAAATATTTCGCTGTACTTTGATGTTTTATATTCCTTTTTTCCAAGAACTCTATAAACTGCTTCAACTCGAAATTCGACTGAAAATTAAAAATAAATTATTAAGGACATCGTAGAGATGTATCAAAATATTAGAAATAGGGTATTAATTTTATATGAAATTATCGAAATCTTATGAGATAGAACAAATTGGTCAGGAAGTAAAAAAGTCACACTTTTGGATTCAAATTCTTTAATAAAATTGATAAACTCGTGAAAAATGAATTAAAATTAAAAAATATTTGAATAATAACACATTGCTTGGACATTGTAAATAAAATTATTTTAAAAGCTCGCTACTTTTTTATAATATTCAATGGTAATCCAGCGTGCACCGGTAGGGCGTTCAACAGACCTCTAGTAGCTCGTAGCTCGAAGCGTATTCTCAGCACTTTTACCGATTGATCCAGTGATCAGTGACATGAATTCAGTGAATTGAAATCCATGGTAATTAAATTATTATTATTAAAACAAAAAAGGCAGGAATACTTTAATCTAATCGGCTTTAAGGTATAAATAAATTTGACCAAAATGTACATATTTTATTTGTATTTTGCCATCAAGCATTCTTGAATTATGCTTATATATACAGTAAAATCAAAGTTTTTGAAATCGTTTTGTCAAGTATATGTCACTGATAGATCGCGCCGAAAAGAAGCGGTACATCTGTAGCGCTTGCTAAGCTCGATAACTTTTTAAATTGATATGATCGATTAAAAATATTTTAAAACAACTACTGATCAAATTAATACAAATTTAAACAATAATATTCTCAGCTATGCCTCTGTGTCAATATATCATTCTGCATATTACATAGTTTTCGTACAATTATTATAAGGCAGTAAGTTTTGAGTTGACATCTTGCATTCTGTCGTGTCTACGTTTGATAGCTTGATTGTCCTATTTTCATCCCGGTAGCACGTTAGTGTGTCGAATGTGGGTAAAAATAACCCATCCGATAACCTGGAAACATGAGCAGGTTAATGTAATCTTACATTAATATATGTATTAAATTTACCGTGCCGTTTATTGTAACATGACTCAACCAAGCTACCGCGTAAACAAAGACAAAGATCGGCCAATCAGTTGACAAAGATCGACCAAAAGATGTGGTGCTAACAACTGTACCCTTAAGTAGGAAAAAACGACCTGAACTACCATAACGAGGTAAAATGAATGGTATCTTCTATGGTTAACATAAAACCCTATATCACTGAAAAGGGCAATGTTGCATTTATGTATTTGGTCAATGAGGAAATCGTTTGTGTTCTATTTTTCGGTGTTGTTAAAATATAAAAATTTATGTTTCGAATCAATTAGATACTTCCGAAATAAAACTAGTCTGATTTTGCACAATACCAATACGATTTGGGTTAAATATTGTAGTTTTTTCCCATTTCAACATGGGGAAACGAAAGACTGCAAATACATCCTGGAAATGCCCAAAAAATACAACCAAGCTTATATGTTCGAAGAAACATAAAAATAGCATATTTCAAGAATTTTAACACAGTCATTCAAAAATAGACTTCTTATTAGTCGACATTAATTTCGAGTTTTCTAGATAACTTACGTCCTTCAAACTAATGATTTGAGACAATTTTAAGACCACCCTCCGAAATGAAAGTGGAATATTTATTTAAGACAAACTTTAAATTACCCATAATATATATTATATTTTTCCAGAACCAGATTTGCCGAAACATTTCTGGATTTCCAAATCAAAGTTCTCCGCAAGTTAAGATCAACACATTCAAGGTCTGTCGGCCCGCCTGTGTCGAAAAAATAAAATATAGCAGTGAATATGTAAGGTTTTATTACAGATTGGAGTTCCCAGTCAGAGAATCTTTCGTCAAAATATATTTCGGTAAGAATGGATCACTGATCTTTCTCTAACACATGCAAAATATTTCCGATTTTGACTTGGTTTGTTGGCGCCAACGCATGATACCGTTCAATTACGAGTTTCTGTAATGAAGCATTAGTTTCACATTGAAGTGTAGCTCAAGCAAAAAAATTTCATCAAAACATGTTCTGTAAAACCTGATTCACTGATAAATCGCGCCGTGGAGGCGTGGGCCATCCGTAGTTCATGCTTGAAAAATTTTTATTTTTGATTGGGAACTACTCGGACTACATTTCAGTATTTTTATTTTCGAAATTCCCTCTGTGCAGGGCCGGAAGTAGTGCCAAAAAGGAACCAACTAACAGCAACTTAATAGCAAAGAGCTACAAGGTTTAGTACCAGAAAGTGCATTCTAAACGGAAAACATCACACATGGAACTGAACCGCTATGATAGACTCCAGTGAGTGGTATCTGCTCTGGACGGTGGTTCCTAATAAGTAATAGATTAATATGTCATATATATATACCCATTATTCTTTTTTGTGCGTGTTTTTTTCCAGTCTTACATGAAATAAATACTGTTTTAATCAATGGGGAATGACTAGGATTTTAGTATGCTATAGTATAGAAAAAATTCTTTTAATTATAAATATTTTTGAACACAAACAACACAGATTAATTTCTTTTTATACCAACTTGGAGTGGATAACCCTGACTAAGGCCCTCTATAAGCGGTCCCCACTCATAGGCGGACAGGGTTAGAATTGCTGGGAAGTAATGATATTTTATGTACGGCTTTGCCTACCCTGGTTATTACACCCTGGGCTGAGTAGTGGACATGGATTACCGAGCCGGACTCGCCGGGATTCGAACCCGAGAGTTCAACCTAAAATGCCAACATGTTTAACAACTAGGTAGGACATTGCGCCCACAAATTAAATATATTGAACGTTGAAATGTCGGGAACCGTTTACTCCATAGGCATACTTCAGCATGTTTTAATAAGTTTTTAATTGAGTGGTAAGCAATTTTTGAAAACACAAGGTCGGATGGAGCCGCTACAGAAATTACTCAAACACTGAATGACGACAGATACCGACTACAAAATATCACCAGTTGCCGTTTCCTTGATTGATTGAACGATTGAGCAAAAGCTCATTCCCGACTTCTAACCAGTATCGACACGAGAGGTCGCGACACAAGAGCTTCGCCATTTGGTTAAGTCTGGATTCTCTGCTTTCCTCTTCCATAGGATAAAAATAAAATTCTATCCTATTCAAGTAGCTCCTGGTTCCCCAATAGTTTCTTGACTATCAGCATTATATATATGAACCTTCAGTTTAAGCACAGGAATTTATATCCCATGACCCCCTTCCTAACTCCTTCCCCCATATGCACTGGGCTATTGCAGAAATGTATACTGTTAGTGGAGTCTGACATGGGCGATAAGTAGAACACTCAAATCAATGTTTCTATTCATTATTTGTGTCTTCATTACTAAAATTCATATTCTTGAAATCCAAAAATTTATTAGCATAAGGTATCATGAATCAATACTTGCAAATAAAGTAAAGGGAAATCTTACCAATGGAGGTATCTCGTTTGTTGCTTTGTAAGTTATGACGCATCCCAGAAACAACCAAAGCTGGTGCTAAGAGCAATATACAATAGTGAAATAAGTTTGCTTGTGTCATCTTAAATTTGTAGATATATAGATCTATTTCCTTTTTAAACGAAAAAGACAATAAAGCATGAACGTCGCAATGGAATTCTTCAAATGTATATTAAATTGATGGTTTTGACGTATACTAAAAATTTTGCATCCATAAAAAATTTTCTGTATCTGATAATGAAAAGTGATCAGTTAGGTATTTGTAACTGCAGTGGCGATGCCCTTTTTTAAGATTTGAGTTCAGAACTAAAATTAAATAAATATACAATAATAAAACTTTAAGCTTTAAAAACATAAATTGCCCTCTTCGTCAAGTAACACATTCATTTAAAAGCCTGGATATTAGTAGGCATAAATCCACATTCTAGTTATGCTCACTGAACCCAGTGAGAATTCTTGTCTCCAAATAAAAATGTTTGGTCAATGATACCCCACTGATGTGCGGTACCGCTGAGATGCCGCCCACCATTGTCCGTGTGCAACTTCAGACCATAAAATATTTTGTTTGTGTCCACATATACGCTACTGTGTATTTTGTGTTATCTATAGTAAATATACGCTATTGCGTAGTCGTACCACCTAAGGTTTAGCGATTGTGCTTCAAGCAGCCTATCACTATATGAAAGCTTTTAAGCTCAATTTATAATTTCAGTGAGGTCATTTTTAAAGCTATATAACATGAGGAGCCATTTGATCCCATCTTTCAACTCAACAGAGGAAAGTTTTAAAAAAAGTAGAAAATAGACCCGGAATTTTTGAGGAACGTATTTATAATTTGGGAGGATTTCCTACAAAACACAAGACTCTCTCGTTTATTGTGCCCGGATATTGTGCTTATACCCGAAAGGGATTTTATAAATATATACTTTGATATTTTCGTTTGCGTATATTCATATAATAAAGCGTGAATAGTTATTGATCCTAGTCTAGTAGTAGTACCTAGTAGTACTTATGTCAGATACCATGAATTGAATTCTATATAGCAGTTCCTATTTATGTTTATTTTCATTAAATATCTCCGTCTCATTTCAGTTAATATTTTCGAAGAAATTTGTAGACGATTACAAAGGCTCGCATTGCTTCAATGGTCTCTAATTTGTGATAGAAAAATTTTATTATAACGTTGTTATTAACTGGCTTATTACAAGGCAAAATATGTATATCCAATATCCAATATTATTTTTTACCTATGGGTGAATAAGTCAGAAAATCAGAAAACCCTGGTCATCAAATCCCCCAGTTAGACCAAGTCCAACTCATAATGTTGCAACTTGGTCGAATAGGCTTGGCCGAATAAGAAGGATCATATCAAACTATCTCCAACCGCGTTGGTGTATAAGTGGCCTAAAAGTAATATGGGTATTGATCATTGTGACCACTGTATGATTTGCTGAAAAAAAAACACATATATTATGAACCGCGATGTTATTGAACTTACCCGGAGGAATGGAGGTTTCACCTTAAGCTTAAAATTAAACTATGCATGTATAAAGATACCCCATGCACTGCATTAGAGCCAAGTCTGCAACGTTTTATATACTTTCGACGTTTGTTGCAATAGGTATTATATAATTTGATGATTTGTAGTCAATACTGATATAAAGATAACAAAATGAACTTAAATGTGTCGTAATTAGGCTGAAATAAATATAATGGGGCGTGACACTACATCACGTTATTGATAGTTTATCTGCCAGTTCTTTGAAATACCAGTATCAGTGGAATATTTCCATATTCAGAAAAAGGTATTCCGAAATACGTTTAGTCAAGAATGAGTCATTTATCGCTCACGGCACAAAGGCGCGGTTCATCAGTGACTTATATTTGAAGAGCAAAATTTTCGATTGGCTCATCAGAATTGATATGACGTATAATAAGCAAATTAAGTATTGTGATATTCAAATCATCTGATGCTGACATTTCAATAGTAAATCGATCATATGAGATCACCTCAACAGTGACTGATTTTAAACATCTTGCATAACTAATTTTCTCATTACTCATATTGAAGAACACACATAAATCTAGATTACATACCTCAGATATAAATATCAATATATAATATACATAATAAATATTAAATATTAATATAAATTCTAAAATATGATTATACATACTTTTTAAGTACAGGCTACCGATTGTTGCCAATACAGAGAACAATGTCTACTATGACTCATGCTTCACAATATACAAATAAAATTTTTTACGAAGAAATTGCAGTTTACAACTTTACATGTGTATTGCACAACATCCCTTGCCTATTCTGCTTAATTATCTTTCGTACTTCTAAACCACAATACTAAGGTACAGTGCATTACACAACCACTGGAAGGTATTCTCTCATTACGCTGTTTATTCTCTAATTTATTTCCAAGTATCGAGCTCTTATCTATATGCGCAAACAATGCACTATACATAAGACAAACATTTATACTTTTTAATATATCAGGAAAATTGACTGATTTTCTATTGAAAAGTTTCCAATGACAGGTCTAGCTTTCGCAAGCACGAGCTGATGGAGCGAACTTTTGCAGCGCGATCCTACAGTGACCCATACTTAGCACAAATGCGATCCAGTAGAAAAAATTCTGATGTTAATGAGAGAGAATAATACGCAATACCCGCAAACTGTACATGTAATTGTATTTCGTGTCTTATGGGTACGGGCTTGGAATAGTCTTACGTATTTCCTGATTTTCTTAAAACGAGACTAAAGAAAAGAAAGTAATTGTAGATGGTTTTATGGTCGCCCCGGGAAGATACCACTCACTGCCCCTCACCATCGCAATTAAGGTCTTTATGAGATCTTTTATTTTTAAAGTGCTGTTGCTGACACTATGGTGTATAAATCTTGTAGCAGCTCTTTAACCTTGGAGTGGTGGTGAGATAACTCCTTTTAAGCATTGCTTACAAAATAATATGAAAAAATTACGTTATTTTGTAATTTATCATCAGTATTCACCATTTGAAAACAAAATGACTTATTAAAAACGTCAATTGCGTCAATGTCTAATGAAAAAATGTTTGTTTTATTAAAATCAATCGTTTTCATACTCAGGCTAAACACCTGAAGAATACTGTTACTAAGAAGCGACGGCAAACAAATATTATGAAGCTATCAAAAGCTTTCGGATCGAAAAATATTCTGTAGATAGCTGAAATTTCAGGCTACGAAATGTTTTTTTTTGGTCATTGTTTTTACTATGGACCCCTTCTTTGCTGCCTATTTAATAGTATCTCACCAAACCTACGTTAGGTCAAATTTAGGACTAACAACAACCTTCCTATTTTCAAATTTATCTCTTTCAAAATCTCTCCATTATTCATCAATTTCCAACGAATATTTTGCCAAATAAAACTGGTCAAGTAATTATCAAGAAACACAAATCGGAGAAGCCGTGTGTTACTTTTGATATAGTCTAGAAAATCTCTTGACATAAAATTTCGTATGTTATCTTTTACCAAGAGTATAGTACCGCTAATGTACAAAATATATAAAATTGAATAAAAAAAATAATACTCTAATGTTAATATAAAAAATAAACAAAACGTATGTTATGAATTCGTCGAAGCTTGGAAATTTTTCCTAAATCGCTTGTAAGCGTGACTAAAAGGAACAGTTCACAATAAAGATATAACAAAACAACGGCAATTTAGTCCGAACTTTCTATTCTCCTTCTGGAGCTGCAGCTTCACGTTGTTAATTAGAGGTGCAAATGGCACATTGTAAAACGTGACGTCCATTACAAAGGCTGAAGAGATGTTTAATGCAGGTGAATAACAACCATGAGAATAAATGCGGTAATCGTAGTTTTAAAAAAGGGTTTTGTCATGTTTTGTTAGGTATGGGTCACTGATGGATCGCGTCGACGAGACGCAGTCCATCTGTGACTCACGCTTGACGAAATAAAACTTTAGATTGGGAATAATACAATATCTAGAATTCGTATATACGAGCGATGTATCATAGCACACGACAAAATGTATTTGATAACTCCCATAATTTGAAACCAAGTTACTTTGGTGAGATGTTTCGAAACAAATGTTGTTTTGCATGGTCAATGTGGATCAGATTTTTTAAATTAAAAGCTTTAGTTGCAATAGCGCAATACAGATTTATTCAACTTTGCATGTTTATTACTGATAATTACTTGTTTTCTCTTTTTTAGAGCGAGAATTCGAATATTTCCTGGAGCCAACAGACACACGGCGTGCGCTTTTTGTTCGCTGATATTTGTTATCCTCTTTTTACTGAAGCATAATCTTTCTTTTCTATTTTTTTTTGCTCTAGTTAGAGATTATGTCAGAATACGACCGCCAAAGCTTCATTTCCTAGTCTTTCGAATCTTTGATCAGATTAGTGTAAATACTAACTAATTTTCTAGTTCTACATGTCATTCTAATTGTTTTATGATCACTCATCAGAATTCATCACACTGCTTAAGGCCCTGTAACAGCAGCCACTAATAGGCAAACAGAGTTAGGTATATTGGTAACGTTATAAACATTCTAGTTGGGTCGAGCGTACAAAACTTTTATACCCTGGGTTGATTGATGGGCATGCATTAACAGAACATAACTCGCCGCTACTCGAACCCGAGATATTTAATGAGCAATGCTTACAAGGTCAAAATGTTTGTCAATCTTTATTGTAGTCTTCACATAAACTCTCTTTTAAAATAGAAATTGTTCGCCGATGAAAAATCCTATAAATCCTTCAAATTCTTATGATATAGAACATGTATATATTATATACAATATAAAAATGTTAAGAAACAATATAGAATAATATAAACAATAAAACCGAGTTTTCGATTTATGCATATCAGACACTAAATTTCTCTTTTCTTATAAAACTTGGTTCAAAGATTAAAGACAACAACTCAGTCATACTTTAAAACATTTTTTTGCCCGTTCTCAGGCTACTGAATATTTTTTGTACCATCGCCCGATTGGGCTCACCCCACTAGCTTCTACCAATTACTACTTATAGAATAAAATTAAGTGCTTTAAGAAAAACATGCTCTTTGCAGATCGACCCTAGTAATTATACCATTGATTCGGTGATGTGCATTGTAGATCCCAAACAAACTAAACGACGGCCACTTATATAGCAAATAGCTCCTGGAACTGCATTTCTATCGGCAGCATTCAAAACAGAACTGAAGCTTCATAACAAAGGGTGCGTGTCTCAAAACCAAGCTATTGCGATTGGACCAAATGGGAATATTTAAAGCTCCTTTAAAAAAGCAGTAAGCACATTTAAGTTTATTAATAAAAAATTTTTATTATTTTCATTTATTTTTTTTTTTATAACTTGGATTCCCTGAGAATAGAAAAAACTATAAGCAAATAAGTAAATATTTAGATTTACAACGATAAAATGCATGGGAAAATTGTCTAAACACTTAATTACAAATTTACAATTAACCCAATTATAATAGTTTAGGGACGTCAAGGGAATAATCAGTGGAGGAAAATATAAGTTAGTTAATATTATAGTTTATGTAGATACATTTCCCGACATCATTTGCTTATTTTGTCTTTATAAAGCTAAACTATAAAAAATTTTTTGGAATATTCCAATTTTGTATACCATCCAACTGTTATTTGATTCTGCTTTAGTATGTATTGTGAAAAATCAACAATTTTAAAAGAATTAAACACATATTTTTTTCAATATATCGAAGAGTATTATCAGAATAAAGTAAAAAAGGAAATGACGAATGTAAAAATACTAATAAAAAGAATGTGTATTGCGCGGAAATAGTAATAGCGTGATAATAATAATAACAACTTAAAATCTTGTATTTTCGAGTCGTTTTTGTACATTCGATTGAATCCGAATAAAAAATTGTATATTTTTTCTGATTAATGTAATGCTCAGTGAAATTAAAATATAAATTTTAAATTAAAAATTTTTGGATCTAAGTGATTAAATCAGGGTGCTTTTGAAAAAAGCACATCAGATGCCCGAGTCTAAAATTTAATTTAGATCCATCATCGGAAAGTGACGGATCACTTACGCTATAGCGAAGCGATACATGCATGTCTGACAATAAAGTTATAAGATCATCGTCGCACATCATAATTTGTCAACTGGGAATTATTTATCGGAATAGTCGGTAACAGGTGGAATAATATCTGTTGGTTTCGTGCATTCAATCGATTGACAATAAAGTTATAAGAGACTTATTTTCAGTTTTTATTAATTGAGCTATGTCCATTGAGTCAATATGTCTAATCAGAAAATTTTACTTTGTCCAGCATGTGCCAAAGATGGCCCGGGCCTCAGAGACGCGCGTCATCAGTGGCTCCAACTTAACAAAATATCGTCGCACATCTTAATTTGTCAACTGGGAATTATTTATCGGAATAGTCGGTAACAGGTGGAATAATATCTTCTGGTTTCGTGCATTCAATCGATTGACAATAAAGTTATAAGAAACTTATTTTCAGTTTTTATTAATTGAGCTATGTCCATTGAGTCAATATGTCCAATCAGAAAATTTTACTTTGTCCAGCATGTGCCAAAGATGGCCCGCGCCTCAGAGACGCGCGTCATCAGTGGCTCCAAGTTAACAAAATATCGTCGCACATCTTAATTTGTCAACTAGGAATTATTTATCGGAATAGTCGGTAACAGTTGGAATAATATCTTCTGGTTTCGTGCATTCAATCGATTGTTTACGTGAATCCAAACTGGGTTTATTAGTTTCCGCGGTGTGTGTTGTTTTTCGATGTTGAATCGTCCTGATTATTTGTTATTAAATTTCTTTCAATATTTGAAGCATATTTTGAATCTGTTGCAGATATCATAGATTGTTCTGATTGTTTTGTTTTTGTATCATAAGAAGGTGAGGTTGATTGCATTTCTTTGACGTATGGTGGAGGCGGCGAGTTCGTTTTTTTGTCTAGTACAGAATAAGACGTCATTTGGTTCACAGTTAAGTCATCATGTGTCGTCGCGATGTCTTCAGTATAAGATTTATGTTCCGATTTGTTAGAGTTTGTGCTTCCTGAAATGTATTGCAATATACAAAGTTATATGTAGGTATATATATATGTAGATAATTTTGTTCAAAACTCAACCTTGCGAATACCCGACACACTATTATGCGGGGAAAATGGTCCTCCTTATCACGAATTTCATTAAATAAGTAATTTATTCTATGTTTAGTTGATTTTTATTTTTAGTCAGTTCTGGTATTAAAGCCTGGAACTGGATGATCCAATAAACAAATCCATGAGGATAGAAAAAAATCTATTCGATATTTCCGTTTGGTGGAGGTGAAGTCAACAATACCTTGACTGCTTCATTCCATTTGTTCTTCACGGCACGCAAATTTGCTTTATTGGAAAACTTCGTCAACACTTTTAATATTAAGGGTTATATCTTTTAATTAGAAGTAATAGATTTTTTATAATATATGTTATCAGCAATTCTGACCCTGCCCGTCTATAAGTGGCTGCTGGTACCGGACCTTGGGCAGGGTAATCCACTACAAGAAGCGGCTATATAAAAAAAATATTTGATTCATAGCGAAAACTACGAATTATTATTTCTGCCTATCCAAGGCCGATTTCGATAAACAATATTCTTATTTGGACAGATGCCACAGATCAAGTGGACAAACCCTAATGAAAGTTGATAAAATATGTTTGATTACCAACCTCTTTTGTCAATCTTAAGCTTTATTTGTTTTATTTCGAAATCAGGAATGTCTTCCTCATTGTCACCGCTACTTTGAAGATAAGCCCAGTTTTGCCTGAATTGAAATATTTGCAAAGGTTTAATGAATCACATTTTCATTGCATGTTATAAAATTTTAATATTTTTGTTTAAAATGTGGAATATAGCAAAAAATATTTATCGCACATAATGTTTTTCTCCAAACTTTAAACGCAATGCAAATATTCAGGATGCTTTATAAGGGCTACTTTAATGGTCACAGAAGTCAGCTTTTCATTGTGTCATTTTGTTTTATTAAAATTCAAGAATGTCAAAAAAACTAACCAACGGCCATTCTTATTGCAAAAAGGCTACTAAAAATGTTGTAATAAGTTGCACTGCATTAGAAATGCAATAAAATCACTACTCTTTGACAGGAATTTTACTTGGAGATATTGAAATAGAACTAAAAAATCGACGTTTTGGCCATTCATGGTCAATTGATCACCGAAAAAGCAGTCTTAAATTTCCAAAATATGTAATTACTGAAAATGAACCGTGAATTTATTGCACATTTTGAAAGTATAGCTGCAGCCTAAATAGAAAGTATCTCAAACAGAACAGAGCAGTAATCACATAAAAACTTTCCATGCACATTTCAAATAATTTTTTTCAATATTGGGTGATGACAATCGATCTGCATATGAGTCAATCAATTTTTCATATTAACTGATTACAACATTTTCGAAGCTACAAAGCATAATTTTAATTGGAAATTTTATGGTGGTGGGGATGAGCCACTGATGGACCGCGCTTTGACAGCGCGATGCACCAGTGAGCCATACTTAACGAAACGTGTTCATTAAAACTATTCTGTTTATGTGATTAATCATTCAAGATATTTTCAAAGCTAAAAAAACATCATTGTAAAATTCTCGCATTTTTGAAATTTTTTTAATAAAAAATACCTGGTTTCAATGGCAACAGATGACTGCAGAGTGCCAAAACAAAAAATGTAGAATATTTACCGTTTCATTAGATCTCTGTTGTTTTTTTCGTCCAAATTTTGAAAATTCAGCTTTTTGTCCTAGTGATTCAAGAAGAAAATATTTATTCATGACGTCATAAATGATGTTTACTTATTTCAAGTATGAGTGGAGTCAACGATCGAGCCCCGCATTATCTCTGGGCATTGTGTTACGAAACAATATTCTTGATTTGGTAATGAAAATTTGAATGAAAACATTTTCATGATACCATGATATTTTCATTAATGGTTCAAATACAACAAGCGAGGTTATAGTATGCGGCCATTTAATTCTTATCCTCTTGCCTCGATAGCTTAAATGAGACCTTATCGTGTGACTTCAAATTGATGCAACAGTAGAAATGCATCTCTAAAATTCTATATGGTCTGTGTCGAAAGCAACATCCAAAAACAACACCATTATCGGATATAAACTACCAATAGCGGAATTCTAAGTGAAAACATCCCAGGCAGGACTGAACTGCCATCAAAAAGTCCAATGCAAATATTATCATTGTTGTTTTTTTTTCATAACTTTTTCATTTTTTTGCAAATTCTGCCATGCAACAAACTTTGAAATTTCAGAATCAGATTTAATAAGTAAAAATTGCATAAGTATATCACCCTTAACTTTAAACACAGGATTCCTTGAAAACAAACTCAATTTGCTTCACTAGATAGATTTGTCTAGTTTATTTAATTTTTGTTTTGTCTGTCGCTAAAATTTTTATATGGAATGTGAAAAACCACAGTTTGTAACATATTTTTAAATCTTAAAATAAAATATTAAACTTACTAGTATGTGTGATATATCTTCCGAGAAACCTTTCCCAACTTTCTTCCAAACATTAACCAAATATTTTGTGATCATCAAGATAAGGGAGCATATAACGAAGACTCCAAGTATAGAAACAACCAACGTTATCTTTGCCTCGTCTGAAAATGGGTCTGGATCGGGAAAAAAAAATCGTATGAAGTATAAACAATAAATGCAGTTTATTTCATAGTATCCAATACTTGCAATGTTATGCAGTTATAATTATCTTTACCATTATTGTTGCTATTACATTAAGTGATTATTCACTAAAGGGTTTTTTTGATTACCGAACATCTCAAACAGAATATATTTGTTTTGTCAGTGGTAGATCGTGCCACTGAGTCGCAGGCATTCTGTGGCGCATATTAGGCAAAATCAAATATCTGATCGCTGTGAGAAGACTGAGTGTTGCAATACATTGGTGATTCTCGTGTGGTATTATTTAAATCAACCATTTTCGTTCTCTTTTGTTTTCAATTTATTGCCGGAGAAACCATTCATCAGGTGGTATTTTGGAAATCAATCACGCTTGTTTAGTGGCACCGTCTCCTACTTTGTATATGCTAAACATGATATTTTATTTATTTTCCATTGGGATTTAATACGAAATATGTACATTAGAACTAACTTGTATCTTCACATTTGATAAAGATTAAAAACTTTCCATTATATAAGTGCAAACATAAGATTTTTTCACCCTGATGTCAACTTCGTCGCTAACATATGTTATTCAGAAATGCAAATCACTGTATAATCTTTAATCAATCATCAGTCGATTTGAATGCACTTGGTTTATATTGTTTTATATTTTTAAAATGTTTTTAATAAATTTTTTTGAACAGCAAATTCTTGTACAAACTGCTTATTTATGACGTTAACCCGTATTCTTGTCCTAATTGGAGAATTTCTGTTGCAATTTAGATTGTTAGGTAGGGTTCACTGATGGATATTGTTGATGCAGCTCGTAGAAACATAGAAGTGACAATAGTTTTAATATTGTATAGAGCAAAAAGAACTTACATTTTACCAATATCATAATACAGTTATTTAGGTTCTAGTTAATTTGGTATTCTTTGCTTTATTTGGTGGTCGTTAGCGATAAAAGTATGAAAGATGATGTTACTTAAAATATTTTTTTAAAAATACCTTTTTCAGTCGTTACTTTTGTTGTCGTTCGGTTACTTTTAATGTTTTCCCGTCCACTTCCTAATGTTTTGAACCAAGCCTGAATCGTGTATTCCGTTCCGGGTTCTAGTAGGTCATAGGTCATTGTCGAGTCGCACTTGTCTGAGAATATAGAAGTTACAGATCGAGTTTTGCCCAGAGAACTTGAAAATTGAAAATGGTATAAACGATTAAATTAAAAAAATATCATTGAGAATGTTAATATTTTGTGATTGGAATTGTATGCTGATATAGTACATTCAAGAAGATCTGAAACACATTTAATTGCTTGAATAGTAGGTTACCTTGCGTAAATGGAAGAAATAGTACCGATCGTTATATCATTGCTCAGAGCAGATACCACTCACTGCACTTTGCTGCAAAGTTTTCTGTAACTGAAATGCTTTCTTAAATAGAGAATTCACTTGTACTATTCTACCATACTTGTAGTAGCTTTTTATAATAATTAACTATTAGTTGGTTCATTCAGTCTCAGCTTTTCAAACAGATATAAGATCTTGTGAAGCATGAGACACAGACAAACGCGCCTTGTCGAAACGCGCAATCCATCAGGTCACAAATTATTTTGACTTGATTAAATTGAACTTAATACTATCAAATTCAAATTACTTTCGATATAAAATACAGAAATTAAATATATCATAAAATATCATACTTTGTGTGACTGTACAAGTTTCACCTTTCTTCAGACTGCCATCTGTAAAAAATGGTAAAGGTTATTTATTATCATAACAAATTAAGAAAGGTTCTCAAAATTGTCTCGACAACTGTAATAGATGATAGAATTACATCTTTATTTTACAAAACTTTATCTTGATTATCAATCATACAGTTATGTGAGTATTGTGTCTAAAAGTTCCCATATGTTTTACTGTTGATGTTCTTGCATAATTGGTGAATGAAATAAGAGAATTTTTCTGTCATGAACACACACACACAAAAAAAAGGTTTTAATTGTGCTCTTTTGTAATAGGAATTGTCGTCAATGTTAATTGAGAGTTCAAATTTCAATTAAATTTCAATGTTATAGATTTAATATGAATATTGACTTTAAATAAACGTATGACCGTGTTCTTTCAATATTAATGCAAATATTGTTTCTAATGAAATGTCAAAGGCACGACGCCTGTAATAGTGAAAGAGGTCGGACATAATCGTGGATATGGAAATACAACCAGTGTAATTAGCAAATTCGACCGCTTCAACCTTATTAACATTGACCTAATGATCGACAATATAATCGCATTAAATCGGTCGTAAAATATTAATGATATTATTATAATTTTCATGATTTTGATCCTATCCCGGAGGGCTGAATGCACTATCCCCTATAACTACACTGTGACAAAAGTATTATCAATTTTCTGGTTTTCTGGTAGCATTGCATCACCACCTCATATTTGACCAAAAAAATCAATTTTGAAGCCAATTTTGATATTTTTGATGCCGCCAAGTGAAATTACTGTCAAACCCAGTTATTTTGTTACGTTTTGTTTTGTTACAGTGTAGTGGCTTAGAAACAATCCCAAAATCTTTCCTAATTCTTCCAAATCATTTGCAGTAACTATTCTTTCAACTCGGAATGTAATGGGGAAATATTATTCAACACTGAATAACGGAAACAGCGCTTAAAAAGACAAAACATCAACTAATAACCAGTCTAATGATATAGACTACTAAATTATAGTAACGCCTTTCATCCTAACGGAACTTTACCACCATGGTATAAAAAGCAATGAGTGGATAAAGCCCTGTCCGGGAGATACTAAAAATGTTGACCATTTCTTTCTTTTTCATTTTAATTTCCTCCTACGTTACGCAGGAAATACGTTTGGACGATTTTTAAGAATTGAACTGCAAAGCTTGTTATATCAATATACTGATTTTCTTGTAATTTGGCCAACGTCACGATTCCTCGAACAAGCACAATATTTCATTTCTTTTTTACAATCTCAATGTTACACAAGAGATGTTTATATAGTGTCTCAATATAAGAACCTATTGTCTATAGACGAGATGATACGTCGAATATCATCTCCTATTGTGGGTTGTAGTTAGTTATATTTCACGAAGACCCAGAACAAAATAAATGATTACTAAGCAAGATTGCTATACTTTAAGCAGTTTAGGTTAATGAATTGAGGTAAATTCGCGATTTAGCGAATCCTATTTGTTTGAACTAATCAACAATTAATCAAATGAGAGAATACAAGCGTGTCACCATGTGAACAGACAAAAAAAATATAAAATAAACTGGGAATCTAAGGCTTTTTTCTCATTTTTTAATTAAATACTCCTCGGCCCATTCCCCATGTATCTACGCAGGAAATAGCGAATTATGTTTTGCAGTGTAATGCGACAAAGTTGAAGAAAAACCTTTCTTTATTAGAAATTTTGAATTCTTTTCACAACCATTGTTTAAGCGGTAAAAACACCTTTGTAAAATACTTGTGGCGCAAAAAGTTCAGTAAACGGTATTTGAATGATATAACCTCGCCCGACCCTTTTCCTAACGAACTTCCCGGTTGTTGAAATTGAAGAGATACCACTTAGTTATTTTCTTTCTGTTCAGCCTTCTAAGTTCTTAAGTTAAAATGCATTTGCGATTTTCCCCCTGTATAGATTAGTTGTTTTTAAGTGACCAGGGGCTTTACTGGACGTTGCTTAAAAAATTGAGTAAATCATTGTAGTCTTTCCCTGATGTAAACATTTTGCCATTAAACAGACAGGGGAATCTAAATGCAACCACAAAAAATATGTATGTAAAAAATTCAACTACTTATCAACTTTAGAAAATTTTAATACAATCACTCACATTTATACAGGCAAAAGAAATAATTTATTGCAACATCGTAATCCGAGATGGCTTGTGCATGAACCAATTCTCCGGGTAACCTGGCTTTGATGGCGACGGTATTTTTAGTTGTTTCTGCGTCAATGGTCAGTGAAGACAGAGTCACTGAAAAAAAACACCAAATATTTGATTGCTAGGTTTAAGTTCTTGCTTCGTACTTACACAACTTAAGTTCTGTAAGGTTTGTCAGACTTCTAACACTAGTATATAGCAAAGTTAATATTGGCAACTTTTCAATGGTATAAAATCGTCCAAACTTAAGTAAAAGTATAACGGTTTTCGTAATTAATAGACATTCTATAAATACGTCATTCCAAACCCAACCAGTAATTTTAACCTCAGTGGCGCGAATTATCACTGTTCCATACTTGATAAAACATGTTTTATATAAACATTTCTGAATTGAAACAAGGTTAACACCCACTGTTTGATTCTATTGGCTTGCACGAAATTTCATGTCCATTTGACTTTATGATCTTCTTGCTGTTTTTGTCGCTGTAAACTGCACGAACTTTGAATCCATCTGAAACACACAACAAAAGTCTTCTATTTTCTCTGTTCCACAATTTGTGTCATTCCTTTCATTAATATAATTTTATTTTCTAATTTCTACTCTGATTATTACATTTATTCCAGATATTACAACAAAGTAAACCAATTGATGCCAGTAAAATTATAGGCAAAATTTTAGTTTAGTCCATAATTTCTCGTCAAAATCAGTAAATCATGCTCAAATAGCAAATGCGATAAATGATGAAATTTAACTTACAAAACGCCCACGGAGCCAGCAGTTTTATTGAAGCTTTGCATATTGGGGACGTCATATCTTTATCTTCTATCGTTCGATAGTCATCTTTGTAACATGGTAATGAAGTTTTTGTGTCGCAAGAGGACCATGGACTGTAAAGAATAAATTATTTTTATAGTTTCAAGAGTGTAATGTTGTAATGTAGTGCCTCGTAAGTACGGGCTTTGGAATAGTATTTCTTGCGTGTTGTATTAATAAAAGGAAGCAAATATGTTGTAGATGGTTTTACCATCACCCAAATGGATACCCCTCACTGCACTTTCCCACTTTACCATGACGGTTCAGTTCCATTTTTGATTTTTCTCGTTCAAAGTGCAGTTGATGGCGATACATCTTTTAAGCAGCTCTTTGCTATTGAGTCGTCGTTGATTGGTTCTCTTTGGGTGCTTTCGGCCTCGCTTAGTATAGTGTTTTCATCCAAACAACTCGTGTTCAGTGTGAGGGTGTGTTAAGTGTTAAGTGTGCGTCCCTGATGACACGGTGTATTCGTAACAAAATAAATTATACGATTGGGGCTGATTAATGCAGCAAACTTGTAGAATGCTTGTTATTTCGTTTATTAAATTTAACAAGAAAATATATTTTTTTTGCCAATCTTTAAATTCTTTAAATATAATGTGCGTTACTAATCAACAAAATTTTTTTTCTATGAGTCACTTTTGGATATCTTTGACTAGGATATTGTCCAAAACAAACATGAATTAATTTTAACAAAAAACAATACTCACCAAAAAGTTATTTCATATTTCAAAAATTCGAATCCTCTTTTTCGGCTTGGGAGGTTTCCAGATTAAAGCACGTTGTAGATTTCTATCGACACATTGCATATGTGTGGGTCGTCCTAAATTTCGAAAACAAATGTTTAAATATTAAGAAACTTGCATTATAAAACTCTTTTAATTTGCAAAAGTCACTGCGAGTCGGGGTGCGTAAAATTTACTTCTTTCGAAGATTTTTTGATATAAAATTTTAAAATCACTAGGAGGGTAACTGCCCTCTTTTTTAAAGTCTTGAATGGGAGAAAAATGTAAAATTTATGTCAAATGTATATAACATCAATCTTGAGAATATTTACGTATCCAAGCAATTATCATTTATGCCCAATTAAAACGTTTTACAATACTCTTTATACTGTCATGGCATCCGTTTATCAAGTATACTCAAGACCATGAAATAAGTAAACAAGTCAATGTCAGGCTTGTTCAAACCGGGAAGAATTTCAACAAGAATATCCTTGTTGTTTGCCTTCAAGTAAAAGTTGTCGCTGATATGCAGCCTAAAAAAGTCTAAAGGGTTATTTGCCAAAATTAGTGACTTAGTAATAAAAACATATTCATCTGTACAATAAGAAATACTCTGTGATTGCAATAGCTGCTCAACCTCATCAGAAATTTTATTTTGTCAAGCATGAGACAAAGAGAGACCGCGCCTCCTCGACGCAATCCATCGATGGCTCAACCTTTTCAAAAACATCAGTATAAACAAAATACTTCTAACTTGCACAAATGAGGTTGTATAGGTGCTACATGAAATGACATTACCAAAAAACTTTTGTGAAATTGATATAAAACGATTTACTTTCACGATCCCAAAAAATATATATATTGAATAAAATACTTCAAAAACTAATCATTTCTTCGAATACAAGTTTTTCACAGCATATTCAAAACATAAATAAATGTCATGCGCGATAGCCTGTTAATTATGGCAAAGCAGAATGAAGATATCGAGTTCGAGTTCATGAAAGTTGGGTTCGATAATTAATAGTGGGCTTATGTAGGCTCGGCAGAACAGGAAACATAATACCTTTCCACCAACACTAACCCTGCTACAGAGTAGCTTCTGGTAAAGATCCTTTCTCAGGATGATCCACTGCAACTATAAAACAAAAATAAGTTCTTACTTGGTATGTTTTTTCTTGAATTCTTCTTTGAATGTATTGAGTATATATCGACGCAAATTACAATTGTAATCAGTAATATATTTCCTTGCAACTTCATTCTTAATCGATAAAAAATTATTGCTTATTTATTTTGCTGTAAATATAATATTTATAATTTTGAACAAGTCCAAAAATTTGTGTTTAAATTATGACAAATATGTGACACTGATGGATCGCGCCGCGAATGCGCGGACTCAAATCAGTGATTAATACTTGACAATATAGTTCAAAAGGGAAAGCAATTGCATCACAAGAATTTCTGTATTCACGAGTTTTAAAGTACCTTAATTTCCAGCATAAAATATGGTCTGCTAAATAGAAGCAAAGATTTTGAATATATTATACATTTGTTGTCGTCACCAAAAATTTACAATAATGCCAATAATTTAATTGCTATGCATTGTTCTGCATTATCTTGGTGTAAATAGTTTTCCATTGTATTTGGGTTGGTGTTTGTCATATCTGATGCCTGTTAGTTCTTTCAATTATGTGACATTAACTAGAATGAATTTTGATGAGTATTTTTTACCAGTAATTTCATCTGGCCCTTCCTTAGTGGATATATTTCAAATTCAATTCATGCATATTTTAATTTCATTCTTAGGTGTAGTGCAGACATTTGTGTCTCATACTAAGCAAAATGATATTTTTTAATATGCTTGCAAAGGTACCTATGTTAAACTGATAACAGCAAGAAAATAAAGAATAGAATGGGTCAGCGATCCGGTTACTTTATATACCACATAAGAAGTAAAGCTTTTTATTTGAATGGTTTTTAGCGTATTATTGAGGTGTCACCACAAAACAAAAATAGGTGAATTGTTGCCTCATATTACTTAATACTAATATTGACGAGCTGTGGTGCAATATGACGTTTAAAGAAGTTCTATTATTAGCAAAAATTTAATTTTTATAAAAACTCTTCTCTCTTGCTGTATTTTTATATTTCTTCCTGACAAAGCAGAATATCTAAATTTGAATCAGTACCTTATCACCTTCCTCCTTTTTTTACTTCTTCTGTAGGCTACTGCAACACCTAATCTTAAAATACCATCATTTAACTTTTTGAGAAACGTCACAAAATTTTATCATCTGCATATTCCAAGCACGAAGTATTTAAACAGTCACGCACTGTTAGGCAGTGGCTCTCCTTAGGTTTCGCCATCATTTCGCGAGCCAACATCAACAAACGCAGAACGCTCAAAGCAAATTTCGAGCAGAATTACGCCACAACACATTGAATTCCTACATCTTTTTTATTATACAATATCTTACGCAGAGCACAATCCCAATGACTTTTATTGCTGACTTCTTCATACAGTTCAACTGATTTTAGATATATTGTATTCTAAAGAGAGATAGCAAAATAGTAAGGTGCACTAGCATTTTGAAGTTATTTTCTTTGTACTAGATATTTGATATTCTGATTAGCACACTTGAAATTAGAGGAATTGGTTCTGTAATCATATGAGAGATGTGGCGCATTTCAAAAATATTTAATTTACATTTATTTTCGTTCTTTCAAATAACTCCAAATGCACAGTTTATTTGCTACCTTTTTGTGAATTCGGTAAAACAAGCCTAAAATATTTACAATGGTATATAGAAAAAGAAAGACTTCAAATCGACAAGTCAATATTTGCATACTCTCCTGTATGAATATTCTTTTGTAAAGCCAACCAAGTCATATATCTTTATTAAGTCAGTTTTTGAGCATGGGCCATTGATGGATCGCACTGCCGAAGCGCGTTTCATCCGTGGCTCATACTTGAAAGAATGAAATGCCCGACTAGTTAAGCCATGCATGTTATAAGATGTGGGAACGTGCTTCATATGTGTTACAAACATCCCGATTTTATTTTGTCAAGCATGCGTAACAGAAGGACGTCGGCTCAGTGACGCATTCTATCAGTGCATCATGTTTAACAAAACATGCACGCTTGTATCTTTTCTGGCAAAACATTTCCTATACGTTGATTTTCAGTGTGTGATGTACTTACTTACATGCGTATTGGAAAAGTGAAGATTAAAAAACGATTCATGTTTGCTATTTCGACCTTTCTAGTCAGAATTTTTTGCGCTAGCATTCCTGACAACATAAACTATTCATATCTCCCGTGGTAGAACCACTAACTGTTTATTATAATAGTTGTTCAGTTCTTCATTTACCTTTTTCCGCAAACGCCTACGTTGAGTATTTTTTAATTGATACACGATAATACCTTTAAAACGTCTGAAGTAAATTGATCTCAGGCTCATACTTCATAGTGAGTTTATAAATAGTTATGTTGCTCTAATTTATCTAGAGTTCTTCTTAGCAAAGAGTCATATTATGTCTCTTTCGTCACAGTTATACTGCTTCCGATTTTTTTTTTTTGATTTTTTAATATTTAGTGATTCCACTAATGCGACGGAAATAACAACAAATTGATGAACCTCCATATTAATTTGTAAGTTCAAATCAGATTCGAATGATCCCTTTTTTATTGCCAACGACTCTCTATACTATATTAGCGATTAAGGTGTGTATAGGATATGTTCTACTTATAGTTAGTTGCTTAATCTATAATTTGTATTTGCTCTTCGTCATAAAAGTATACTTTTCTTAACCTGAGATTCCTATCTAGCGCGTAATATTGAGAATATAAATAGCAATAAAAGTCCAGTTCCTATTATTAGTTGTTACATTATATTTGCTTTGCTATGATATTATGAACTCCAGTGAAGTTTACTCAACTAATACGTCATGTTAATTGATCATAATAGGACATAGTATGACTAAATAAATCAACAAATAAAACAAAAATACGAATAGAAATTTTCGTCATAGCGTTAGGCGATTGCCAAATTTGTTTGACTAGTTTGTCAAAAAAAGACTGCGTCTCGTCAAAACAGACGTGATATTTAGCATGCTTCGACACACCATTTTAAATAAATCATGCTTTTTTATATTAACTCCGTGGAGGGGGTCACCTTGACCAAGGCTCTATACCTTTTTTATACGAGAGGACAGAGTTAGGACTACTGAAAGGATACAATTTTTTCATTCCGTCTTAACCTACCCAAGTCATTACTGGGTTAAGTAAGTGGTAGAAATGAATTAAGGAGTCAAACTCGCATTGACTCGTATCCAAGATCTTCAACTATGCCAAAATTATGACCACTCGGCCACCGCAACAAGATAGTATGATGGATTTTATGTCCATAAAATTGAACACATTTGGGCTTCATGTATATATTTCTTACAAACATTTAAACGATCAACCGTGCGATGAGAACAAAAACATCGTCGGTGAAAAACGTAGGCAACGTAGTTGGTAGAAAAATGCAAAAAAATTCCCTGTGAGCATTCGCCACTGCCTTTCACTCACACATTCACTGTTACAAATTCTGGGACTTTTTCGCCTTTTATATCTTCAATTTCCTGCTATTTTTAGTTTTCTATTGACGTTTATTTTTATGATTCATATTCGGAAGATTCTATCGATTTAAAATATTTGACTAATGAATATACACTTCCAGTAAGCAAAATATCGCTCTTTGAAAGTAATTTGTAATTTAACACAGTGATTTTGAAATGAAGTTAAAAAATAGACTTTTTCGGTCAATTATGGACTGTTGACACCACTCATATATGGCATTCACCGCATCAATGAGGCGGTTTTGAAAAATATATATATTGACTGGATATATATTTATCAACACCCCTTTTAGTGACTATTACCGCACGCAGAAAATACATTTGGGCAATTGAAAACAACGAACCTACATGACATAATCTGTATTTGTTTCACTGTGTGCCGGTATAACCCAACGCACCCCCCCGACACACACACACACCCTCCCCTTCCAAGCAGTGGTATCATATTAGATTTATAATTAATGAAACAATGCTTTGTCAAATGATGTACGGAATGCGAGAAGCACATCGTTTATAAACTTTTAACCAGTATTTTCTTTGAACTATACGAACAGCTGAAAGAAGAAAGTTTGGCTTAAGTCGCGGATGTTAGAGGAGGTTTTACAAAAAAAATAATATCCTAAAACGTCGAGTACTATTATTATTTTTTTTTTTTAATTGAACTTTCAACTTCAAGATTACTGGAAATGGATCTTTGAGAAATTGGTGAAACAACCAAAGCAGCTTCACAAAACGGCAATTTCGTCTTGAACAGGCAGAAATAATACTGTATTGTATAAAAAAACGAGTGGATGTTGCTCTGGGGGAATGCAAAACAATCTTTGCTATTTTTTGTCATTACTCAGAAAATACATTAGTGAATTAAACTAATCCGAGGCAGCAGGACATTATTTTCGAGTGTTAGGAGCATTCGACGTCGGCGTCGTTCAATTCAATCGTACCGTCGAGCGGGAGCACATCCTAATTTACTTTTTATGATCGTGTCTGTTTTGAGAAAAGTCGATTTGGAAGCATTCCTAAATCTGATTCCGTAGAATTTCATTTTCGATGTTTGGAATTCAATACCACTTTTGGTTTTAAATAGAGTTTACATTACTGTTTACATTGCGATACGTTGTTTCAAAGCTTCCCTGATGGCTGGCTAATCACGTTTTGCCAGGTATGAGTCGCTGACATATCGAGCCGCCATGTGCTTTACTTGTTTTTTCGGAGGAGCATGCTCAAGTCTAGCTTGAAGCTATTTTCAATAATAATATTAATAGGTCTATCAACCGTTCAAGACTGTAAAATATTTTTCAAAAAAGGGGTATTATTGTGAAACTATGGTGACAAATTCATACGGTAATCAAGAATTCTCCTTACAGTGAATAAATCAAAGCATTCATCAAACTGACAATATAAATAATTGAAAACTACGGCCACTAATAAAAATCATAACGATATGTTGAGATTCAACATTCACAGCTAGAACTTTATGTTTTTACAGCTTACAGAGAAAATATTTAAAAATAAATTCCGAGAATTAGACAATAAAAGGCCTTTATCATGTTCAACATGAAAATAAAAGTGATTTTGTCAAATAATCTAAATCACACTTTCCGCAGAATTTGATGCAGGAACTGTTCCGGACTGTTTTTATATTTACTTACTTTCTTTGTATATTTATTGTTTTAAAGATTTATGATAGATAGATAGATAGATAGATACCAAAATCGATTGCATTTCGTCGTTAAAAATGAAAATCCCAGTGCATTTAACAATTTTTTGTTCCTATGGGCGATTCACGACTGAATCGAACAAATTGTGCTTAGAATCGATTCGAATCACCGAACCAAATTACTCAGCCCTATTTGTGGCCATGGTAAAACTTCAAACTCCTAATTAAGAAAAACAACACGTTAAAACTTTGTTATTAAACATATTTTTTGTTCTTTCAGCACTTGTATTGTATTTGTACAACCTAATAAATTAGGTAATAAATGTTTTTCACTATCAAGATTTTGCTTATTTGCCCGAGCAGGTGCCGTTCAACTCCATTTTTTTTGTAATATACTGGGTTCGCTGAAATAATATAAAACCATATTTTTAGAAAATGTATTGTTAGAATTGCATGTGATTTTTTGTCAGTAAAATACGACACTTAAAACCAGGAAAGGGCATTTAGTCACTGGTTAATCGACCCGATCGTCACACTTTTATTCGTTCAACTTAATTTCAAGTATCACTTTCGAAAATTAGCCTAATATGAACCGCTCCATGGGACCTCAGTTGAAAAAGGAATAAAACTTTTATGACTCGGCGCCCCACGTTTTCAGTATTATGTTAATAAACATCACTGCAAGAAAACAATGAAATAGTCGCTTTTTGACTGCAATTTTACTTGACTATATTAAAAGAAATAATAAAATTTTTTCAGTCGATAATAGATTGCTGATGGAACGCTCAGTTCAGCTGCGGTTTATCAACAGCCTTTATTGGTATAAATCTGGTAGAAACGAATTTTAAAATTTTGGAATAATGAATTTACTGCAATTGGACATAGCATTGACTTAAGCTCCGTACTATCTGATTAGAGGCCCCGTGTCAAATACAGCTATAATTAAACATTAATTAAAAGATGAAACAATCTATCCCTGGAACATGTTTGACTTAAGGGAAAACTTCATATGGGGTCGGGATGACATACAAGAATTGATTTTATCTACTCACTAACTTTATTCTGTTGCATCAAGTTGTTGCATTTAGTTTTCCCAACATAAGTTCTTCTCAGAAGTGGGCTAATTTGTTAGTATTATCAATAGGGTACGTGACAATTATTCATTCCAATTTTTAAATACCGGTAGTTCAAAATAAAGGGCTTTATTGATGTATAGCAGTACATCCTTAGCGTCTTTTGTGATAATTTTTTATACTGAAGATCGTTTTCAATAAAGCAGTATAGAAGGTAGTATAAAACATAGAGTACAATTACGTTTAAAAGGTAATTAGGAGAGGATTGAACAACTGGAATCCATTGAGCATTGAGTGCATTGAGTTGTATCCTTCGGCTTTGGGTGAATATACCCGAACTTAACTTAAAAGAGAAATTACAGTTCGAAAATACTTGCCCAAACATCTATTGACGAGTTAGAATCACATGTGAATTACGCCCACTCGGGAGTGCTCTATCGATGGCTCAGGCTTGACATAGCTAAATTTCTGATTGGGATGCTCAGTGAAAGGAAAGCAAAAACAATTGAAAACGCTTTGTCAGCGCGATCCAAAGTTGCTCGTGATTACCAAAACATGTACGGACAAAACATTTTTAACGATGAAAGTCATTTTGTGTTTAAATCCGCCATTGATATAAATGTTTCGTTATTTAATTTCATAAAAAAATCTGCACAGAAGGGTTCAAGTAATTTTTTTATGTGTTCAGAATTTATATCTTAATGTTAAATAAAAATCTTTGACAACGTAAACTAACGGAAAATGAATGATAAGACATTACACGATTATATCATTTTTTATTTCTGTTCCTGTTTCAAATATAGTATAGGTTAACCCAAGTCCAATTTAGCACTGGGCAATTCAGTTATTGAAATCAGTCTTGAATCGCTCATAACCAGTCTTAAGCATAAGCCAAGGATGGCTAGAAAATAATTATATCATTATGACAATTTATAGATTTTAATATTTTGATGATTAGTCAAATTCTGAAGATAAAAATGGGCATTTTTATATTAGGCTGTTTTATATCAATTTTATCTTCCTTGGGATCGGCTTTTATTAGACAGTCACAATTTATATAAGTTTTTTTCAATATCGCAAGTATCTATATATGGATCTTTTATTACTCCCAGTCGATGTAGATATTCCTTTCCATATAATATTAAAATCGCTGTTTGATTGATTGGCTTGACCTATGGAGCTCCTATAAATGGTTGCTATATTAAACCTACTCTGTCTATTTCTACTACATAACTGCAAATCTTCTTTCAGGACCCTCTAACATCGAATTGTTTGTGAATCTTTATTTTTCAAATTGTAAATTTTTTTATATTGATCACGGTTCTAGTAGCTTAAAAGACTCGTATGGTTTCTCAAACTCACTCAAAATGTGCAACTAAACTAATGTCGGAGGAAGAGGATTGATTCGACTGTTGACCTTATTTTGATCCATTCAAACGCACTGTAACAAAAATACAGTAAATTTACTGGTCATTAGCAGTAATTGCATATTTCCAAAGTGAAAAACGCTATCTCGAGGAGATTTATGCCAATTATGGGATTTTGAAGGGCGGCACCATCAACACCCCATATTTGCCTAAAAAAGTCAATTTGGAATTTTATCAATAACGCCAAGTAAAAATACTGTCAAAGACCACTGTTACATCTATTGTTACAGTGCACTGAACTTGATAAAACAGATATATCGTGAATTATTTCGAGCATAAATGCAAATAATAGACCGAAAAAAAAAGAAATGATGTTCCTCAAAATCTTGGGTTTTTGTTTAGATGTTTTAAAATTGTTTGCTAGGAATATTTACGCCACATGTGCTAAAATGGAGTTAGTTCAATAATGTATAATAAATAGCAGGCACACATTTTCCTTATTTGACTTTTTTTTCAAAAATTTCAACTATGTTATCATTGCTAGTGACACTTGGTAAAAAATCTAAAAAGTGATTTATAACAATAAATATCTTGATATGAAGTCATCCAATGTAGTTTCCGCAGAGCATTACTTTTTTGCAGTCAATAATTTGAATGGATTATCCTAAACATAGTCAGGTACTTCAGTCATTAATAGAAGCTGTTGGAAAGATATCAATTTTCCTATTCAAACGAGCCTATACCCAAGTTATACATATTAAGTTGGGTAACAAGCATGGATTACTTAGACGAATTTGCCGAGACTCGAACCCAGGGTGTTAACTTGCGATACCAATAAAATAATGAATAAAAATATTATTATGTTTAAAGGAGTGTTCATATCTATAAATCACACCCGATTAAAGAAAGGAGTAATGTGTTAATATAAAAGCTAGATGACGCATTTGGTTCTGATAAAACAATATTTTTAGCCTTTTGTATAACCAATACGAAAATATTAATAAAAATATGCTTTGTTAAGTATTAGTCAGAGATGAATCGCGTCAATTCAAAATAAAATTTTATATTTTTTGTATACTGAAACACTTCATTCTCGTTTAAGGCCTGTGTACTGTAAATATTTGTGGCTTTTTGAGCAGACATGGACAATTATACATTTTTTTCTTTCAAGATTTGCTTTTATCTTAGAATGCCTTGCTTTCTCTTTTGTTATTTGCTCAAAATATAAATTTTAGGTCAAAGGTCAAATCATGTGTCCGTATTCGTGGAATAATTGTTGCCACATTATTGAGCTTTAAGATAGGAATGGTTTTTGATACAGGTCTGATTTGTCACATTAGTGTTGTTGATAAATATGCCGATGGGGAGGCGGTCCAAAATACTACTTCATAATAAAATATTTTATTAGGACGAATTTATTCATATCAAATTTTGCCAATTAAATTGTTTGCTTTATTGAGATATGAACGGATTAGTTTGATAGAAATGTTTTCGTAAATTTTTTTATTGGCAATTCACTTTTTGCTATTCAATAAAACTTTATATAAATTCAAACTCATAAAATTTTGATGTGCTGAAATGAACGTATCAAAACGTTTCGAAATGTATAAAATAGAACATTTGCTAATTTTAATATAAGATGTTGCCCAGAAACGTGTATTTTTTTCTTTTTATTTATTAACAGCGTGATACTGAATATCAAAAAGAGATTGTTTAAGATTAGGAATGTGTATACCTTTTTTTGTGAGAGTCATAAAGCATTGAAAGGCTACATAAAAAAATAAAAACTAAATTGGAAAATGTTTTTACTTTTTCCAAAAGCGATCAGTACTCATCGTACTTTATATTAGCGGTGCAGTCGTTTTTACGATTGTTTTCCACCGAAAGTGCAAACGTTAGTATGCAGTAACTCTTCGCCATAAAATTGCTCTTTAGTTGGCTTTTTTGGTATTCATTTATATGGGTGGATAAATAAGAATTCGATCCTATACCGGCCGCAACAGAAGCGAACAGGGTTAGTTATATTGAAGGCTATGCCCTACCCATTTCAAACCAACTTCCTCATGTCATAGTACCCTGGTTTGTGGGATGATCAACTCTGATGCGCATGAATTCACAAGCCTGGATTACCAGTTTGATCAAGTTGCTTAGCGCGAAATTGAGTAAAAAAATATATGCGCAGGAAAATCGATTTGCTGTTGACATGTAGAGTATCATATCGCTTTTTTTCCTTGTTTTAAAATTTCAACCTTTCACAAATCTCACCAATTTTTCATGTTATAAAATTTCCAATCCCAAAACTTTCTCTAGACTGGATTAAGGATTGAATAGCCTTGTTAGTGGTGTATCATAAAATAAATTATATATTTTTCATTTGCTCGTCATTTTCCCTCGTGGATTTTCTTCTAAGTATACAAACAGGAGAGCGGGAAAAATAAATCTGCATATAGTATATTATTACATATTCCAGAAGAATTTTTTAAACCGCACTGAACACTCCACTAACCTTTTCATCGAATTTTTATTAAAATCGAGTGATTGAAATATTTCATAACAATCGAACATATGTCTATAAATGAAAAAGTAGAAACTAGTTTCGTTTTGAACATATGCTCCAGTTTCGTAAATTCATTTATTATCGGTACAAAGCAATACTGGCAACAATACTGGGATCATTATCTTATATAAAACATCACATTATTGCTCATACATTTGTTTTATTATAGATATACCAAAGTTTAATTAAGGTTTATTCTTTTCAATTTTTTTTCTTGTAGTCACTTATTTGAATGTATCACCCTGAACGAAGCGCTGTATTAGCGGTCATGTGGTACTTGGAGTACTTGGAAAGTATTTGGAGACGAACAGGGTTAATGTTGTTGGAAAGACATGATATTATACGACGAAGACGAGCATTATTAAGATTTACTATAAGTCGATTATTATTTCGAAATTAATCAAAGCTAACTAAAAGGTGTCCAAATCATAATTTTTTTTTTGATAAAGAGCTATGGACATGTTAAAAAAATACTGAATTCAAATTAAAAAATATTTTTTGAATTGACCTAAATGAATATAATTTGTTGATACAGACTATAGGTCAAGTTATTTAAAAAAATAAGACCAGTATCGTGATTATACCCGAAAACATTCCAAACAGACACATGACACAATAACAAATTGTATAGAGTGATATCTTAACGTGTTGATAGAAATATGTATAATAATAATTGTGAATCAAATATCGGGAAAGTAAATGATCAAACACTGTATCTAATGGCTTGTTAATGGTGATCTAAAGATTTCCTATCAAATTTGGAATTTCAAGCGAATTAACGAATTTACTCTTTGCTGTGTCATGTCTAGCAAGTATTTGCAGATTTAGTTTTAGTAAAGTTTTCAGGTTCTCATTGCCCAAATCTATTTAAAAGCTCAAAAAACTACATTGTAATTAAAAAGCGGTTAAATTGCCTTTTTCAACATTGTCTATTCGGTGTCATTAAAAAAATACAAATCGACATTTCCCCGACGAGTTAATAGGACACTGCCAATACGACGTTCGAGCCGTCCGATGCGAGGTCTAGCACGAACTGTGTTTGGCTGTGACGTGAATTTATATATTTAATATATGATCAATTTTTTAAACTGAAATAATAATAGTCTATTTGACTGTGCTGTTGCGTAAAACACGAAGAAAGTTTTATTTAAATTGAAAACTATTTTAATAATGTTCATTATTCCAGCGAACATTAGCATCTCGTGAAGTCTACCACTGCGCGATCCCACATTGACTCATACTCAATTCGAATAGGATAATTCAGATTTAGCCGTTGAATGAATAAATGCAAATATCAAAATAGAGAGCATTTAAATTAACAAGCAAATGCTTCTTTTTTTAACAGTACAAGCACTATGACAAAAGTAAGGTAAATTAACCGATTATTGAGAGTAATTTAATATTTAGAAAATTCCAAAACGGGCTGCGTTTGAGAATTTTGCCAAGTATGAGCTATTGTATGAATCAATGAATGAACTTTATTTCACAATATGAATTTAACAAAGTTTACAATTATATCTGGCTACGAATGATTTCCTGCATCTTTCCATTCCATCACGTGTGGAACGTATGAGGAACCGGTAAAGTTATCGAGCATAGACCCGTGGCGTGGGTTACATTGCCTCACCTAGGGGCACCGAGCGTGTATTGCTCATTGAAGCATTTTCCATTCAGAGATCTTGGCCATAACAACGTTGGCGTTCGAACCCGCGTATTTGTTGGATTGATGTTGATAGAACGTTTTTGATAAAACGCATCTCTTTTGTGCTTTCCATCGACAGCCCATAATTGGCAGACACAGTCAACTTTGTAGTTTTATTTGTTGAACTTCGTTGGGTGAAATTACAGTCAAAGAGCGGCGATTTGTCTACATTCTATACAATATTTTAAGTTTCATTTAATTTTTGATTTGTTTATAAAGTTCTTTTTTATCCGGCATGGTAGGTAATTAAAAACCACATTAAATTCTGAAATTGAATAAAACGCCTCGGGTAACTGTAATCCACTAACTTCTAGAAAACTGGTCTGTCGCTTATTACCCTTGATTTCATCGGTAAAATTTTAAATGCTACAGCATTATCGCAAAGCTTTCTCAATACCACATCAGAAATTTAATTTTGTCAAGCACAAGTCACAGATGATGAGTAACCCGTACTTAACAAGACAGGCTTAAGTAAAAGTTTACTGACTCGGTTTAAGCACTTTACCAGGCATGGCAATGGTCGGACTTTTATCACTACATTGTGCATTTTGGAAGTGTAGATAGAACATACATCAGATACACAGGCACTAAAAATATTTCTGCCTAGCAATTGTTGAGGTGATCACAATAGTAGAGTTCAATCAGCGCTGATTACCCTGGTTGATGACAAAACTATCTGCAATTTCTTCCGTGTTTGTCGTTTCAAAGTTCTTGCAAATAAAATCACACCTTCGAGAAGCGCATAACTCATTTCGTAGAACAATGTATGTCAAATTTTACAGCACAAGACTTTTATTCAATTGGGTCTTTCAGATAAAGAAATATTTTCAGAGTAATTGAAAAATTTCGATCAAAAAATCTGACCAAGCTAACTTATTGGATAAGAACAACTGCTATGCAAACCACAAATGACTTATCATATAAATTATTTTATTGCATAGACTAAATATAAAAGTAATGAATATCTTAACAAACCAATAAACAAAGATTTCTGATTAATTTTTATTTATTCAAATAAAATCACAGTTAGATATAATCAAGCAAACGCAGACGAACTAATTAAAAAAAGCATAATAATTTCATATTTATACAAAAAATCAAATATGAAGTAAAAAATAAGACATTGAAGAATAAGATATAATTACGTCAGCAAAAAAATCGACTGAATAATTGAAAAATGTTAAAAATTATTTTTTTTTATCAGATTTCTTTGTCGAAATCAGACATCGAAACATTGCGGATTATTTAAGCAAATAGGTCATTCACCTTCTGTGACAATTGTTTGACAAAAAAACTAGATCTAGAAAGGTGAGCTTGGTATTACAAGGACAGTTTCAATAACAATTTCTGTTCATTCATTAACAGTCGATATGTTTATTTTGACAATAGAAATATATGGACTAACGTTATTTGCTAGCCAAACAAATTTTGGAACCAAATGCATTGATATATTTTCTTTAATTATTTACACTTTGGATTCTGATATGTTTTTGCTTTTACCCTTCAGACTTGTGGTACTTTTCCTTCTTGGGAATTCCTGAAGCATAGCTGTACATTGCCATTTGAATAAACCTACACTCCAAATGGAGCTTTTTATTGGGTCAGTTGTGAAAAGATTTTGTTTCATTTCTGAGTTTGGCTTAGAGTAATAAAAAGAAAAAAGTGTTTCTTTCCAATTTGTAAAAGACACAATTGCCATAAATAAGTTGACTAACAGACTTAAAAATAAAACTTGCGTTACTATTAAAGAATCTTTGATATGCATTAAAGCAACTGATACAGAAATATCAGACAAAACACAAGTCAAAGCCGCACCAAAGGCCCGTTTTAATAAAAGGGTCAGATTATCTGCAGCTCGACCAACGTTACGTTTGTGTTTAACCAAAGGATAAAGAAAGAGATATAATAAAGAACCTTGCATGAATAAAGAAGTTACTCCAAGTCCGATGCCTATCCATCCCTTCGGCAACCATGATTTAACTACAGCACATCCGTTCTCGGACTTTTCTACACTCTGTCCTGCTATATAAGCTGTGATCGTACCAACTGCAGCAGCCAATATAAAAACAAGGACAATCGTGCTCATTGATCGCATTATTCCGGTTGTTAAATGTTTAATATGTTTGTTTTATACAGTAATCTTTGTCTCAACCATAAAACAAAGTAACTGATGGTTAAAACTAGAGATCCGGAAACTGTTTTTGTGTATTGAGTGCCCGCTCAGATTTGCGGTAGATACTTTTCCACAATTAACTTTTCAATCAAGTTAGACAAACAATTCACAAGGAAACATACTGTTAATATATATCTCATTATAACCATAAATCTCCCTATTCTCTTCGCCGTATTGTTTCCACTTTTACTCTCATTATCAAGAAATTTTTCTCTTTGTATCCCAATTGTTAAAACTCCAAATATATAAAATCCAATAGCAAGATAAATTGGAGTAGAAACAACATTGGTAATCCACGATAAATGACTTTTTCCATAAAAGGAAGGGGCTCTTTCAACTGTTTCTGAGGTAGGGTTTGTTGAATTATAGAAAATATCGTGTTCAGATTTGCTTATATTTTCATATGTAGGAATTGTATTTTCTGTTACGTTGAAGACCAATAGTAATTCTATCGCATTATCTACAGTACTATTGTTCATACTGAAAAAATATAAATATAAATCGGATTATCCTCTTTTTCCCGAGAAATTTTGCTATTTGAAAGCTAGAGGCTGCACCTTAAGAAACCGATGAAACGACTGCTTAATTACCTAATCTATTAAGAAAATAATAACAAAAAAGGGTAAAATAATGAGCAAGCAAAATAAGAATAAAAAGAACAGTATTGGCAAACATAATCTAACCGCTCTGTATAGACGAGTATCTGTCCTGACAAAGAGTCAAATATTCCACCACCTCTTTAACGACAATGCTGATTTGGTTGGGACAGTGGTAAATATGAATTTTAGATTAAAAGAGACGTAAGGCAAAAGACGTAACATATCCTCGTTAAGACTTTCTCCTAATCTTAAAATTGTCACATTGATGTTATTAAGGAAATAATGGCATACCAATAAAAAATGTTTTTCAATAATGTTCAAGTTATAATTATGAGTCAAGTAGGACAAAAGTTGAATTTGGTACTAAAAATAACAACAATTGTGACAAGGGAAAATTTCAGTTATTGAATTTAAACTAAAAATGGTAAGACTGGGAATAAAGGTTTTTTTTTGGAAGAGGACAATCGATTGAACATCATTCATCTAATTCTATTCATATAAACGTCTATAATATACCCTGAGGCGTGGTAGCAAGATTAATCAAAACGGCCACATCGAATGTTGCTAACTACCAGGCATCTATATACAGCTCGTGAGCTTAAACGTTTATATCACGCGAACTGTAAAATCCCCAGAATTTCCGGACTTACAATCTCTGATTTTCTATGAGTTGCCTGTAGACGGAGGTAAAGGGTTTCGCTGGAAATACTAAACTTCAATAACTCCAATAACAACGAAATTAATGTATATTTACAATGCAACTTTACAAAACTTGTTAACATTGACATGAAGCTTAACATAACGAATGCCGGCGTTTTCGCAAAAATCATTTCGTCGTCAATCAAGCATCGCAAAATTTCGCCCAAGGCATAAAATATAGCCATATTTAAGCGTGGTGTATGCTTGGTACAATATAGTAATGGTATACAATAGTCTTTCACACTGATTAAGCGTAATAATTACTCATAATTTCAAATTGAAGACAAATTTTTATTTTTCGAACGTATAATTATTTAGCTTCATCGAAAGTCTTCTTGAAATTTTGCGCGGTGTTTCGTTATTATTATTATTATTACGCCATTTGGCTCCAGCATCAGAGTTGCGAGGTCTGATGATCATAACTATAATAACTATGATTCAACCCAGTAAAATAAAATTTTGACTAAATTTATTTTCCAAGCGTGCGCCACAGATGGAACGCGCCTCTGCGGCGCGATACATCAGTGGCCCATGCTTAACAAATAAATTTAATCAAAATTGTGTTTACTGGGAGATTGTGAGGAGAACTGAATCAACTATACCAACGGATCCGCGGAAAAACGTAGGAACATCCTCTATCACACGAAGGCCAAATAACACATGCGTACTATTTTGCTATTTAATTTCGGAACTAACACTCAATTCAACAGAATGTTGAAAATTAGTCTATTGTTGGCGATATTTACTATTAAGTTTACTCGCTGTGAAGTTGAATTAGAACCAATATATAAAGGGCTATTTCTGGGATTATTGGGACTAAAAGCTTCTGCATTCAAAATCGTTCCAAATGCTCCCACGAATGCTTTAACTGCGTTCGCTCCCACGGATGAAGCTTTTTCATCATGTAAAGTCAAATATAATAATGGTTAGTCCACCCTGGGTTTTCTCTCTCTGAGTAAAGTTGCTGGTACTAGTGATGGCGGCATTGTTTTTTCTCAAACTATGTAAAGCAAAAAAAAATATTTATCAGAAAACTAAGCAACATATTATTAGGTAGCCTAGTTTCACTTTTTAAACTAGCTAGTACATAACCTAGCTTTGCGACGTTTCGCTTCATTTAGAAAATCTTTAATTGATTTCACTGAATTGTCTACTACGAACACATTTTCACAATGAATGACTTAACTAGTTTTGCATGCTAAGTACCTACATTTTCGAACCAGGTGCTTAGTTAGATTTTTTTAAGTACCTATATAAAAAACAGGTAAATTCACCTATTTCGCTTAATAAATTAACTAGGCAAAACCAGAGAGAAAACTGAGGGGATAAAAGCGGTATTTTTATCTATCTGCCAACACTAGCTGGTACTTATTGTAAAGCGCCGTTTCCGCCCTGCATATAGTAAATTTTATTGATATGTTTTAAAAGTTTCAAGCTGCGGACTGTAACATGAAGTTTTATAAAATGTGAACTCATAAGCAGACAATGATTTTCTTTTTTGCTAAAAGTATAACGCGTTTTAAGGCCGCACCTACGGAGACTTGACTTGAGTAGGAGGAAGTATCGCGAACTCTTTGAAAATTCTGAACTATACTGCATTGTACTGTGCATAACTTAGAGATTGGAGAAAGATTGAGTTCTTTGAATAGTGTAATTTGAAAATTGTATTTTTGCTTCAGAGAAAAGCAAACGTTCAGCAAGCAGAATAAGCGGAGTCGACATACCTGGTTCAAGCGGTAATATGTTATATCTCAAATTGGGCTAAAACGTTTTCAATGAGTTGTCTAGTCACTCTAGTGTACTTTCAAAATCCCTAACTATACTCTCTTGGTTTTGTTTCATTGACATTAAATCGTCAACAAGTCATAAAAGCGGAGTAGCCATATTCAATGGTTCTGGCGTGTTATCTTGATATATTGACGTGGGATAAAATAGGCTTATTTTAATTAGTTGACTAAGCGAGGTTGAGAACAAAACCCGAGGAAATCAATTTGTCACCACAAATACAGCAACGTAATACATAAAATGATCAAAAAGTACAAACTGCACCATTAGCAGAACCGTTCCATCAGAACTCAAACGAGCCTAGTAAGATATTTTAGCACTCGACACATCTTGTTAGGCATAGGCCACTGATAGACCTCGCCTCGGTGGCTATCTGTGTCTCATACTTGACGAAATAAAATTTCTGTTCGGGGGATGATTGAGTATAAGGAGTAATATTTCTTGGACTATCGGCTGCTTCTTCTGTTTCTTATACTTGCACTTTGTAAGCACATTAAGCCAACTCCTCCACTGCCTATATGGGTACTTGACTCTTCCATTTATATGTTTCAGAGGTTTATATGGTATATCCGTACGTTGCAGCATCCCATACAAGAGGTAATAATATTATTTTGTGTCGACTGACTGTATGTTTTTATGTGATATTAATTTTGTTTAAGAATTTGATAGTTTATATTTTTTGGGGTTTTGTTGATAATTGATGCTTACTTATTTCCCTAGCCATATTATATTGGTGATTTTTTTCATTCCATTTAGAAGAAAAGAAAATCTGATATTAAAAAATAACCATTCTGCAAATTAAATCTTTAAATAAATTGCATCTTGGTGTCAAGTTGTGGAAACATCATAATATTTCATACACACATAGTAGATTTGAAATCAATAAGCTAAGGATAGGGTATTGAATTATTGCCAATATCTAATTATTTCCAAACATTATAACCCCAATCAAAATCAGCGTACGATTTGACAAACTGACAATTTAAATACAAACTTAGTAGAGTAGAGTTTTGAAACAACTGTCCCAATTGTCTCCGTAATTCTGTTGTTCCTTTCTAGTGAAATCAGGTCTGGTTCCAAAGAGGAACTAGATTTTTTTTTCATTTATTTTAGCTATATGTCAGGGAGGAATAATGTTGCTTATATGATATTAAAATTTAAAATGGCTAAAAAAAATTAACATGGGATAACTGGATCAAGAAATCGTATGTGGTGTGCATTTATGGGCAGTAATATGATTCAAGCGAAATATCTTTGTCAATTCCTATTGACTTTGTTTTTTGTTTGTGTTTTGTTTGCACGGGTGACGTAGATATGCGTATGAGAAGTAAATTTACATCCTTCATATGATTTACGCAAAAAGACTAGAAAATTAATACGCTTGGTAAAAGCATTATTCTGCAATCCCAGCTGTAGATTGTTATAGCGTTTAGTCTTGATTATGAAGCCGTCTAATTAGACTGCAGTTGTCAGCACCACATTGTGTACTGGTCCTACATCTCATATAAATGGCTAAACTTAGTTCATTCCTCTTAGAAATCTAATGCAAATTAATTATTCATTAAATTAAAATGCTGAAAGTACTTACTATATGTGTAATATTTGCATTCAACCTATCACTTTGTTCCGGAGAATATTTGAGGTTTTTTGCAAGCAGTGTTCTAGGTAATAGTAAATAATATATCGAAGAATAGGTAATTTAATGGGAGAGTACGATAGGTAATAACAAATAACGTACAACTGAGATTATGACTGTCGATCGGCAGTTCTGGTCTGAAGGGGTTAACATTTTGTCAGCACAAGTTAAAAATTTAAGGTTTGGATGCTAGGTAGGTGAGGATTGTTGATAATGCCAAGCACACAACCCGGAATGTAGTATTTCGGGTAGGCTCATCCAAACTAAAACTAAAAAATGGGCATTGCTCAGTCGAATAACGGAATGTAGTTTAGATTTGAATCATTATATTCCTACAAACAAAAATATAAAAATGTAATTTTTTCTGGAGGTTACAAAACTGTATAATGAACATCATAATTGCTTATAACTTTGCTTTTGTATATATTCAAACTAACCGATATATAAATAAATAAGGTCTTTACGTGTAAGATCAGAAATTCAAGGTGAACCAAAGTGAACTAATAAACTTTGCCTTTATTTATTTCAAAATGATTGTTCCACATTGTGTGATATGTAAATCAACTTTTTTACAAATGCAACCACCACAAATGGTAGCTGAAAGTAAACCTTAAAATATCCTTATTTACAGGTGATTGAAACTATAATATAGTGCAAATGTTCCGTCGCCGCGCTTTGTTTTTTCCGGCGTTGGTATTTCCCTATAAAAATTGCTATGAATAAATGGTGGATATTTAAATTACTGAGAAGAGTTGGTTCAACTTATCATTTGAGATAGACTGGCCTAGATTTCTGAAAAGTAACTCATAACTCACGATCAATATTGCTACTTCCATCGTCACTTCTCAAGCCTTTCGGTTCCCACATATATCCCGGTATACCAATCACAAATGTCTTACTTGTACATATATTTTGTTATGCATTTGTCGTTAAGACGTGGTCCATCTGTGTCCTGTTCTTGACTAAAATTTCTGATTGGGATGCAGCTGACTCTGCTCTCAGCATCAATTTATTCTTAGCATGAAATCCAGATCACATTCGAAAAATAAACATTTCCATGGCGACATCTAGCGCACTAATCACAGCGTAAGATTGGTGTCAATGTCATTTCCGTAATATTATTATATTGTGCTCTACAGTTTACAAAATGTGCTTTTTTACTTATTTTGTATATTTTCGGCAAATTTTTTTGCACTCATGGCCTTGATGGGGAAGTACCTGATTTAAAAAAACAAAACTGGAATTCAATAGCAAAACTGATATGGGACAGAATTACAAGTTCTGCTAAACCGACATGTTTATGTTTGCTTTATATAATTGACATGTCTTTAATAATGTTACAGTCCAGCAATCGTCTCTTGAAACAAATTTCAAAGAAAATTTAATAACGATGAACGGTGAGATACTGTTAAATTCAGTGAGACTAATTTAACTATTTTTTGTTTTAAAACGTTTTGGATTTCTGTTTCACGAATTTGCAAAGAGCTGCATGAAGTGTAAGAATAGAAACTAAGGAACCATCATCCCTGACAGATGTCTATTGACGCGATTTTTAAAGCCATGAAGCTCAACACGATTAGGAAAGCAGTGGGAAGGCAGAGTTTAGAGATTCTTGGAAAAAACTTCCTGCAGAAAACTGCTTGTGATTTGTGGAACCTTTGTGGAACAGTGAATAGGTGTGAATTGGAAGCCAACCGAGTAGACCATTTAAAACGAATAATAGGCAAAATCACTATCCTGGCAAGGTGAGCTCAACGGTTTCCTGAGTCCGTTTGATTCGTTGGTTTGTGGTATTATTAAATAGATTTACAAATATATTCAGAACTTATCCACGACAATAAACAAGCCATTGTATTCATTTAGCAGATACATGGCGCGTTTCAATATGACTGTTATTCTCAATTTTTTTTTTGCGACGCTCCCGAAAAGTCAAATGAATTTGCAACGCACAAACGTATACTATGAAATAGGTCAGGATATCGACACCCTTTTTTCATGTTTTCGAGTTACAAACTTTGGCGTCGAAAAGCACAGTTTGAGATACAAACGTGTTGTTTAATAGAATAAAAAGTGCACGAATTCTGCCTTAGGCTACATTGAAAAAGTCACCAATTTCGTTAAAATTCAGTTATCGGTACACCACATCAAAATACACACTGTATGATATCTCAAAAAAAACATTTGCGATATTTTTGAGGCATGCTGCGTGAGTGCTAAAAAAATTTTTAAATTGTAAAATATTTTCAGTAAATTTGCTGTTAATTTGCAGTATTTTAGTTTAAAAAGTTTAAATTTGCCTTGTTGAAGGAATTTATCGTCCTCGTGAACTCGTGTTATGGACGTTAAGAGCACAGGATTGTTGTCAAGCTTCTACAGTCGTCTTTTTTCTGATAATAATGTTAGTCTGCTGTGTGAGACTGCTAATACTGAATCCTAGTGCCGGTAGAGTAACTTTCGCATCCAATGATTCAGATTTGACTGATTGTCTACAGGTCAAGTTGGCCCAGCAGAAGAAAATTGGGGTACGGTTACAATGAAATCCAACAAACCAGAATACGGATTACATAGCTTATAGATTCAGTATAGGTTAACCAACCATCTCAGATATCAGATATTTTTATTACCTCTATTTTCTTTTTTGAATACTGTTAGGTCTAAATATCTACAAGTGATGTCTGTCATATTCTTGAATGTCACCACAGATTAAACTTATGCTCTATATCTTCATCCCATAGTAAGGTCTGTTACACTGTAGCAAAAGTGAAGTAAATTTACTGGTCATTTGCAGTAATTGCATATTTCCAAAAATAAAAAAACGACATTTTTGATGTGAATAATGCTAATTATGGGTTGTTGATTGCCCGCACCTTCGCGGTCCATATTTGGTACACACCTCCATATTTGGCCACAAAAGTAAATTTTAAATTATTTTCAATACTGACAAGTAAAATTATCATCGAAGATCGGTGATTTTGTTGCATTTTTTGTTATAGTGTGGGTGGTTGGGTGAACTGAGGTGACGGATTAAAGCTCGAAAATTGGACCACGAGGCTATGACATCATGAGAAACTTTTCGTATTACTAAAATTTAGTATCATATAAAATTCTCGGGAATCTCGGGTAATTTTTAATAATTAGTAACCAATTCAACCATTGCCCTCGCTTCATCTTCAGTTTTTTATTATTTTTCTCTTTGCGTACCTTGCGAACTTTGTGCGTGTGAAACGTATACATCATTTTATAGAATTTTTCACTGTGCATGTGATGTTTTATATTGTCTAACGTACTTCCCCTGTGTTGCGACAGGCGACTAAAATCTTAGTTTTGTGGTTTATTTCCATATGAGATATTTTCCAATTTATGTAACTTATTTATTTATGTAGTGTAAAGTTTATGAAATCGCCTTTGCTTTTCCTAGAACGATGGTTTGTTGTTAGCCCTTGTAGGTACGGGCTTTAAAATAGTCCTGACGTATTTCCTGCGTGCCGTAAGAGGCGACAAAAAGGAGGCAAAGAAATGGTATATGGTTACACCATCGCTCAGGGCAGAAACCACTCACTGCACTTTACCACAGTGGTCCAGTTCCGTTTGGGATGTTTTTCGCTTTGAGTACAGTTGCTGGTACTTAATCTTTTTGTCTTTTGTCGCGTACCTTTTTGTTGCCATTAAGTGGCCATTAGTTGGTTTTTTATAGGTTATGCTTCGGGTCTTGCTCAGAGTGAATTTTAATTGAAAGAAATAAAAAATGTTAGTAGCTCCCTGCCAAAAAGTGGCTGCTTTTTGTACCACTTCCGACTTTGCATAAATAGTGAATTCCATTAAAAATTATAAAAAAACAGTTGCTGGAACTACATATTGGAGTAGGTTTTTGTAATATAAGCGGCCTTTAGTTGGGTTCTTTTGGGTGTTCCCGACTTTGCATATAGAGCAAATTCCCATAAAAAAACCCATCGCAGACATTGAGCTATTGCTTCACGATTTAAGATAAAATGCTACTTTTTATCAAATTGTTGGTAGGTTATGAAGTCATATGTGTCTGTAATGATGACAATGACATCATGATTTCATAAACAATTTTTTTAATTCTGCATTGATTACGATATTTTCTCTTTGACGCGACATGGATGGATCTTACAACTCAAGAACCTATTTTGATCGGGTCATGTTGTGCTTATTTAAAAAATAATGAAGAAATTCGTTCAATTTGTCATTTTTTCTCTATTGCCATCTTTGGCGCAAATATGTCGCCATATTTTGAATATATTTTTTCAGCCCCCTTTTTTCAGTGTTCTAAATACGGCATGAACATAGCACGTATGTTCTTACTTCACAGATTTCAAGTCTTTAAGGCCGTATTTGTCACAATATCGTTGTTGGTTTTCTTATTAAGATCAAAATTTGAGAAAACTGCGCTCTTCATAAGGCTTCAATTTTACTAGGAAATATTTCGACTTAATATTTCCTGAAAAATATTTCCTTTAAAAACAAATTTTTTGTAGCGGCTTTGGAACAAATACCTGTCTGAGCAAGTTAATTTAGGTTCATGGGGTATATTTTTCTGTGAATTTTGTGAAAAATCGCAATTTGGAAAACTTCCCTAATTTTTTTTTTGCAAAAATTTTCTCGACATTTCCTGTTTTTTTTTCTCCTGACGAGTATTTTTTCTCATGTTTACTGACTTTTTTTTTTTCGTGCATAGTTAATATTAGGAAATATAAGACCTTGGTAGTCATCCTTTTCAAACATTGCGAAAATAAGATTCAACTGTTGAAAAACGAGCAACGTGTTTCGAGTTTGTCGTAAACGTTGCTTTGCAAAAAAAAGATGCGAGGTTTTCAACAGCCAATTAATAATAAACTTGTAGGTACATACCACCTGGGCTGCTAAGTATGACTCACTGATAGACCGCGATGCTGAGTTGCGGTCCATCTGTGCCTTATGCTCAGCAAAAAAAAATAATGGCCATCCAGGGCAGATACCATTGCCACACTTCATATATTTTATTCCTTTTTAGAATATTAACAGCAAAATTCATATGATTTTTTATTTGATTTTGGTTTATTACTCGCTGTTTCCGGTCTTACGTCAGTAATAGTGTGAGATAGTGTTATCATCGACCACGGCAAAAATCAAATATCTGCCATTTGGAACATAGAAATAAAATGCGATTGGTTCTATTTTGTTGATAATAAATGTTGTAATAGCTCGTCGCCATTTAAGGTTATGTGGATCCCTTTTGCATGTTCTTCATTTTTGTAGTATATATACTCTTTTCTTGTAAGCATCATCGTTTTCAACATACGTTTATTTCGTTATCTACCCTGGACGAGAGTATGAACTCTCTACCACTTCTTGTGATTAAGATTACGTTTGATTTAACTTTTGTCTGTAGTACTTCCTGATAAGGGTGGTCCTGCCAGAAGAGAATATCTTTAGTCAGTATAGCGCTACAGATTACAAAGGTAATAAGCCCATCCGCCACGACAAGGCAGTAATCCCATGGATGGGTAATAACTTGGGTGGGCACAGGCAAAGATCATATTTTTCCAGTAATTGTAACCCTGTCCGTCTATAAGTGGCCGCTGTAACAAAGCCCTGGGCAGGGTGATCCACTCAAAGAAGTGGCTATAAAAAATAAATATGCAAGCTTTTTTCAATGGTTTTCACAAAACTGGAATGCGGGGAAGGCGGATGCCGGTTGGCAGATTAATAAATATTTTGTTTTGGCAGAAATGTTTCAGCGTTATCACGCTATAATTTCACACAATTTTTGCAAACAATTACTTGAATATATATACCCCATTATTTAGTTTATTTCCTCTCTGACCCAACGCCGTCCATTCTACTTTCATTATTTGTTTATTCTTTATCTACCTCGTTTCTACATTGTTCTTTTTTTGCAATATTATACTTAATCTCATATTAAGACCTCTCGGTCGGTATATGATGTGAAAATAATAGTAGAAAAAAGAATTTCTTGAAAAGCTTTCCCATCACTCCAACTCAACATAAAAAGAATTAGTACCAGCAAAAATTTCAATGATTTCAGAAAACTTGACTTTTTACATAAATATGTTTGAGGGAAGATATTTTAAATAGCTTTTTATAGTAGCATGACAAAGAAATTTTCAACCAATTTTCTAACAAAGATTTAGATCCAAGTCCTATGATATGTTATCCAATCGTGAAATTTTTTTTTTATAATAAACTCTAATAAAGGATAGAATACGACATAGGATATAATTTTACAAAGTGACTTTTTTAAAATGGTAACGAGGAATGTGCTGAATATTTCGATAAAAGCAAGTATTTTTGTCGTTATTTGTGAGAGCACATAGAAGCTCTTTGTAGTAGAGTAGAACAACTTTTATTGACGCATGTGTGACCCCAGATCAATCGCGCCATGCCGACGCAAGTCCCAACTCCTACCCATCTAATTGCGTTTCGAAAAGGTTTATTCTTACCCAGTTACTTGCATTAAATTCATCTAATATATGGTATATATTATATGATATATGATTACATTTCCACACTGCGGCTGTTACGATGTCAGAATATAAAAATATATGCAACAGCGTTATTTACTATAAAAATTTTGACTACAAACAGATACGATAAAAGGAAGCTTGTAATTCGAATAATCAAGAACAGAATGAGTCAAAAAAGCATTGCTTCCATTCAAACACGGCACTCCGTGGATCCATATCTTGCAACTCGGCATAAAAATCTTCAGACAATCCAGCTTAAAATAATGAAAACATTTTATATAATTTGAATCCTAAAAAAGTATTTTATTTCAAAGCTGAATAATCGATTTTTAGTTTTATCTAGACAAAATGACATAATACATGATGTAGCAAAAATAGATTGTATTTCTATAGTTTATTGATACTAATGTGAATTACTGAGAACATTGTTTATACAAACGGTGGGATGTGGATGGATAGCACCTTAAGATAATTTCAAGACACCTTTGTAACATAATTTTTATAACACCACGTGAAATTGCTGCAAAGACTTTGCGTAGACCTTCTACACGATTGCGTTACTGCTACAAACTGTAACAAAAGTGCAGTAAATTTACTGGTCACCTCACCACGGCGGTGCGTTCGATTATCATATGCTTATTTTTTTTTTATTATCTTTTATGTTCTATGTTAAAAAATTAAAATATTTGAAGTGATGTTCTCTGTTGATATCGTTTGTACAATATAACCATTGCAACATGTATTGCAAATGGAAAATGGCTTGAATATTCGAAAATTTGGCTGGCTCTTATCCGAAATTACTTATAATACGTAATATAAAGTAATTCTCACCTCCAATCTGTTTCGAGGGTCTACCCTCTACTGTTTCGAATTTCTCAACAATTAAATATATTAAAAGTAGCAAGAACCAAATAATGAGCATGCTTCTCAACGTAGCCATACCTCTGGTGGGCAAACTGTTATGAATAGCTGCGAAATTTGACTCCTTATTGATTGAGTCAAAAAATATCTGCGTACTATATCTGCGTACTATATTTCAGGTAATTTTTCATACATTTCTGTTACATCGTTCCTTATCAACATCCTGTAATGACGGAAGTAATTAATAAAACTATCTGTAATCAATCTTTAATAACTTACGTAATACAAGGATTCAGCAACTAATGAAAATGTGTTTCTGCGGATATTATGTTAATTTGGTTTATAGGGTTTTATATTTGTTCTTATTTTAACGCTGTTTCGTTGTTCATGTTGGAAGGAGCCTTATGAGTGTCAAAATTTTTTATTATATAATGCAATAATCAAGTTTACTTGACGGTTGTAGATATTTTCTAAATTTCAGTTTCTGCGATTGTGTGTGTACCTACTAAAAGGTATTGTACCATCAACTGCATATTGAGCGGAAAACATACCAAAAGAACACTGACCCGCTATAGTAAAGTACAGTGATTGGTATCTGCGTTGGGGCAATGATAAAATCTTTAACACTTGTAAGTTTGAAGATATTTTTCCGACTTTGGGATCTGTCGAAAGAAACTTCGTATAATAAATATATGCAAACTGTTCGTTAAATTGTTTACTTTTATTCCAAAAATTCAAATTATACTATGAAGTATTACATTATACCATATAAGATAGTTTAAATATTAAAAATTTTTGAATCTAAATACATGAAATATTCATCTTCGCTATTCAAATAGGTGTTTATTTGAACATATACATTTCAGTATATAAATAGTAAAGATTTTTTGTTGTTTCCTGAACTTTGCAAATATATCATAGGAGCTCCCGGAAAATGTGGGAAAATATTATTTTGCAACTTCAGTGCTTCCGTGCGCTACCAGTATCAAGCAATTTATTCGACTACTTAAATAAAGTCTATTTGCATACCAACAGAAAGATTTTGACTTATTAAATAATGTAGCATCATATTGTTAAATTCGAAGAATTTTTAGGGGGAAGGATCAAGAAATTTTAATTTCAGCATGTGACCTACTATGACTTCAAAGACCTATGTTCCACTCGCCGGCCCACTACAGCGATACAACTCGTAACTCACAAAGTCGAATTCCAACAACAATATAATTATTTCATGAATTTGTGTTTTATTTAATGTTTAATTTACATATTGATATATTCAATAAACATATCACGTCAAACAATATTACGATTTTCCTTTTTAACTTTTCTCGGGAACTGTGTAGGGGGAAAGAAATTACTAAACATGGGGTGCAGCAGAACCGCGTCTTGTCAGTGTATCAATCAGTGACTCAAGATTAACAAAAAGATGTGTGCACAAAATATTACTTACTGCGACAAAGCCGCCGACGCGTCGATCCTCTGTAGCTGCGGTGTATCAGTTAGAGATGTATCGGTATCGGTTATTATCGAAGTATCGGTATCGGTATCGACAACAAAAAAACCAATGCCAATGATACCTTTTAAATGTTTGGAATTTGGAGAATTCGCACAAAACCGAGACCTAAATCAGTTCCTAAACGATTTAACCAATGGTCACTTGAATGACAATAGGCTGCTACAAAAAGCTAGTTTCGGTTGACTCAGCACAGTCCTCGAAATACGAAACATAATATAATGAAATGGATCAGTGCCTTACTAGCGGATAGATTGTAAACCTTGCTATGGGTTGTTAAACTAATTACCACGTCTAGGGATACAATTCTGAGATTCAAGATTGGAATTGTTTGGTTAATTTAGCTTCCAGAATATAGACTTGCGCAAACATAAAAATAAAAAAAAATATAATTTATACTCGTTTTTGTGATTTTGCAAATTTTTCCCAATCAAGAGTTTTTATTCTTCATTGGATTTCTTAATGCTGACATTAATTTTGGATGTTTTTTCCGAATATTTCCATTCGTATGAAGTTCTCCGATATTCTTCATTCTGCAATGTCGTGGGTTATTTCATCCACTATGGGTGTGTTTCTTTGTTATTAGTTCTCAGATAATTATCGAATTTTTTTGGAAAATATCAACTTCACGGAAAAACTTTGAGCTTGTTTGAAGACATTTGTGAGCAGTATCGGTATTGGCCGGTATCGGTAATTTTGATTATCGGCGGTATCGGTTTCGGCAGAAAAGTGGTACTGGTACATCTCTTATATCATCAGCCCATATTTTACAAATGAAAATTCGTTTTCCTATTTCTATCTAATGTGTGATTAATATGGGTAAATTATTTATTTAAAATTCACATTAAAATGCCATGATAGATAAACTGGTCGTCCTAACTGAATTTATTTTAGACATTTGTGTGAGTTCATTAAGGTAACTTTGAGAGTTAAAACGCATTCTAAGTATAATTTTCGATTAACTGGTTGTACTATTATTTGTGTTTTCATGCTTCACTTTAGGAGCCAAAACCATCCGACGAATTTCACTTGCCAGGAACCAAATAGCACCTAATAGAATTATATGCGTCTCGCTTTTACAGCATCTCAACCACTTTATGCGACGATTCAAATTTAGAGAGATTTTATATCACCGTGCTTAAACTTAAAACGCAGGCGAAAGTTTTTGTGGATACACAGAACCTTTCATTGAGTGACTGTCCACGCGGCGGAAAATTGGGATTTCTACGAAAAAAAAAGAAAATACCCCCATTGTCAGATAAAAAGTGATGCTTCCCACTCCGTCGTTTATCAATTCTTCACTAATTAATAAAAATATTCCAGGTTTTCTTATTGATTGTGACAGATTTTGATAAACGAGTTTATACAAAAAATGCGGATATTTGCGTCTTACGTTTCTTTCTTGTACGTAACTAAGAATAATTTTTAACCATAGAAATATTTATTTATTAAATATAATCAAGTTACAAATAAAATGGTCAATCGGGCGTCAAACAGGGGCCCTTTTCTCGGTTAATAATTAACAACAAGCTATTGCAATTACCATTTGTCACCGAGATATATTAATCACTTATATTAATGACAATTAATCGGAAACGGTGATTAATTATTTGCAATTTTGTATACACCCTTAAGTAGATATTGTTGCATCAACATTTCCTACTTAAACCTGTAGGCGTGATAGCTTAATAGATTTAACACATTTGGGTTTCGGATATACGATCTCAGCCCCGATGTCTGGAAAATTGATATATCTTTACAATCAAACAGGAATTAAATAACTGTGAGAGGATCTGTGAACCGGTAAGCCTTTTTTAAACAAAAGTAAGTCTGTTGGCTAATGAGTTGTCACTGGTATAGAACATAGTGCCTTACTCAGGATGATATATCTAAATGCGAATCTATTAAATTATCATTATGGGGAACTTGATTCTCGTGAGCAATTGTTTACACACTTAAGAATCAATCAGATACACCACATAAATGATATCGGAAACAAACTATAGGTCAAAGTGTTTATAATATACCGTTTGCTAGTTTTTGCCTTTAAAACGTTAAAAAATAATTTCTTTATTCAGTTGCCCAAGCAAATGTGTTGTGTTTTCAGTGCTACTATGCCCAATCGTAATTTGAAGGAGAAATTTATTCATTAGTTTATGCAAATACTGTGCAAAAGCACAGTAACTTTACCGTTGTAGTGTACAGATTTCTCCAGTATTATAAACTCTCTTGTTGGTGGAATAAGGTCTTGATTAGGATGCGACGCTACGTCGTCCCTCTAATATTAAATTGTGGAAAAGTTAAACATTATAGTTTTACATCACCGAGGAAAATTGTTCACAAAAATACGTCAATTTTACTTAATTTTTGTCACCGTATACCAGCAGTCAAATGTGGTGTGAATGATTGTTTGCGTATGCTTTTGCGTTATACTAATGAGTTCAATTTCCGTGATCAATACGAGACTTTAGCGGAAAAGTTATTCGTTCAGTCACACTGCTTAGTAGTTTTTGCTTCACTACTGAGAGACCTTTGGAGAGGAAAGGATCGAACACTGACATTTTCACAGGTACGTATTCTATCTAGTTCTAGAAAAAATACATCCACGAGTTTAAAGTATTTGAATCATTTATCTGATTTTTGAGTTCAGTTCTTAGTTTAGTAAATCAACCGTGCGAAATCAGTCGATCAGCTTTACTGTTTCAAAATGCAGTACAATAGGTGTCTTTGCACTTATTTTCAACTGGCGACATTAAAATAATACCATAAAATCCACTCTTTCAAGTCAATTATGGATTGTTGATGGAGCACACCGCCGGGTGAATATGACCAGTAAATTAACATTGCTTTTGTCACAGTCCATCCCCCAAAAAAATATTATTGATTAAACAACTTTTATTTGGTTTAGTTCAATGATGAATCGTGCCATCGATGCGGGTTTTAACTGTAGCTCTTTTTTTACAAACTAAATGTCTGTGGGAATATTTATATCTTTTTAAACTAATTTGTTGACGAACTTCGTAATGTTTTCAGAGTATCAATAAAAATGTGATTTAATTACTCACGCTCTATTTGAACCATAATTTTTCTTGTTGGAGAAGTTTTGCAAAACATTTTATCTTAAAACAAAATTAGAACAAAAAAGAATAGATATTGTTTGTGCCGCGATTGAAATTATTTTTACTGTGAGCTGTTTTAAAAATAATTGCACACGTAAAACAATCTCAATATAAGCAATTGTAGGGCTGGGCAAAACCGAATCCTTTGTAATTCGAATCTGATTCTAATAATTTTTACAAATAGGATCGAATCACTAATTCCATGTAAAATACCAAATATCCCATTTTTACTAATATAACTTGGCTCCATCATGGTTATTAAGAAATTGAAAGTTCATAGTGCTTTTTAATTTACACTACATTGTCAAAGAGCAACAATTTTCATATTTTTACAGCAAAATGCTATCAATTTTGGTCAAATCAAATCGATTGCAAAATCGATTGCATTTTGTCGCTAAAAACGAAAATTCTAGTTTCTTGAGCATGTTTTTGTTCCTATGAACGATTCATAATTGATTACAATCAAATTGAATTGCCCAGCCCTAAAAGGTGTCCATTTGTATAATCATTAAAATTCATAATCCTAAGCTTTTTTCAGAAGTATCAGAAATAAAATGGCTGATATGAAAATATTGTTGATTTATCTCGTTGTATTGATGTTTGTGATGATCGGAGTCACAATAGCACCACCACCCCCTCCTCCACCACCAAATGCTTACAGTGAGTGTTTGAATAATATCAATATAATATATTTCTAAACTCTTTTCAAAATTTGTCGTTGGGCACGTTTTGTCAAACTAAGTTTCCTAGTAAAACTTTACCTAGCTTTGCGCTTACATTGGTTAGACTGAATTTCAAATATAAATTGAGGCAAATATATCCCCAAAATTAGGCGATATTTAGTCTTGAATTAGAAATTGAGGGGAATGATGAAAGTTATTCTGGTCACTATTACTGTTCAACACTTTTAAGGAAAAAAATAAATGATTCCTCCAAACTACTTCGTTTAACTACTAATTTTATATCATACTTTTTTACTCAGAATCGTACCATCATGACATGAACAAAGGTAAGAATATAATAGTATTACTATTTCATCATTATTTACTTTTATATTACTCACTCACGCATTTATATTTCACAAAATAAATAAAGAATGGTAAAAAAAGAAACAATTTAAAAAAACAAAAAAGCAAATGATTAACTATCTTAAGATATATTTTCCAAGGTAATTATTTTAATCAAGTCTCGTTGTAGTTCTTCGATGCAAATGGTATAGTACGCTGCATGACGCTATGCACTTGACGGAACTAAATTTACATATAAACAGGCATATTTTGATTAGATTTAAGATAAAAAAATTCATGCTAATATGAGTTATCTATTCTAAAGAACCCGAAACGCTATGTTGCAAGGAAAGAAGCTTTAAGCAATTGTACATTTTTTTCATGACACCGCATTCTATTTACGTTTGAAAGTTCTAAAAGATGCAAATAATTTTGTCTAAATGGAGTTTTATTATTATTTACAGAAAAGGCGTATTGTAATATTTTTACTTTTTATTCTTTTAGATTCCGAATTGAAGACTTTTATTGGAGGTTGAAGTCTGTATATATAAATGTTCAAAGATTTGTTATCATGTCAAAATATTTTTTATATTGTCAGTTGTCCTATTTATTTACAATAAAGTTACTAAGTGAGAAGATTATTTTTATGGTATTAGATAATAAACAGAATTTAACTGTTTTTCTTTATATTTAATTAAAATATATATATTCAATCAAAAAAAAAATCGAACACATGAATGTAGGCAATAAGAGGTATATCCACAATTTTTCGGATGTTATATAGATTTGGTGTGTTGTCTTTATTGTTGCATTTTTTCTATGTTTGTGTCTAAAGCATTCGAATATACATTCAAGTTGATTTAGTAAACAAAACATATTTATACAGTAAATACTTTATTGATTTCTATATAGAGAAAGCAAAGCAAGTAAGAAAAGCAATGCAAAATAGTAGTAGATCACTTGAGACCAAAGGCTAGACATATTATTTTATTACCTATTTTGCCGCCCATAATCTAGTTCGGCTTATTCTATCCAGCAAAACTCTTTTATATTTTTCTGGTCCATCGAACTTTTTCAATCGTACAGCATACATGCAAATTCATCATTTTTTTCAATGGGGGTATTATTGTTTCCTTTTTATTTACCACAATGCACCCACTATTCATCTCTATGTATAGATCATAAGTGCTTTTAGAAAAATTAATTTCAGAATTAGCATTTGGAGAACAGAAAACTAATTACTAATGTGGCAATGAATAATCTGAGCTTAAATAAACTGATTATATTTATTGGACTGAGCCCTCGGTACAAGAGTTCTGTATTTAAACAGTAATCTATGATATAAAAAGTTGTCTTTCCTGTCAAAATCAGTAATTTCCACTTTTATTAAAAAAAAGTATATAAATTACATATAGGTGAATTGTTGAGAAGTTTTTGGTTTATCAAAAAGTCTAGACTTTTTAATTTAGTAATAATATTCCTCACAGCCCTTTATCATAGTAATTTAGACAGTTTGGAGTGTTTTTCTTTCAGAATGCTGTTGTTGGTGTATGCATCTTACAGAAGCTATTTGCTATCGAGTGCTTTTAATTAGTTTCACTTCGGCACTGTTTTCGGCCTTTCTCAGAGCGAATTTCACTAAAAGAAATGACAAGATAGAAATATCCGAGATCCCTTTTTAGTACTGTGTACCATGTTTTTTTTTTCATTTTTGTCAATGGGAATTCAATTGAAAAGTTTTGACAAAGTGAAGAATTCCAAATCCCGAATTTCCCTTTTCAAATCATTTTCATTTTCATTGTCTCATTTCCCGATTATGGGATAAGATTTCTTTTTCCGAAGCCTTAATGAAAAGAAGTACTCATGTCTTTTTTTGTTTCAAATTATCTTTTTTAAACATATTTTGTAAGCCGACAGATAATTTAGCGCTTTTAAAAATTCTTGGAAATGAACGTTTCGCGTGAAATACACTTTAAATTTTTTTCGAGTTTTTGCTCTGTTTTCCGAGTTATTCTTTTTGTTGTCTGCCTTACGCATCAATATTATATGCACTGAAATGTAGAAATGGTGTTGCATTGTTGTATTTTTTTCTTCAATATAAACAGCAATACTTCGAGCATTTATTTTTACTTGTCGTCTCCTTGTTCAACACAATTAAACTCCGTAGTAGACGACATGTTGCAGAACTAAGATGAAATATTTTGCTAGACCTGGAATAAATAATAGCATATTAAAACATATAATTTGCATCCGAATAAAACATTTTTGTTTCAGGTTCGCGATGCATATGGACTGCATTTCAGCGGGGCAATTCACCAGTGAACCAAATTTGACAAAAATATGTTTTAGGAAGCTATTTATAATTGAAACTTTTGAAACAAACAGAAAGTCTTGTGTTCAAACCGACATACCTACACTCTCTTGGGGAATAAGAGCACCTTCGTCCGCGAAGATACGAAGGATATTCATGATGACTTTCACGATATTCAGGAAGATAAATATATTTGCTTATGTCTTCAATGTCGGATCTGTGAAAAAGAATTTAAGCTATAAAATATATGAATCGATACAACAATGGTAGATTTTATTTCAATTCTCTCAAAATCTTTTCTTATATAATTTTATGGTTTATATTATCATTATCTTTAAAGACATTGCCATTCCGTGTTCAAGCTGTTTATTCTGTGACAATCAAAACGTTGATAAAATCAGAACACGTCGTTTCCGAACGAACGCCAAACAATTCGATACACAGTAAAAAAATTACAGTAAATCGATTTAACATTTGCAGTAATTGTATATTTTTAAAGTTAAAAACGCCATGTTTATAATATTTATGGCTGTATATTGTCAATTTTGAGTATTATTCAATAAAGTCAAGTTAATTACTGTTAAAGGCCCGTGATTTTGTTGCATTTTTTGTTACAGTGTAGACTGCTTGTTATTGCTCTGTAGGTACATGCTTAGGAACAGTCATTTCGTGCCTCATGCGTGTCGTAAGAGACCAGTTAACGAAAAATTGAAGTGGCAATAGATTTGCAATCAGCAAGACAAATTTCACTTACGGCATTCTACCATGTTAGTTTAGTTTCCCGGGAATGTTTCTGCTTAAAAAGCAGTTTCTAGTACTATAGTCAATAACACACTGTAGCAAAAATGCAGTATACAAAGACCAGTGATTTTCTTGCATTTTTGTTACAGGTCTTTTTTGCAGCCTTGCTTGGAATTCCATTAAAAAAGTGAGCAATATTATATTTACCGGGTTTTCTCCTCATCGTAGCTGTATTTTATATGTTCTTTTTCCAATCCATTAACACTTATTATAATCACCAGACAAATACAGGTTATGTATAATATCTCCATATTAAACTAAATGAATCAATTTCTATAATCAGTTCACGCGGTAGTTCTGTATCACCACATGTATTCTGCTCAAACATGTATTATAAAGTATTTGTCACTGTCTGTAGCTTACACTTCACAAAATACAATTTCTGATCAGGGTATGCGTTAACACGTTCACGTGGGGCAGGTCAATTCACTAAACATATTAAAACGCAGAGATCTTTAAATATAAAAATTTGCAGTACCACGGCGGAAAGATCATGTATATTTTTTGAACGCATTTGGCCAAACCCACACGCGTTTGTCAATGGCAGCCTACACTATATACAATATGCAGCACAAAATAATTAGTTGAAACCACCAATGAAATTATAAAATATTTATCTGACTGTCCTTTTCTGCAATCTGAATCAGAATTTTAGCTATAATGCTTATTTCATTTTTGATTAAGTTTCACTTATTTTTATGCTGATAAATTCCTATTGAACCAGAATCACAGATGGCCGCAATTACTTGACATAACACATATATATATCATTTCCTGATAAAACGATTCTGTAATCTTAGTTACAGCATTGTTACAAAAATCCACTGAAATATTCGATCATCTATGATATAGATGCAGTGAAGTGTAAGTGCAGAAATATGAAATCATCTTTTATCTCCATTTACTGACTGTTTATTTATCACGCGGCCGACCAGACTCACCTAGACTTTAGGAATTATACAGTAATTTTCTGCTTTTGGTTACAGTGTAATCTGTCAGATAGGTTCTGTATGCGCTTTGAGCATATGGGCCTCAATTTATCTAAATTGAGCTTAAACGAGTGTTCCCTACAGCAACAATAAATTTTGATATAATGCTAACACAAGCAGAAATTTTCAAATTTGCATTTGTTCGTACTTTATTAGAAGTCTTGATGGCATAGTAAAATGCGGAGATCCGCAAATACTTATCATAAATGCTTAGCATTCTTATTTTGGATAAATACACGGGAACATTTATTATGTTGCATATATATTTTCAATATAGTAATAGACATCCGGTCTTTGTTTAATGCCCTTACTCATAAACCAGCGAGCCTAATATTTACAAAAACATTTTAAATGATACCATTTTTAAATACTGATAACCTGAATTTATGTTGTAGATGTCGATTACCAAAGTATATCTTGGTTTTGCTTGGTTTGCTTTTTTGAATACACTTTTGAGTGGTCGTCGATCAGATACCTCCTACCATTCCTTGCAAAGTGTCTGTCCAAGATTTTACCATGCTCGATGCAAGACCCACAAAATCTAAATAAATGATATTTATAAAACATGTTCTATTCCGTTTTTAAACGTTTTCCAACTCAAGCCATCGTATGTGTAGTTGGTCAAATCGTAAGAATATGTGTATTATAAAATTACCATAAAAATTGAACACAAAAAAAAAAAAAGAACACTATAATAGCTATACTTCAACAAACACAAAAATACTGACAGCTCCATTGGTTCATGATTTGTTGCATTTGCAAAATAGTTTCGCCTGTAAAATAAAATGAAAAGTTGAAATCAGCATCTGGAACCACGGGAATGAATAACATTTATAAATCATTCAGTCAAAAACTTTTATCAGAGTACGGTTTGTCAAGTTTGTGTTGTGTTAAATTACAAAATCACATTGACAAAAACCCATGAAATATTATTCTAATTATTATTAGTTAAAAAAGAAAAGAAATTAAGACCAATAACTATTAGTGCGCTACTAATAAAAATTGTTATCTCTTGCCTAAAGGACAATCGCATTTTTTGAATATGGACGTCAAAATCAGAATAAGAAAAACGATACATTTATGCTACAGAATCTCCTCTTGATTACTTATTTGGTAGTTAGTAGAAAGAACATTTATTTTATTAATTGCTAAAGTTGTTAAAATGGTAAAAAAATGTTTGTAAAACAATGTATTACTTACTGTCATCAGAATCTGCAAAAGAAATGTGCATGATTATCGTTATATTAATTGTGACTGACAACATTTGAAAATTCTGAACAACTTTAAAAGCAGGAAGTTATAGGAATTAATTAATTGGTTTTTTCTTGGATCTACTGGTAATTTGAATATTTTATAAAATGCTAACCTTGCATCAATAAAGAATTTTCGTTCTTTATTTATAGTAAATATTAGTGGCTTTAATAAGAGCTTTCCTATAAAAGAAAATTTCAAGAAAAATGATACTTACTACTGCCGTAAAGATCTTCAATAGAAGTTTCAACTTCACCAACATTATATTCAATTTCATCTGTGAAAAACAAAACGTTTCAAAATTCAAATTCTCGGAATCATGTTTTGGTTTCAGTAATTCCCATCTTTAACGCAAAAAAATCAAAACAAAATTTTTAGAAAGGCAAATTTACAAAATCACCAGCGTGGTACCTCGATCAAATTTCTTCCAAGTCATATAAAGGTTACGCAGTTTAAATAATTCCCATTGTTTATATTTTCTCGGGTACACATATTAACTGTTTCAGCAAGAATGTGATAAAATGATGAGGTGATAAAATTTCTATAATTTTACAGTTCTCTAGCAGTAATTGTAAATTTTAAAAATTAGAAATCGCCATGTTAACTGGATTTATGCTACATATGAGTTGCTGATATACCGCACCTTGGTGGGGCGTTCAATCAAAAGAGCATGTTTTACAGGAAAAATCGTTTATTCAATTTTATTTCAATGACAACAAGAAAAATGACTCTCAAAAAGCAATGAAGCTACTGCACTTTGTTACAGTGAACTCACTTACCAATCCCTTCTTCCAACGATGCAACTACATCGTCTGTAAAGAAAAGATCTGGGTATCAAAATAGGTCAAACCCAAATATTTTCATTTTGAGTGAATAATTTTGAAAAAATATATGATTGGCGTTGAAGTAATGTACTAACTGCCGCGCGTTATGTAAATTGATGCTACTCAACAACTTAAATGACGAATAAAATAGTTACAACTTCATATCAAAAAATAATTCTTTTTTCTTATGCATTACAGTATTCAAATATCATCTTGAAAAGAACATATTCAGATAGTTTGAAACATTAAAATTAATTAAATTAAGAGTTGCAATTTTAAGCAGCAGAAATGCCTCCTTAAAAATACTTGAAATCATAAAAAAATAATATACCAAGGTTTAAGTCGGAAGTTGTATTTGTTGTATTTTCTGTGTTTGCATCAACGCCTGGACTGGTCTCTAGATAAATATAAGAAAACTTTGCAAAATAACATATTGTGGGAAAAGTCTATTCAATCATCCTGACCAAAATATCCAAAGATTTGTAATAAATTGGCCTGCAAGTTTCTACGACATTCCCCAACTGTTTTCATTTGTTTGATTATCATTTGAGCGTGGAAAAATTTGTTCGTAAACATGACATGTAAAATTCAAGTAGTATATTGGAAAAAGTTTTAAGCGCATTTTCATGTTTATATAACCGATTTATTTAACTAAGTAACTAACCTGTCTGACAATTGACCCCATATGCGATGAGAATTAAATAAAATCCAATTATTATGTCCTTAACATAAATTCCACACAAAAACCAAGTGGGCTAAAAACTCTTGAGATTTAAAATGAAAATACAACTGAAAAATCCTTGAATTTCAATCCGCGTAGTGCAACACATATTGCAAACATATTGCACATATTGCATATATTCAAGGAAGTGCTATTACGTCTTACAAAAGGGCATAGCATTGTTTCAAGCATATGATTACAATATTCAATGCTATGAATTTACGCTTATCATTTGTGACTGTATGCTTTATGAAATATTCATTTTTTCCCGCCTTACCAATTACTTGGACGGAATGGGGCAACATGACGCGGAATTGTTGTGATTTTGTACTTCCTAAAAAATATAATTTGAATAAATATTTTTCTTCCGCAAATACGACGCGCATTCACGTTCACTTTACTTCCTACAACAAACACAAGATGATATTCACATGTTTTATGTCAAGTTCAATCAAATACACCCAATATTATTTTGAGGTATAGATCGCATGACAAACCAATTGATAATACGTAATGCAGTCAACAAGTAAAGACCTTAACGATCAGTCTCCCAATCAGATGTTTCGTTTGAATTCGTTTGATCAACATGCATATTCACTCTCCATGAAATAAATATCACCGGGAAGATAGCGTATAAACAAAATTTATTATAAGCTTAGAAGCAATGCGGTATCCCATATAAAACATTACTATCGGTCTTATCATTTTATACTAGGGATTCAATTTCTAAATATCTACAGAATTACAATGATCCAATGCTACTAATAAATTCTCAACGCAAAGCAGCTAGAAAAATACATCGTTAGGTTGAAAACTCAGTGACTTTCTGCAAACTTTTTCAGTCCTTGTTTGCTTAACTTTGTCATGTATGTCTTTTAACCATTCCAAAATTGATTCCGGGGACCAAAACAAATAAAACCATATCAGGAATTCAGATAAGACATATGTCTAATGGTTGTCCTTTGGATATGAGATGACCCACAACACCGGCAGCTTTTCTCCAAGTTAATCTGTTCACGCGGCGTAGGAGCCGAATAAAATGAAACAAAGAAGTGGTAGATTGGTCAGTAGGTTTGTAGAAGTGGTTTTGCCGTTGCTCAAGACTCACTGCACTCTATCATAACAGTTCAATTCCGTTTGGGATGTTTCCGTTTAGAGTGTAGTTGCTTGTACTACATCTTTTAGTAGCCCTTTATTATTGAGCGGCCGTTGGTTGGTTCTCTTTGGGAGATGCTTCCGACCGTGCTTGGAATGAATTTCAATAAAAAAAGATAAGACTTCAATATTTATCCTGCGGGATAGGAAAGACGAGAATAAAGCGAATCACGACCCCTAGTGCAGACGTCAGTGCATAATTGATGCGAAGGCTTTTTTTTTTATCATATTTCTCATTTTTCCTGTGCATGATGGAAATGAAGATGTAATCATCATCACTCAACGGATTGCTAGACGGACACATAGACTACAAGAGTAAGACTGAGCGCACAATACATGTAGCTTTCACAACCCCCACTCAAAAAGCTTCAAATAAGACACAGGACAAATTACTTTGTCTGTGGATTTGGCGAATATCCCACATTTGCAAAATGACACTTCAAGTCGGTTGCCGACTACAATACTATAATATCGAGCAGCTCACAACACACGTAGCCTGTCCTAACCATGAGTAAAGTGCCATTCTACCAAGCTGCCAACCCGGCAGGACGGCACTTCAGGAGATGACTGCTGTGCGAATGTGGATCGCCCCTGCTCACGTGGGCAACATGCAGTGTCCTGTTAGTGAGTAGTGGAACATTTAACAGATTTTAACCTAGATGATATTCACTAAGTAGCCTAATTCTGTAGAGAGCCTCTGATACACCTCTCTAGCTGTAATTGAATCCAAGCTTTTCTGACTGCATTTTATTTCTTTGAATCGGGTATACGTTATATTATTATAACTTTTGTAGCATTTTATATCGTTATGACATCATTGCATTCATAATAATATATTGGTTACATAACAGTTGCTTTGCGCGAATTCATAGACGTATCTCTATGACGTCATAATTAACAGGCCATATGCTACAGCGCAAAGTGATTATAAATTCATTGGACTCTAGGAGTTTAAGAAGTGAACTGCTTGTTCTAATTCTTAATAAAGCTGTCGTTTTCAATACATTATATTGTGTTTATGAACAACTGAATGATCTTGGGTTTTTGGTAGATTCTCCAAGTGTCCTGACAGATAAATACAATACCACAACGTAACACATTTCCATCGGTTGGCTCAAACAAGATATTTCTGATGGTGGGTGCGAACAAATTCCGGCTACAGACTACAGAAAACATAAGAAGACGAAGGCATAGAAGCATATCTTTTATTTATTTTTATTATCACCCCAGAGTATTGCCTTCTGATGTAACTTCTGATGTATTGGAAACCACAATTATTAAACATAGCAAATTTACTAAAATGTATTATGATATTTATATGTATCAAATTTACATGACGGTTGAAGGGCGGTCACTTTATTTTTTGTTGAATATTCTTCAAAGTATCGGTCAAAGATTTCATCATACTGCTTGACAGGCCAATGAGATCTGGAAATAGTATTGACATTATTAAAAAATCTCTGCTTATTGTCGGTCACGGACAGGGATAGGGTTTGTCAAAAAGATATAATCTTTCCCCTTCGGCCCAGCCTACGCAAGTCATTACACCCTGGATTGAGTGATGGGCATGGACTAACGTGCCCGACTATCGGGCAAGAGGTCTCTTCAACCTACGATGCCATCTCTGAGGCGTACTGTGGTTCATGTGGACGTTACTTACGATTTTCCCCCACCAACATTATTCAAGCGAAGGAAAAATGAGTTAAACGTCAGATCAAGACCCTCACTTTCAATTCGAAAGGTCATGTTTTGTCATATAGATTATCTTCTAGCCTACTCCAATATCCCCACCCACGGGATAAAAACGAAATTGAAAGTTAATTTACTTTTGTAGCTATAGCTTTTTGTTCAAGCAATATGGACGTGCTCAGGGTGATCCAATGAACTGAGTGACTTGATAGTAATTGTAATTAACATTACAATTTGTCGATAACGTATGCTCTAATTGTATTAATCAATCGTAAAAATATCACTCACAGCTCCATTCGTTCATTTTTTGTTGCATTTGCAAAACGCTTCCGGCTGCAAGATAAAAATTGTTGCTACGTAGGAGAAAGGTTTTGGTACTTTAATTCAGAGATTTTTATGGATTTGAAGCTTAAATTATTCGAAACAGTCGTGAATTGTTCGAAGGAAGGAAAAATTTGCTAAATGAATTTTCATTCATTTAGGGCAATAGAAATTTTTTTTGTTTTAGTCAAGTTTTATATATCCACTCTTAGATAGAGATGAGTTGAATTGGAGGTTAACGCTCTATACAATTTGTTTATATCATTAACAACAAATTCGCAGTCTTCGATCGATTTATTTATTTTGAATATTTGGTCAAATTGTAGTGGTGAGAACTTGAGCGAACAAAATTTGAATGCAAAATAATTTAGTTTTGCCTTGTCATAACGAAAGAAGCAATTTGATGCCGACTTGTAGCTTGTAAAGCCACGATTCGGGATGTTCAAATTGATTAATAATGGGATAATGGCTGAAAAATTTGGCAACTCTATCGGTAATCAATGATCAATAATAAAAAAAAATAACAAAAATTAAAATTTTCCAAGAACTTTGCAGTGCAGTCCACACTTGATTCTGTCGTCCTTTTGAAACTTTTCGGATGTTCCAGAATTGGTATCAAATAATTAACTCGATTAAGAATATTTAAATTTGCAATAAATTATCAAAGTTTTTGTTACAATTTTTGAAATTCAGTTCGCCAAAAAGTTGAGTAAAATTAATCCTCAATAAAAGTTTCCAAGAAAGATTCACGTTTTTTTACATTACGCAAATCCAACGGCTCATACTACAGAACTTTGGTTGACGTGAAAAATATTAGCTATAAATGAAATCAAACACTTTTTTCTATTAAATCTATCAGTTTCCTACACCACTTTAATCCGAACAAATTTAATTTATGTTAAAAGTATCGCAATAGGATATGTACTTACTGTCGGAGAAAGAGGCTGGAAAAAATGAAATAGGCTACATATACAAGGACAGTCAAAAAATATTTACCAACATGTTTTATTGAGTTAGATTCATTCGGCGCGCCGCGCGGTCCAGCTGTGGCTCATGCTTGAAAAAATAAAATTTCTGGTTGGTCTGAAACTTAACCTGAATACTACTACGCTCCTACTCTATCTTCGGTGCCTCATATTTAAAAACGCCATATTTGTAATCCCGTTATAGAATGATTTTTCAGAGATAACATTGCATTTTTATGCCCACTTCACCCTGCTCAAAGCCCCGTAAACCTGGCCACTTATCGACGGGCAGGGTAAGAATTTCCGGAACGATATGACATTTGAATGTTTGGCTTAGCCTACCAAAGTTATTACATCCATGACTAAACGATCCTGACTTGCCGGGACGCGAACCCGAGATGCGATGAATTAAGATTTTTCAATCGTTGTTGCTGTTCTTACAGTTTAGATATTAAAAAATATATATATTTTTATACTACCATCATCTAAGAGTGCATCAATAGCAGTTTCAGTCTCATCTACTGCGTCCTCAAGTTGCTCTGTAAAATATTAATGAAAGATGTCACGCTCGCCTCACCAGGCCTAAAGAATCAACGCATGTTTTGTATTCAATTTTGCGTATAGTATTTTTTAACCTAGTATAAAATTATTTAGCAATTATTCACCACGAATAAACACTTTTGCAGCATTATATTTTCGAACTTAATAGGATCTTCTAAACTGCAAAAGTACACGAGGCCTGGGAAAAACTGAAGAATTAGGAATTCGAAACTGATTCGAAATTTTTTTCGAAGCGGATCGAATCACCAATTCTATGAAATCACAAATATTCCATTTTTATTATTATAAATTGTCTCCATAGAAAAAATGAAAAAAATTATGGTCTATAGTGTATTTCAATTCACATTAAGAGCAACAATTTTCATATTTCAACGACGAAATATAATCGATCTTAATTGGCCAAAATCGATTGCATTTCGACGTTAAAAATAAAAAGCATTTAACAAGTTTTTGTTCCTATGAACGATTAATGAAAGATTCTACACGTAAATTTTGCAATATAATGCAATCTGTTAGTTTTTGTAGAATAATCCCAGTCTGAAATTTCTGGTCCAGACAAGTTTTGTTAAGCGTGGGTAATTGATCCCGCCATTCCGTGCACGATTAGTAGCTCTTGTTTCACAAAATCAAATTTCTGATTCGGATGGGAACTTCATGAGTAATGAAGCAGGAATTTGCATTTCAAGTCTTTGAAGAATAATACACATTGTTTTAATTTTTATCACAAGTAAACAGGGCTGCAAACAGAGCGGCAAATGAAATACACTAAAAACCTACTTACCCATATTATCTTCCAATGTTGCAACAACGTCGTCTGTTAAAGAGAAGATGAACTTAAATAAAAAATCATAAAAATTTGTTTCCATCCAGAAATAATTAAACTTGGAAGTTATAAATGTTTGAAAAATATTTAAAGGTAGGCATCTTACCAAGGTTCAGTTCGTTTGTGTTAGGCCCTGTCGTGAAACAAAAACATAACAGCCTTTTTTTTTATAAGTTTTCATTGACAAAATCTATTTTGTGGTTACAAGAAACATATAAGGTAAATTGCAGTACGTACTTAAAGCAACACCATATAAGTCCCATTTTACTACCTTGTAACAAAAGCGTCTTTGAAAGTTATTTTACTGGATGAAGTTAAATATAAACAGAAAATCAATTTTTGCAGGTTGTGGGCTATTGATAGAACGCGTGATGTCCATAAATAATCCCAACTTGTTATAATCTTGTCAATAAGGCAAATTTCAATTCTGGAAATATATAATTGACTTTTAATATCATCCCTTTTACAGTTCACATTGTAGCAAAATTTAAAAATGAATTTTTCATTAAAAAATTATAAAAACGTTTGAACTCGAGAGTATAATTAAAACATTTGTGATGATTTTATTAATATCTGAAGAATTAGAATTAATAAAATGAAACGTTCCTATCAATAATCTTATTAATCTATAGATCTACGCATTTCATTCAATATATCAAATAAACAACTTACCTATCTGACAATTTACTCCGATAGCAAAGAGAAATACGAGATAAATAATCATTTTGATTTCAAATATCTATTTAGTCCGCAAAAATCAAAACTGAAGCTGCTGCTCAAGCAAGCCTGCATTAAATATTATGGAACATCTTGCACAAAAATGTATTATTGTGTGTCAACTATAGTTGAAAATACGTTTTATTCAAACATATTGCGACCCTCCTAAATATGCTGCAATGTGTTTTATAAAACATATGATTCAACGTTAACAAGGAAATGTATTTCAACTAAACATATTGAAGTGTATGTCGTAATAAATACACGATATACCTTCATCACCAGCCTAATTAATCTTTGCTTCGTAAATATAATACACCTTGTACCTTAAAAACTAGTGTCTTTAATAATGGCTCTGTACTTATTGATTTGTTGTTATAAAAATGTACGTCACGAAGATAGTGCTTAATTACCATGACTACATTGAAATGGCTAACTGAAAACTTTTGATGGACTATTTATGAACTTTACAACCTTCAAAGAAGTATTCATTCATGAAATCTAAAAAAAAATGGATTTAAGTATTTAAATAACAATCTTATTTTGGAATACATCAATTTTGAACCATATTGAGTGGAATATGCTACTTGTGGAGCGAGAACAAATTTTTCAGCATATTTATGGATACATGGAATACAAATTCCAATATTTCTTGCCGAAAATCTCCTTGATTTTGGCAAATATCCGGAAGCTATGCGCATTTAGAATTTGGTGAAAGTGGACGAACTGAGTCGATGGACATTTAGTTAGATCCAAATGACACCACTTCCCTCCACAGTCCTGTTTAGCGAAACCAAATTGTTATGCCTAGACATAGTGGTAGGCCTGAAATGAGGAGGTGAGGAGACTACAACCCGGGTAGATTAAACACGATATCTTAAACGACCAATGTCCACGTGGTATCTGCAATATTACCTTTCAGAAAACTTGACTCCATTTTGCTTTACAAGTTTTTTGGTTTGGTGCGTCGCAAACGGTGTTGAGCACTCGTTCAACTCTGTGACTTTTCTTGAACTCGTATTTGAATTTGAGTTCAATATTAGACATAACTTTGACTTTATATTGGCGCACGACGATGTAATGAAGTTATCGGAAGTTGATTAAACTTAATCAATTTTACCAATAGAATACAATGAATCTTTTCCTTGGTTTTCCGGCGTTCTAAGGTCTTTTAAATAGGCATGTTTGAGGAGCTACAGAAGGGACCATTGTAAAATGTGGCCACGTGTTGTCGTAGAGGTTTTGTGAACTCCAACTTGAACTCGATGCCACTTGCGACATTAAACTATGTAAAAAATAAATACAATTTATTATATCCCTCTAATACTTCAAAAAATTATTGTTATTTCGTTGCAATAGTATTTTCTCTGCTTCATATGATGCACCTTTACGACCACGAAAATTTCGTTTGCTTCAATGTTCTTATAGTTTGTTTTTTATTGATTGAAAAAATAGCCAATTGAATGAGAATGCTTTCGAACTTCTTTAAAATAGAACAGTTTGAAAATTAAGGCGGTAAACTCTTCGGTAATTCTTTCAGGTATAGAAATATTCAATTCAACATTTTTGTTTTATTGTTGTACGACACAAAATGGGTGAGATCACTTCTTTTTTTGTTTGATATTTAAATTGAGACATTTTAATGTTTGTGGCACGTGCTCACGGCGTCAGAGAATGTAATACCTTTTTAATTAATAAGGTTTGATATTTTATTTATTTTTGCTTATTTGAAATTCATTTTAAGGTACGCTGCGTAGCAGAGCCAGCGCCAATATATCACCGAACTGCCATGTATTGTTGAAGAACAACTACTGGATGTAGTACCGGAAAACTATATAATTATTATTACAGTAAGCATTTCTCTAAACAAAAATATTTTTTTATCTCTGCTCTCTGGCAGTAATTTTGAAATAAAACTATAATACATTAGGGATTAATTCTGCACAATACCTACAACATCATCCACAAACAGGTTGGTGCATAGTTGTTGATGGACACAATTTTAATTATAAATATACAAATATATTGGGCTAATATGAGTTTCTCCAAATAAGATTTCATTGAAAATTTTCTAATCGCTTTAAATAATAGACTTGAATAAATCGAAATTAATCCATAATGACTCTTTACTGTCAGGTCTTTAATTGTGTATGTATTTTATTTTCTATCTTAAAGCTTTGATTTACCTTTCCGTAAATGCACTATTTAGTTGCAGTAACGATGCATTAACAAAATTCTAATCCTTTTGTTTACGAGGTTAATGACAAATACGGACTGCAGACGGACACGCGTTCTACTGGGAAAGCCAGCTTCATGGATTTGTTTTGATATCACAGCACTGAACAGCATTGTCACAGCACTGAAATTTTATCACATTTTTTACAGTGATGTTGTGCCGAGGCGATAAACCTCAAACCACAACTCGTTCTCAAACCGAATTTATTTCACGGAATTACTTATAGGAGATCTCATAAAAAAAAATGATGATTGACATTCGATAGTTCACGATGGTTTATTTACCTCTCTTACAATAAGTTCATATGGCTGAATAATATTTTTCTGTGGTATTAACTCATTTAAACTCGAGATGTAAGTTGCTCCAGGTGTTAGGCGGTGCATGTCAGGTGAGTTGTTGTATCAGTATATCTATCGTATCTCATCGGAAACGCGATATATTAGAAATATTTTCCCAGAATACTGTTGGATTTTAATTAAAATCATGAAACTGGTAAGACTTGTTACACATTACAAGATTACCATTTGTTAAATCGAGCACAAAGATATTGGCACTACTTGTTTTAATAGCTCTTTGCTATCAAGTGGCTCTGAGGTGGCCATTTTTGGCACTGCTTCCAAATTAAAACCAGATCTGGTTTGTCGCGTTGTTAATCCGTATACTTAGCTTACCTTACACACAGCAAAATGATATCAATTTTAATATATCATCCCTACCTATCAGTTGTATAGTTTTAGGAAACTTGACAATAATAAGAAAAAAGAATTATTAAAACAAGAATATGAATAAGAACATAGAAATAACAAATTTAAATCCTTTATGCAAAATCCTTCATTTGTGCCACTTTTTTTTTGTTACAACTCGTAAACTCGTTTTGTTCAATCTATCTTATCTTGTTCTATTTTCAATATAAAAAGACGTTGACGTTTTCGCTGATTTTCATATTCACTCAGCATTAAAAAAGAAATTACATTGCAGGTTTGTTGTACTGTTTATGTGCATTTGCTTCCAGATTGTGTTGATTCAATTTGACTTAGTTACCAACAATTATAGGCCCAGATAAGGTCGAAGTAAATATATATATATATCCATAGATTTTTTTCTGAATAGTGTATAATTTATGTGTAGAATCTTAAGTAATATACAATAGTATTTCAAGTATATTCGTGCTGTTGACGGAACGCAAAATAGAACAGAAGTTAAGTATAGATTAGATATTGGAAACAATTAATAGAAGTAACAAATTGCACTGCGACAAAATTTTAGTAAGTTGTCCATTCATTAGGAGTATTTTTATGTTTTTAAATTTTGAAACCGTATTGGCTATGATTCTCCTGTTTTATTTCAAGATCACAAAATACATTCACTTTGAAAAGAGAAACGTTTTTATTACTTTTTTATTACAGTTGGAGTATGATCACAGCCTGATTAGATGAGCTCTTCAAGCTTATCACTCGCCGGTTAAACACACTTTTTGGGGGTTCATGGCTTAAGTTAAATGTTCTCAAAGCTAGTTTTCAAATAAATTGCAAATTTATTCCCGACTAAAACTTCAAGGTTAATTCCAATTTCGAAGTGTACTGTTAATTTAAAATACGCCTTTTTCGGATTATTAGCGAGTTGCTAACTTTCATAAACAATATACTAAAGTGTGTCTTCTAACACAGATTAGATATGATTCTAAAAACTGTCATGTTCTGTAACAGATAAATAGTAAAAAACGATCGCGTGTTTTTTACAATATTGAGTGTTGAGTGAAAAAAAAAAACTGAATTTACCTAAACACCTATTCAGGGCTTTCTTGAAGGGTTAACGTTTGTTCTAGAAATATTATTATAAAATATTTCTTAAATCTTTTTTCATGAGAAGAAAAGTAAAGGACGAGGCAGATTTGGGAATACTAGACATTCATTAATCTGGTTGGCAGCATGATACGAAGTCTAGATCCTCCAATCATGAGAAGTTGCAGAATTACCATTGTCATGAGCTTGATTATATTTCATACCAAACCCGTGATACTCAAACATTTTAACTATTGAATATGATGGTTTCAGGATATTTTTTTAAGACTGATAAGTCTCTTTTTAGCCTTGTTTTGCGCGACTTTTGATAAAAACGAAAATATTAGAAAGAAGAAAATAAATATAGAACGATCATCCATACAATTTCGTTTTGCTGTAGTGCATTTTGGTATTTTTTTCTACTTTTTATTAAGAGAGAATCGTGATTTTTTATTCGTAAGTATCAAAAATGATATTTTCAAATAGTCGAAGCCGAAATGGCTCGAAAATTAGGTCACAAAATCGGTGAACTCATAAAATGTAGAGGGGGGGTAATAAATAAGCAACGCCCCATTAAAATTTAAAATTTGCTAATTTCTTACTAGAAGCTTCATTTTATGTGTGTTTCTAACAAATACTATTGTATAAGCATATGATCACCACATGCTGGTTTTATTTTCTCGTCGTTTGCTCAGTTTTCGCAAATATAGTCCTTAGTTGGAATTGCTGGAAAGATATGATGTTTTCCTACTCGGCTTAGGCCATGGCCAAGTTATTGCACTATGGGTTGAGAGACCAGAATGGATTAACGAGCCGGATTAGCGGGGACTCGAACCCGAAATCTTCAACCGGCGATGCCAACTTGTTTAACCACGATTCCACACGGAGATCATTAATATTAGTTGTTTTACTTCAAACTGTTTCTGTATTAAGCCATAATTGCTCATCAACGTTCGAATTTGTATTTCCTACTATATTTTGCTAAATATGAGTTCCTAATGGGTTGCTCTGTCAAGGCGCGGTCCATTGATGGCTCATGTCTCACAAAATCAAATGAAGTGTTTAATATAAAGTATATAGAGTATGAGTAAGGTTTTATAATTAAGATTCGATTTGATTGAAAAAAAAAATGTTTCAAATTATTCGATAACTCCGAACAAAGTTTTTTCAAAGTATACTATTTCTGCTAATGAACGATAAATGGACTAAACAATAATGAATAACAATATTATGCACATATGTTCCTATAAGGTTTTGTGTGATGTGACGTAAAACAATATATGTTTTTATGTTTATGATCCTTTGTTAAAACATTTCCGAAGAATCGTCGACAATTAAGGCTGTCAATATTGTGACAAAAATACAGTAACTTTACCAAAAAATCAAAGTACTTTTTTATATTTCAAAATTCGAAACCTACATGTTGATAAGATTTATACAAAAAATGGAAAGCTGATGGAAGGCGTTCTGTGCGTGCGTACAATCAACACTCCATAATCTGCTAAAAAAGTCTTATTTTATTTATTGTCTATGGAAACACTCCCGGGAAATTCACTTCAAATTTTTGCGTTGGTTATAAACTAGCTTAGTGGCAAGAATTGGCTTGGGTACGTTCACAATACTTTGTATTTCACGCAAGGAACCACGATGTACAACTGTTTATTTCTCTTCGTAACGTATTTCTGTTTTATAAGTAAAGCGACTTGTTATAATGGACGGCATATCGCATCTGCCAAATACTATGGTGAAGGTGGGTAAATTATATTTTATTGATTTTTTAAGATATTTAGTGAAGTAGGTTGCGGACTCCAGCATTCACCCAATACTTTTCTAATGTATTACTATGGCTGGGGCTTCAATTAGGTGACGTATACAAGTTAATTCGAATCGTTAATCGGTAACATGAACAAATACATGCATAATGAAGTGAAATGCTCAGTGCTACGATGAAGATAATCAGATTAATATTTTGTTTTTTGTATATTTATATATGGATTTTTCCGGGAATTCTTGTCATTATCTTCACCCATTAGGCTGCTCAGTTTTGAAGTACCATAATGTATTTCATGCGTATTGTGAGTGGCAAATAAACGCATGCGAGTAGACGGCTTTGCCTGTATCACAATGCGGCTGCGACTGGTGCACAAAACTACAGTTGACTATGTGTTCATTTGGTTGACATTCAGGCACTTGACCTCGTGTAGTAAGACCGTGCATAAGTACTACCTGTTAAAGCGTATATTTAAAACCATATGAGCAAGTCGCGTAAAAGATAAGAAATCATTTCCTGTTGGACCGCTTCCAATGTAAATTTTGAAGTTAAATTGAAAATTTATGCTCTCAGCTGGGAGCAGTTGCATCTTCATTTTGATATGGTGCGTGGGTGGGGGGGTACCATCTCGTCAAAATGGGCGTAGACCAGCCAAAAGATCATTTGGAAATAGCATGTCAATTGCACAACACTAAAAGCAAACCGTAAATCGCACTGGGGTGGTCTGGTATTTGTTATTAAAAAAAAATGGTTTCAAGCTTGAAAATAGGCTTAATAAGATATGTCCTATGCATTTTTTTATAAATGGGTAGATCTTTCTTGTTCTTTTCTAGATACTTACAAGAAACTAGAGTTTATAGGGCATGAATGCCAAATTTAGATTCAAAGTCGAATTAGATTCGAATAAAATAACTCATTCGTATGTTTTTATGATTCTATTTATATTGGGGAAAGATTTTCTAAATAAATAAAGTGTGGACTTAATTTTTTTTTTTGACTGACTGCTCATTGTTAACCGGGCTCTGTGCGTATCAATTTTAATTTATTCAAATTCTTTCAAGTTTTATTAGATCGACTTAGATCGTTTTTCTTCAATACCTTTTATGAAGAAGTCAAGTATTACCAGAATTTCTCCGGTAAGGTTAGTGTTCGGAAAACGACGACAATTAGTGGTCCAAGTTACTTTGAAGAAGAGAAACAATGATCAGTTTTCAAGTTTTTCTTTCGTTGTACGTTTAAAATGCTTTCTTTTTTACAGCTTTGCCCGATCCGCTTCAAACTGTGACCCACACGACAAGTAAGTCTAAGACATTGATCTAAAAATAACTAAAGTATGCAAAGGCAATTATTGAAGGTATATTGTCATGTAACATTTACTAAGTTTACACGACTTGTTACCAACGAAATGAAAGTATTGCTTTTTCTGCACTACAAACATATACACTTAAAAACTGTCCTAATCGTAATATCAAGCAAGATCGAAACAAGCGTCAGAAGTTGCGAACTAAAGACCAATGATGGCAAAAAGAGAAATAAAATGCAAAACCAACAGAAAGGCATTTGGGTTTGGTGGCAAATATTATGTTAGTATGTCTCCAGTATTATATTTGATTGTCTATATGCTACATGTATAAATTTAAAATTATACATTTTAAAGTAGTACCGATGCCAGTAATACACACCATCCGTGCAAAGGCAATTTATTGAAGTTATATTGTCATGTAACATTTACTGAGTTTACACGACTTGTTACCAACGGAATGAACGTATTGCTTTTTCTGCACTACAAAAATATACACTTAAAAACTGTCCCAATCGTAATATCAAGCAAGATCGAAAGCAAGCGTCAGAAGTTGCGAACTAAACGACCAATGATGGCAAAAAGTGAAATAAAATGCAAAACCAACAGAAAGGCATTTGGGTTTGGTGGCAAATATTATGTTAGTACGTCTCCAGTATTGTATTTGATTGTCTATAGGCTACATGCATAAAATAAAAAATATACATTTTAAAGTAGTACCGATGCCAGTAATACACAGCATCCGTGAGTATAGTGAATAAAGTTTAGCTTCTTAACGTTATAGAGAAAAGTGGGATTGCCCGTGTTTTCAATTGGTACAAATCTTTATCTTTACAGCTGTTCCGCTGTCACAGCCGAAGCCATTTGTGCAACCCATCCGTAAGTATTGACTTCTATTTTTTGAGTAGCTACAGTGCCAGTGTCAAGCTTTGTATCATCTCGCATTTTTGAATGAATCTCATTGGCAATAATTGTACTAAGCACTTCTTGTTATTTTCGATGGAATTCAGTATTGTTTTTAGTGTTTTATTGCCGTCTCTTAGTGCCCCTTTTCGGATGGGGTTCTCTCATGTCAAGGCTGTGCCCCGGCGCCAGACGGACAGGGATAGAATTGTTGAAACAACATTATCTTTCTGGTTTGACTTAGCCTACCAGAGCCATTACACTCTGGATTGAATGGTAGGCATAAATTATCGAGCTATTCAACATGCGATGGTTTGTTTATGTCTCCATTATCAAGCACCATCTTTCGTCAACGGAGCTAATATGAGCATAACTAACTGGCCGTTACGCTGCCAAAGAAACTTGGTGACAATGCAATTTTGAGCTCCATATTATCACTTATATATTCGTAAGCACTTCCGGTTACGTTTACGTTTTGCTACAAACATTACAGTCACCAACAGTCACCGATTTTTCTTGTTATAAATAAATCAACTACTATGTAAAAAGCGTTTTTCGTAAAATATCCTTATTATCGCGGGTTGAAGTCCATTCAATATTATGGATTATTTCAATAATTCATCCGAAATGATCTCACTGCCGTTTTCTTTCACGAGTCTGTCTATCCCCCACTAAAATAATATCAATATACAAAACCTTAGTGCTTTTTAAATCCATCAATATTTTTATACAGCAGTACCATTGCCGCAACAGCAACCGTTAGTACAACTCGTCCGTGAGTATTGAATACATCTTCTATTGTTCCCCTGCTTTTTAATACTACTAAACCTATTTGATTTTCGAGAAATATGCCGTGTATGCCTAATCCATAATTTCATGCTGGTTTGTTCCGTTCGCAAAACGTCTATATGCTATAGAAATGTATATGAAAAAAATGTGTTTAATGAAAAAAAAAAATGTACATGCAAAGTTATAAAGTTCAGATTCTTTTTATTTTGAGTCGAATACTATAAGCAAGATGTCGAGCTTGATTAAAAATATTTAGCATTGTTTTAATATTTGTTACAAATGTACATTTGTTAACTTTTGATTACCAATTTACCCAAATACCAATATTTTTTTAAAAGAAGTCATTTCTTGATTATTTTTAGCTCTCAATGCACCACAGCCTATTCGTAAGTTGAACATTTTTAGTCCAATTTTTTTTACAGGATGTTTCTGTTTTTAATAGTATGTCTACCGGGTAGCGTGCACGATGAGGTCACTATTTTTAATGAATGTTATGCAGAAAAACTAAATTGCAGCAAATTCAGGAATCTTGAATGTTATAACTACTGTAAAGCAATGCAATTATAGTACTATGAATTGAATCATGATAATCTTTGAATCATTGAGACATTAACGAAATTTGCCCAATCATAAATTTTCTTTTGTCAAGCATAAGTCCGATATGGACCGCGCATCAGCGGGAGCGATCAATCAATGACTCACTCATAAGAAAAATATTCGTTCAATATTTTTCTGAATTGGTATAGATGTCACCTAGTCTTCCCTTCACAACATTTTTAGAGGTCATTCCTTATCGTATATATGCATCGGAATCTCTCATATCAAAAAGTGGGTCTTGTTTAATCTAAAGCTGAATAGGCATGATTTTTTACTATGTAATTAGCTTCAATAGTTCCAAAATTCACTTCGTATGATCACCCATACGTCAATTCAATTCTTTTTTTCAATATATACAATTGTCATATATTGATCTTTTGAATTAAATGCACTCAGTGGCATAAAATTTATAACTAAATCGTGTACATTTTGCCTATTATTATGTTGATTTTTTTTTTTTTTTTGACTAGGCATATACTCTGATAGTTTTGTAAATATTAATTCGGCGAAAATACAGTAAATAAATTTCAAGACGTCAAAAAGTCCAAAACATATAACAATGTACTATCACAAAACATAGTCAATAGGCTTTTGACTGTAGAGCTATGAAATATCGATTCATAAGTAATTTAAACCAATATTTATTTGAGAAGAAATAATATTACATGAGAAGAAAAACAGGTTTTTTTTTTGAACAGCTATTTCTTCGCCCAAACATTTGGTTTTGTCAGGACCATTACGTGAGTATTGAAAAACGTTCCATATATAAATTTTTTTCCAGCGTCTACAACGTTTCAAGTCGGTGCTTTTGATGTGATTCACTGATTTCATCACCACATTTTTCATCCATCATCAAAATAAACAAATGTGGAGCTTATAATCCACTAAAATTAATTCTTTAATATAAGTGTTATAAGCCAAACAGTAATAGACAACAGTGTATAAATTTTTCAATTTTTTTTAAACATGTTAAAATAAATTTGACTAAAATCAAGAGGTTTTGTTGTATTTTTCTTCTAAAATAAAAGAATTCACCTCCTTTTCCAAGTTTTTGTTCTTTTAAATCATATAATTATTGATTCGAACAACCGAAATGAATGGTCTTTCCCTAGTCATGAACCTGTAAAAAAAAACAAAAACTTGCAAAATGAAATTGAATCATCTTATGTTAACGACACACTCAAAATGCTATAAAATTAGTTTTTTTTATATATTTTTACCCAAATAAAGGGAATTTGAAGACACAGTGCAAATAGTTTGTTTTTAGCTATGCTAGTGAATTTGCCGTGACTATTTTTTTTTACTTAAAAAGCGTCGACAAATTTTATTAAAAAATGACATTAGCAATTTTATGGAAATAGGAATTCGAACTAGTTGAAATCAAATTCAAGCTTCTAAATGCTCGATATTTCTCTTTTGGTATCGCATTCTTTTTAATTTCATTTCAGATATATCGTTACCAATAATGGCTATGGAAGCAACGGCATGTGAGTCACATTTATTTAAAAAGAAGTATCTTCTTGCTAAAGAATTGTATAGTTTGTTTTTATTTTAAAAATTCACCAGACAAAACTTTGATAAATGATTTGAAATGTAAAACAAATATTCAATATTTCGGCTTATACTTATATTCGCGATGCAATGAAAATATACAGCTTACTTAAGTCAAATTATTGAATTTGTACTGATTTTCATATATTGTTGGTCCAAATCTATCTTTAGAGCGTGTTTTTGCGATTTTTGTTTGACTTTACTACTCAGCTTCGGCTGAGTAATTTTCGCGAGTAACTAACGATTCCAGGATAATTCTAGGTAATCTCTGATTTTGAACGTTTTCAACTTGTCTTACAACCCTGTCAGCTTATCAAAATGAAAGTGAAAAAAGTTGTATTACCATGCTTAGTTTAGTATGAGTCATCGATGGATTGCGCCGCTCAGACACGGATCATGAGATTTATGCTTGGCCAATTAATATTCTTTTCAATGAGTCATGGCATGGCATATATATATTTCAACAGCCACTCATTTGAGTGTATCATCTGCCACCAGAAACAAAGTTAGTATTGATGGAGGATATGACTTTTCCGTCTCGTCCAAGTTCAACCTGCGATAACAACATGTTAACCAATGAGCCAACGCTTCCATTACGAAGTTTATTTACGCCAGTGTACATTTGTACCCGCCGCGTATATAATAACGTATGTACTCATCCGCGTGCTTGACGTACCAATATTGTTTTTCTACTTGTCATACTACGCATCTTCGCCAAATTAAACGCTCCTGTGGATGGAGCTGATTTGTGTGGCCACATACATATGCCCGAGTGTTACAAAGATAATTGGTAACAAGTTGTCAGATTATGATCAAATTAATCAAGGGCCTTCTTCTTTGATATCTATTATAATAAATTATTAGTTAAAAAACAAGTAGGTCAGAAACACTAAATGTAGTAATATCAACAAGTTGCCGAAGCAATATTACAACAATATATATATATATAGTAAACATAGCTTCATACAACGTATACACGAAAAGTGTGAGCTTAAGTTATGGCAAAAAATTAAATCTATATCAGCAGCACGATAGACGATACAATATGTATAATGTAAACTTGCTTGCTGGGGAAATCGCGGCAGGCATTATTTTTAACAATTTTCTGGTGTCAGAATACGCTATATGCATACAATTTTTATTGCAATGTGCGCACTGTCTTAATTGTTTTAACGTTGACATCGCAGGTTGAAAATCTTGAGGTCGAGTTCCAGCAAGTTTGGCTTGCTAATTCAAGACCATCACTCATCCCAGAGTGTAATAACTTGATTAAGCTGGCCCGAACCGGAATATGACTGTACTTTTTTGTTATTGAAATTCACTTTGAGCAATGCGGGAAAAGTGCCTAAAAGAAATAACTAACGACCACATAATACCAAAGATCTAGTAAAAGATGTATAGAAAACAATTTCACTCTATACAGAAAACAGCGCAAACCGAACTAAACCGCCATGATTAAATGCAGTGAGTGGTTCTGACCCTGACCCTTTTGGACCATAAGTGATCGTTGGTATAGGACCTTGCGCGTGGTGATGCAGTAAGTCGATTGATTCTAAAATCAGTGAACGTTGTTTTACAGTAACGATGCCACAGCAATTACAGACAGTAGTACAACCCATCCGTGAGTTTGCATTGTATAAATACTTCATCATTTCAGCGAATTTTCTTTTATTTTTTATTCCATTACTGGCTTGAGCACAATTGAATCATTTGATATTCGAATAAAACTCGGATATTTTTTCGAATCGGATCGAATCCCTTTTTTTATACGAATAGCAACTGTCTTCGTTTTACCCCTTTCAGTTTTCCCAATAATCAAAATCGAGAAATTTGTATCTTTAGTAACCAATAAGAATATAAAATACATAAACTTTACTCCATTCTTGCTACTTCATTTGATGCACCAATAAATTGAACCAGCATCGATATCATTTAAGACATATTTTATGACAAACATTTTTTTCCAAATTCCTTGTACAAATTGTTCATATGACCAATTTGCGACTGATTCGAACAGTTGATTCATCGAATCGAATTGAATTACCGAATTGAGACGCCATGAATTTATTTTAATATACCAATTCGTCACCCCCCCCTCATTATTCATTCATTTTAAAATTAAAATGTAAAATACTTTTCCTGCAATTCTATTTAAAAATATTTACTTGGTTTCATGCAGATCAAAATGATTTTTTTCGTACAAAGCGACATTATTTTTCTTAAAATAATACTTTGATATTTTTTTCCGATATTTATTTAAACTTTTTATGGCTACAATTACATTTAAATCAGATGCAGTGGCTCCAATTCTATTTGGTATGCAAGGAAACGGTAAGTTATCTTCCTTACTTAAAGCTTGTAAACGTGTGCAAATTTTTTCACGTTTTTTGCATGAAATTAGACTTCAATTTGAAAAAATTGATACTAATACTTGACGTAAGTGTTCATTATTTTAGCATGTGCAAGCATGCATAACAGTTCGCTAATATTAACAGTCGAATTGATGAAACTGTGCTGTTGTCTGATTATAATGCCCATTTTGCCCCTGAAAAAATCATCGACTATATATAACATTAAAAATTTTATGTGCATATCCTACTCAAATCGAAAATTTTATGGGCCACTGATAAACCGCGTCTTGACGGCCCTATTCATCAGTGAACCATCCTTGACAAAACATGTTTCCTTACTTTCTGACTTGAACATATTTTTTTGTATAATCATTTCCTATAGTGAGATTTCTACCATCTAACCATATTCCTGGCTCAACTAATTCGGCAGCAAACAATAATTTCTTATGTGAGTAAGATATTTGTTACCTTTATTTCGAGATGTCGGATGTCAATAATTCCTTCTTTGCAACATGACAACGCGTTTAATAATCAAAACTCGGACAAAAAGAGAGAACTTTCCTTTCATTTTATTTAGTTACAATCCTTGCATACTTTGAATACCCAAATTGTAATGCTGTTCAGATTTACATTGCATATGGGCAACAGATGTTATTGAATTATTTAAATATGTTATCAAATAAAGCTACTGATAAGCACAAAGAGGTACTGCCTTTATTTAGTGAGTACATTGGCGACACGTAAATAAGTATATTCATTCAACAGAAATCACATTCCGTTTCATTGTAATTTTCTGAACTAATGGAAATTATTGCGCAAGGTTCATTAAGCATTCCCTTCACACCATGTTTTTTGATAGAAAGGTTTTAAATATACTGACTATAGCCGATATATTGAATGTAAAAAACCTAAAAAAAAAATTGAAAGGCCTTTTTCAAGGAAATTTAAGTGTTCACTCATGCATTGGAGATACCATATCAAAACAATAAAGTAAGAATAAGTGTAAGATGAATTTACATCATCACCCGTATATAAATATATACATACAAATATATAGTTGGTTCTTTTAGATTCTGCTTCTGTCCTCGCCCATAGTGAATTTCAATAAAATCAAAAAAATAATGACCGGATATTCGAATTAAATTAACACTTTTCATGTACAAACTTCTTTTTAAAGCTGCACTGTTTCCTCCACAGCAACATAGTGGTGAGTTAATAATTAAGAAAAAATATTGCATATTAGCGGCTACTACAGGGAATTGCTCAAAGTGATACACTCAGAATAGCATTGTTTTTATTAGCTGTAGGTAATATTATTTTTCATTTTAGACATTCCTTTTTAATTTTTATTATGAATGTTTTTGACATCCCACCAATATTTAGGTATAGACAAAACGTTCAGTATAACTGTTCCCTTTATTAAAAGATTGGCTCATATCCTTTTTATCAACTCATGCCCCAAGTATAATGAGTTTCATGAATGTAAATAAATTATGCCTCCAGAGAAAGATCGAGTTGATGAATCGCCTCAAGCCCGCCCACAATATGTTGATTATCTATTCCTATTACATTTTTCAAACCTTTGTGTTATGCGTTTTCTATTCTATTTGTATTGAGCAAAGGAGATAGTTGTCCAAAAAACGTTCTTTACAACTTTTGTAGGGATTTTGGTTGACATCAATTAATTTAACAAAAAAAATTAATCGCAATCTTTTTTATCAGGCGACGATCTCATAATATCAACTGGTACGTATAAAATGTATTTTTGTTCAGTTTGTGTGCATAACATAAAAGATACAGATTCTCGACCAAATATATTGGCGAAGCGTATAATGCAAACTCTGACGAAAATAAGGCATTTGGCAGTTTTATATATTATTTAAAATAATTAGTTGATAGAAATAAATATTGAATTTTTTTCAACTCTTTCCGTTTTTCATTGATTGAATCACATCTTATTCTCCCATTTATACACCAGGTTTTGAAAGTTTCCTATATGGAGAAGATGGTAAGAGCCTCCGTATCTTTCATTTAAAGTGATTGTATAACTATTTGTCGATACCAGGAAAATGGATTAAAACTAATATAAAATTTCCAAAAAAAAAAGAAAAGCAGATCAATTTGTTAAACTAAGGACTCAGCAACCGCATAGAAATAAGCCAATAATATAGAAACTGTATCTGCTTTATTGTTTAAAAAAAATCGAAATTCAAACATTTCCATGTTTTGAACCCAAATATTACTTCATTATTAAACATTTATTTGTTTCACTCATTGCAGCTATTTATCTTGTGGCATTAAAAGAATTCTTTATCGAAGTTCGCTGTAAGGAAGCCCAGAATCAGCGTGTAAAAACTAATGGTAACACAAAAGGCAAAGAGTTTCCAGAAATGTAGTGTCAGCAACAGCCCCTAAAAGGGGCCATCCCATGCAGAACTAGTCCACTATGATAAAGTGCAATAAGTGGTAACAACCCTGAACAATAATAAAATCTATTGTTTATTACCTTGATTAAGTTAAAACAGGACTTCAACACGGGGCTTTTTTGCTAATTAAAGAGACTGGAAATAAATTTAATTGAAACTTTTTTTGGAAAACAAGCAAATGAATAATACAATCATTTATATTGTTCAATGGGGATATTTATCGCTAAAACAGTCTTTTGAACTTTTCCATTTTTATGAAAATTCATTAACGAAAGCTTGTTGTTCAGGCGGCGATCTAATAATATCAATTGGTAAGTATTGAACTTTATCCATGATTATAATTTCCTTTTAGGCGAGGCTTTGAGTAAAAATTAAAGAAAATCATTTCCAGGCCAAATGGTAAAATATATTGTGAACTCATTATAAAATTGGGCATTTTTATTTTCCACTGTGACATAATAATAGACATTTCAAGTACATTTGAAGTAATTGTAAAAAATTTAAAATCTCAAACAGATTTGATGGAACGTTTTATGTATGGACATTGAGTAATAATGGAGTGTAACTCTTGCATGGGAGAGGGACAAATTCGTTTTGACGATTTCCCATTCTTGTCCAAAAGGTCAATTTTATAGTTATTTTTTTATAATTTCACCTAGAAGAAATATTTTAAAATTAGAAATTCTAATGCATTTTTGCTGCAATGTCGAATTACGCATTTGTAAGTCATATTACTTTTTGTTTTTTTTATCGGCTGAATGCAGACCTTCTAGAACATATATTATTTTTAATTTCATTTGCATCTATTTACACCACATCAGGGGTTGATAATTTTGGTATTGGTGGCGGTGAGTGTCTTCGTATATCGTATTAAAATTATTGTTTTTATCATAGTAAAAAGTAATTCAGCCCTCGATTGCGATGTATCTAATTTTGAATACTCTTAATGTGAATTTTAAAATCTTATCTGTTTACTTGGTAATTACTGAGATACCGCTATGATTAAGTGATCTTTAATTGGTTGATTACTTTGTTTGCGTCTGGCTCACGGCTCAAGGCTATGTTGCCTTGTATCTAGTATTTACTATTCAGTTCATCTTGTGCTCAGCTGTGCAAGAGTTGATTGAAGCCTAGCCTTGATTCCAGAGTTGTAGTTTGAATAGTATACTGCAATGCTAGACTTGGAACGCTGCAAATTGTCCCAGTCAGAAATTTTTTTGTCAAAATATCTTTTTTACTTGGGAGTCACCGTGGCTTTACCTAAACAAAATCAATTGCATGATGGGGCTGGTATAAATTGTTATTAACTTATTATAAATTAACGAATATAAAAATTTTATTTGTCTAGCATGTAACTGACCGACTGAGCACAAACTATTTCTGGCAGCATAGTAAACTTACATATAACGAAAAAACATTTTTTATTTCTAAAACGCTTCGTGTGGGAGAGAGAAAAAAGTTAAATTAGGAACATTGTTTTTATTAAATATTTTCGATGATTCTCAAGAAAATAAATGAAAACCCTTATAGATAGAATAATGAATAATTCGAATATAACAACGTTTTTGAAAAAAAATTCTTTTCGACGCGGAATATGTGTTGATGTCATGTTGTAAGATAACTTTATAAAAACAACTGAAAAAATCTTCTAATCAAACCCACTTTAAGTAAGACCAGAGGAAGGCTACCCTTTGCAATAACCAACTTGTTGGCACTAAAGGACTCACCATAAAATGTAGTTTCTGCAACCGCAAATCGGAAAACATCTCAAAGGAAAATTTTAATTTTAACAATAGAGCACATTGTTCTTGGGCAGAATGTTCTTTGAAAATAGAAAGTTTTCTTTTTCATATATACCTCTACAAACATCACAAATAGAAGGAGAGGACACGGTTATAGCAATTGGTAAATATTGAAATAAAAAAACTAAAAAGACGAGTTTTTGAAATTTATGGTCAATTGATTGAGTAGTTCGGATTTTAAGTCGAATCTTTGGATTTTCATTACTCAAATCACAATAGGACTAGATTCATTAAAACAGGATTTCTGATGATATGAAGTTTTCAATTCAGTTCAAACTGGCTAGTATAAGATACCTTTAAAAATATATTTCTTAATAGGCCTCTTTTTAATATTATTTACAAAGATCTGATTGTCCCAATTTTCAAGGCAAAATTGTTATATAAGGAAATGGTTTTGCATGATGAAGGCAACAGAAAACTTTTAATTTCTCAAACTTTCAATTATATTTTTCTATTTAATATATATTTGTAGCCGTTTGCAAAAGAATATTATTTCCGATTTGTAAATACATCGCGTTCTGAAACTTTTTGATATACACTTGTTTTCTAAAACTTGGTTACATTTTCTTCCGATAACATTCAATATGATTAGTGCCAAAGAAAGGCGATTTTACCACTGACATTTACAAATCCTTCCTAAATTTGAAAATATTTTGAATTAAATTTTTCACTTTCAGTAACATCCAACGCTTCAAGCAACTTCAGAAGTAGCGTCCAAATAAAACCAACTATTTATTAGCTACCCATATGACAAAAATCTGGCAAAAAATTAGTACCAGCACACTGCATTCGAACGTGGAAAAGTTCCAATAAGATAAATTTTTATATAAATGTTTCTATAAAATAAATACCGAGGGGCAGTGTGTAACTGAATATTGCCCGCAACTTATTATTAACAATATTTCGATTCACCCACTAGCTATTGTAAGATATGTAAACTAATGTGAATAGACATAATTAAAAATGAGGATGGAGGTATTGTTACGAATAGTAGTGTTACGAATAGTAGTCTTTTCAATTTTTATGAAACAAAGCATTAGAAAGATGTTATTTAAATGAACCATAAAAGCGATTTGCGTTTGGCTAATTTCGAACTGTTTGTAGAACTCACCTCAAGGGTTCCCCCTACCAACAGACTCTAGGCTTCACGTATACTTCATCCAGGCGATGTTTTCAATAATAGAAGTATTCAATTACTGCAAATTGAAAGAATTTTTTTTCTCCTTCTGTCATAGGGTACGTGATGAAGTCACATCGGGTCGAGCATATTAATGATATTCAGCTGCCTGTTTACAATAGTTTTCTTTACATTTCCTTTAAAAAGATTTTGTTTACAGCGACTTATTGGTATAATTTTCGTTTGAAGCGAAATTGTCCGAATTATCTTTTGAACAAGTTGTTTGAACTTATAATACCGGCGATACCTTTGTAATGAATGTGGGAATATATGTATTTATTTTTTTAATTCTGATGACCACAAAATGCTGTTTTGCGAAGTGCTTAATTTTAACAATAAACGAATATTCGTTAGGTGGTTCCGTTTCTATTAGTGTGTTCCTGTTAGCTCTACTTTTGCTTTTCTCACTGCAAAATTTAATACAAACATTTTGAATATATTTTTTGTTATTTTTGCAGGTGTTTCAAACGTTTTCTGGGGTGGCGATGGTGAGATTTTTATCAAATTTATTTTTCGCATATTTAAAGATACTACTTGTTAAGTTAGAAATCAAAAAACGCACAGATAATATTTTGATTAGTTCCTCTTTTACACGTTTTTCGGAATAAATAACTGAATTATGTGTGTTGAAAAAGGCTTATGGAACTATTTCAATTCAAGTATTGAATTTACTCTGAATGTAATAAACCTCAACCAAAATGAGTAATATATACACCAGTTTATATAAAATATAAACTTATTAAATGCCAGAGTTGATTTTTTGGATTTGCATTCAAACGGCTTAAAAAAATTGCCAAAAATTATAAAGATTCGCTTTAAAAGAATTTGTATTTATATATGCCTAGTTTAAACTCAGCGCAAATACATTACTTTTTGTCTGGATGCACTCTATATTTTTTTTTATTTTAATTTTCTCACCCCCGACCATATACGATTCCAATAACTGTACTTTGTTGTGTCAGTCTAGCTTGGGATACTTTCCTTTACAATTGCCACTGCTGATGCTGTTCCACGTAGTAGTTTTTCCATTATAATTGCATTTATTTAGTAACTTCAAGATTCATCTTACGATCTTGTTTAAAGAATTTTTTAACATGAATATTTATATATATTTATATTTTTATTGCGTATTTATTTTGTCAACAGACAACGACGTGTTAGTGGGATTTGGACTTGCAAGTAAGTTTCTGATCATTTATTCTTTTATCAAGATTTGGAAATATAATATATTAACACCACATATGAATATCTCATTTTATATACCACCTATGTAGTGAGACTTCTATGATTGTGTTTCATCCCAATATTAAACATTTTTATAGTGATTCTAATTACTCAACCAGGGCTGTACAAACGATGCTTCATATTTGCACTCGTTTCGAATGTCTATACAGATGATCTTTATCGGGGTAATGTAAGAACGCCTGTATAAACCCTCGAAACATTGGCAAAAATAGAACATCGTTTGCACGTCACTGGCTGAGCAATTAGAATAACTATGAATATCCCTGATGGCAATCACCAAATCCTTAAATTTATTTTTCAAATTATACTTATACCCTCGCTGCAGTTAAATACATAGTATATGTCGCAATATTTTTAGATCTTCTACGAGGGGATTCGGGTGATACATTGACAGCCCCATTAGGTAATATTAAAGTTAAATTTTGATTTAAATGTAGTGTCTGCAACGGCCTCTAAGAGGAAAACATCAAATGCAAAACCTGTAGAAGAAATTAAATGAAGCAATAAAAATATAAAGAAACATGTTGGTTTGAATGCGGTTTACATGCATACGTACTTACGTACAATCATTTTACGCATCATAAAACTGAAAGTGCTGAATAATGTTTTTTGCCTAAGTTTGTTTTCATTTGCTGTGGGTAATATTCATGTATTCCCCCTTGAATTTTATTCTTCAAATATATACTTATTATTCAAAATAATTAGTTGATAAAAGTGCATAATTATCTTCCCTTAACTCTTTCCGTTTTGCATTGATTGATTCACATCTTTTTCTTATATTTATACACCAGGTTTTGAAAGTTTCTTATATGGCGAAGATGGTGAGAGTCTTTTTCATTTAAACTTGAGCTGCTAGTAAAACTATTTTTAGATACCGAGATAACGGATTAAAAATAAGATTATATTTTTGTAAAAGCCGACCAATATTTGTTTAAACTCAAGACTCGACAACTGTATAAATCATTTAAATCAATTTTTCATTGAAGTTCTTTCTAAGCAAGCTCAGACGCAGCGTGTAAAAAAACGCCAAGTAATGGTAACTCAAAAGGTAAAAAGATTCTACAAATATGGTGTCAGCAACTGCCTCTAAGAGCAAAACATCACATGCAGAAATTGTTCACTATGGTGAAGGGCAATAAGTGGTAACAACCGTGAACAATAATAAAATCATATATTATTTCTTACCTTGATTAAGTGTAAACAGAACGTCAGAAGGTGACTTTATTTCTGATGAAAGCGACTTGAAATCAATTTAATTAAAACTTTTTTTGAAAAATGAGCAAATGAATAATACAAATGTTCATACAGTTTGTCCGTCCGTCCTCTTTTGCATTTATTATGGTATTCATAAATTTATTGAAAAAAAAGCTTGTTGTTCAGGCGACGATCTAATCATCATTTTATATATATATATATATATATATATATATATATATATATATATATATATATATATATATATATATATATATAGATATATTTCAATGCATAATTGTTTTGTTAACAGACTGATCATTTATGCTTTTATCAAGATTAGCAAAAAAATAATATGTCAATACACCACATATGAATATATCCTTTTAAATCAATTACGTTTATATTGATTGTGTCGTGTTTTTATTTGTTTGCAAGCCATTCCTGTAGTTACATTACTATGATTGTGTTTCATTCCAATATTGAACATATTTATAGTCAGTCTAATTACTTAATCAGTGCTTTGCAAACGAAGCTTCATATTTGCTCTCGTTTTGAATGTCTATACAGTTGTTTTTTATCAGATCAATGTGAGAACGCTTGCATAAACCTTCGAAACATTGGCAAAAATAAAATACGTTTGCACATCACAGACTGAGCAATTAAAATCACTATGAATATTCCTGGCAGTAATCCCTAAATCATTACATTATATTGTTTAAAATTCTATTTTCACTTTTTCTGCAGTTAAATAAAAATATTTCGCGATTTTTAGAACTTCTACAAGTGGATTTTGATAATACATTTACAGCACCATTAGGTAAATTTAATTTATATGTACTATGCACTTGTTTGATTGTAATATGATCTAACTAACGAAATTTTTAGGGTAATTTTTTTTATTTGAAATCGAAACAAAGAAAGATCGATATTGCAATTCTAATTGTATTCTGATAATTTACTACAAAATGTACCACCACCAGAAACTTCATTTGTGAACTTCTTAAAAAGAGCTAATAAAAATAGTTTTCTGTTTTATCTGCAAAAATTTAAATACCATTATCACGCTCTTCTTGTTGTCTTCTTGTTGCTCTCTTATAGATGATAAATATTAAATTTGTTGTCTCTTTTGTACGTCAGATCATTCAAACTATCTTCTCAATGGTTACAGTGAGTATTTATTTTCAGTATCAATCTACTTTTTCACAAACAAATAGGGGTAGTATTGTTGTAAAGTCATGATCTTTTTATTTTTGTTATGCCAAAATTAGTTATGATACCAAGGGTAAAATATGCACAAAGCTTATATTTGCCCCAAATTGGGGATGAGCCGATCACTTTCACAAATTACCACAATCAAGATTATAGGATAAAGCTTGCAATAGAATAAATGATAAACAACGTGGAATATTGTAAATTTTAAGTTCGTGTTGAACAAAAATTCCTTCACTAATTGGTGTTAGCACTGTGTATGCGTGATACTACGCCCTTCAATATTTGTACTTTCGAATACGGTCTGTTATTTTGTGCTTGACTTAATAGTGGCGACTCTTTGCTACCTTACGTTCCACTAATAGATAATGAAAAAACTTGAGTGATATCAGTAAATCCATACGCACATGATCATAATAAAAGTTATATATTAACACTCAAGCTTAACATTGACTTCTATAACAACTTGTTTTGAGATTTCAAATATAATTATATTCTGTTATGAAATAATCAAAACTATTCAAATTTGAATTCCGGAAATCAGAATCCCATGTTCAAATTTTCCTGAAATGAAAAAAATCGAAAAAGATCTAATACAATATATTGTTATATATACAGATAAACTTGTTTTAAAAGTCGTCAATTTTTTTTGCGGATGTGCCGCTTCAGGTACAACCTATCCGTGAGTCATTCAAAATGATTTCCGTCATAACTTTTCATGAATTGTATTATAATTATAAAGAAATATTAAATGTTCACTTAACTTTCCATTGTATCACTACATCTTCACATTCACACGTCATTTTGTAAATCAATTAAAGTTTTCTCATAAAGGCGTTTTCTTTCATTCAAATGTTGAGATGCCATGAAGGTGTTAAACGGATATATTAATATTTATTTCAGCTGCACCAATGTCGCAACAGCAACCATTGGTACAACCCAATGGTGAGTGTTGAATATTTTATTATTTTCGTTGCTCATATACGTTTTCATTTAAACTTATAAATGTAAGAATTTAAAAATGTGTTGAACAGATATATAGATTTTTCAAAAGCACTAGTGGCGCAAAAGCAGTCTTTGGCCTAAACAAGACTTTTAAAAGGATATATTAATCTATTTTCAGCTGCATCGCTACCACAACAAGAACCATTCGAGCAACCCTAATATGGGTTTTAAAAACATCCTAATATTACTACTACTTACTGATAATATTGCTCGCATGCAATTTAACTAGTGGTTTGGGATGTTATAAAAATATAAAACGTATATTCGAACTGATTAACAACATCTATTTGATCCCATTTGCCAGCAGTACCAATACCGCAACAACAACCGTTTGTACAAACAAACGTGGAAGTTGAATACCTAATACATTTTTTGTTGCTCACATGCGTTTTTACTCAAAGTTGAAACTGTTTGAACAATCAAATATTCAACCTAAGCAGCGTTTTTTAACTTATTTTTTATTATTATTGCTGAAATTAAATTTCTAGAATGATTAAAATCAATATAGTTACAATTATACTCGAAGTATTCACAATATATTGTTAATATAGATAGATATATGCATATTTTCAAAACCGTATTAAACTTATTTTTGGGAAAGTATACTCAAACGATTTATATTCAATTTTTAAAAATATGCTATGAAAGTACTGGTGTATAATTCAATAAAAATATTAGTCCTCGAGATCAATTTCTGAGAAATTTCTGAATTTTTTTCTTTTTCAAATGGAGACGTGAAACGATCAAACCCAAAATAAAACTATAATAATCATTTACTAAAGAGTATTTTTAGTCTACAAATTTACAATAACAAAACCCTAACTTTAATTTTTAACAGTTTCTATATAAGTTTTTTGATTCATCATTTTACAATTGCACGACAGGTCATTTTTCGTATATTTTCTGTTGTAATAATTGGTATTTATTTCCAGTTTTCCATCTGATTGTATTACCGTGAGCCTATAAACGAACGGACTTAATGTTTTTTGGAAAGTCATGTTGTTTTCGTTTTGATAGAGCCTACTCACAATATGTCACGCTACGTTGAGTGTGAACGAAACTTTATAATGCTGTCGAAAAAGTTGTTTGTGAGCAGAGTGCATGTTGAAAAAAAATAATATTTGAAAAAAATAAATGTATGTTATCAGTTCTATATGGTAGACTGACATACATTGCGTCATTTTCCAGGTGATTCGTATATTAGAATATATTCGAGGATTTTCGTATGTGATCATATATATATAATCGAAATGAAATTAATTTAAGATCCCTCAAGTGAAGTTTTTGTTGGTGATGGTAAGTATATCTTTATAACATTGTTATATAGTTTTCAACTTATATTCACACTCAGCGAAAGTAAAACGGAATAATCATATTATAATGATCTATTAAAAATAATGACGCATATTTCAAAGCTTGTATAATCTGGAGCTGTGTAAGTTATCTAAGGTTTTTGAGCTTTTTTATTCTATGAATCTTCCTGAAAAAAATTTGATAAAATATTTAAAAATATATTCATATTTAATTACCGGATGTAATATTTCAGGCCATAGAATATGGAAATCGAATAATTGCGTGTACAAAATTTTAAAACTTATATTGCCTTTTATCTGACGCAAAAAAACATGAGTTATAAATAACATTGTCTATTATCAAAGTACACTTAAGTGTAATTTTACGATGTAATCTTTTTATATTGCTCCTATTTATTTCTATTTTCTTTTATTCTATTTGGAGGAAGAGGACATACATATGTTTTCAATATAAAATCTAATCCAGAACTTCAGAACTCACATGCTCTCAAATACTGAACTATTTTCTATAAGTAATATTTTTAATGAAAAATCGATAAAATTGTTTTATTGTCATTTGAGTCGTAGCGATGCCGGAATATGCAATCTTTTTGGCATGAACATTAAAAAAAAACGAGCGTTTATATAAATAAAAATCACAAAGATTTATTTTTATTTATTTATAAATTGCATCGCAGCCATTTTTAGTGGATTTTACAATATTCATCTATGGCTCGGTTGCTTTTGCTCTTCCAGTTTTGTTAGCAATAGTTTGAGTCAATTGGTTTTCTATTTCTATTGGTGAACACCGATTTCTGTCACAATTTAAAAGCTTGATTGATTCGTTTCAACTCGTATTATACGCATATAGATCAGTCTTGTTCAGGCTTTGTTTGTAATATATTTTTATTCGTGCATTTTACTTCCCTTATTACCTCTTAACATTAATCCAGGCTTTGTCACCGTTGAAAAACGTTATGTCGTGATTATTACGTAAAATCAAAGTTTTTTATCAAATTAAAATGCCCACTTATCAAAAGTGATACAATATTGTTAAATTGGTCAAAAAGAACACTATCAAGTTGTAATTTTATTGAGATCCCAGTAATAAACTTATATGTTTTTCAGTGTCATCAGGGAGTGCCAATGATGTTGCAATTGCGGTCGGTATGTATTTGAAATCTTGAATTAAATTACACCGACTCCAAATGCCAGCCACGCAAGATAATCTTCTTGTATTTATGTTTCAATTTGAATTCCGGTTTAGATCTATTCGTCAACAGATTGACAGAGTTTTGGTTCATAACTTGACTCCTGTAACCCCAGCCTATGAACTATAATTGACTTTCAATATCAATTGTTATTAATGTATTTGATGAAATGTCACGTAATTCGGTCAAAGTTTTGTATCTGAAGTAGGTCGGCTTAATCGAATTGTCAGATTAATGAGACAATTATACAACAGAACCTCATTTCATTGTTCACCTACCTTTGTAATGAATGTGGGAATATATGTATTTATTTTTTTAATTCTGATGACCACAAAATGCTGTTTTGCGAAGTGCTTAATTTTAACAATAAACGAATATTCGTTAGGTGGTTCCGTTTCTATTAGTGTGTTCCTGTTAGCTCTACTTTCGCTTTTCTCACTGCAAAATTTAATACAAACATTTTGAATATATTTTTTGTTATTTTTGCAGGTGTTTCAAACGTTTTCTGGGGTGGCGATGGTGAGATTTTTATCAAATTTATTTTTCGCATATTCAAAGATACTACTTGTTAAGTTAGAAATCAAAAAACGCACAGATAATATTTTGATTAGTTCCTCTTTTACACGTTTTTCGGAATAAATAACTGAATTATGTGTGTTGAAAAAGGCTTATGGAATTGAATTTACTCTGAATGTAATAAACCTCAACCAAAATGAGTAATATATACACCAGTTTATATAAAATATAAACTTATTAAATGCCAGAGTTGATTTTTTGGATTTGCATTCAAACGGCTTAAAAAAATTGCCAAAAATTATAAAGATTCGCTTTAAAAGAATTTGTATTTATATATGCCTAGTTTAAACTCAGCGCAAATACATTACTTTTTGTCTGGATGCACTCTATATTTTTTTTTATTTTAATTTTCTCACCCCCGACCATATACGATTCCAATAACTGTACTTTGTTGTGTCAGTCTAGCTTGGGATACTTTCCTTTACAATTGCCACTGCTGATGCTGTTCCACGTAGTAGTTTTTCCATTATAATTGCATTTATTTAGTAACTTCAAGATTCATCTTACGATCTTGTTTAAAGAATTTTTTAACATGAATATTTATATATTTATTTATATTTTTATTGCGTATTTATTTTGTCAACAGACAACGACGTGTTAGTGGGATTTGGACTTGCAAGTAAGTTTCTGATCATTTATTCTTTTATCAAGATTTGGAAAAATATAATATATTAACACCACATATGAATATCTCATTTTATATACCACCTATGTAGTGAGACTTCTATGATTGTGTTTCATCCCAATATTAAACATTTTTATAGTGATTCTAATTACTCAACCAGGGCTGTACAAACGATGCTTCATATTTGCACTCGTTTCGAATGTCTATACAGATGATCTTTATCGGGGTAATGTAAGAACGCCTGTATAAACCCTCGAAACATTGGCAAAAATAGAACATCGTTTGCACGTCACTGGCTGAGCAATTAGAATAACTATGAATATCCCTGATGGCAATCACCAAATCCTTAAATTTATTTTTCAAATTATACTTATACCCTCGCTGCAGTTAAATAAAAAGTATATGTCGCAATATTTTTAGATCTTCTACGAGGGGATTCGGATGATACATTGACAGCCCCATTAGGTAATATTAAAGTTAAATTTTGATTTAAATGTAGTGTCTGCAACGGCCTCTAAGAGGAAAACATCAAATGCAAAACCTGTAGAAGAAATTAAATGAAGCGATAAAAATATAAAGAAACATGTTGGTTTGAATGCGCTTTACATGCATACGTACTTACGTACAATCATTTTACGCATCATAAAACTGAAAGTGCTGAATAATGTTTTTTGCCTAAGTTTGTTTTCATTTGCTGTGGGTAATATTCATGTATTCCCCCTTGAATTTTATTCTTCAAATATATACTTATTATTCAAAATAATTAGTTGATAAAAGTGCATAATTATCTTTCCTTAACTCTTTCCGTTTTGCATTGATTGATTCACATCTTTTTCTTATATTTATACACCAGGTTTTGAAAGTTTCTTATATGGCGAAGATAGTGAGAGTCTTTTTCATTTAAACTTGAGCTGCTAGTAAAACTATTTTTAGATACCGAGATAACGGATTAAAAATAAGATTATATTTTTGTAAAAGCCGACCAATATTTGTTTAAACTCAAGACTCGACAACTGTATAAATCATTTAAATCAATTTTTCATTGAAGTTCTTTCTAAGCAAGCTCAGACGCAGCGTGTAAAAAACGCCAAGTAATGGTAACTCAAAAGGTAAAAAGATTTTACAAATATGGTGTCAGCAACTGCCTCTAAGAGCAAAACATCACATGCAGAAATTGTTCACTATGGTGAAGGGCAATAAGTGGTAACAACCGTGAACAATAATAAAATCATATATTATTTCTTACCTTGATTAAGTGTAAACAGAACGTCAGAAGGTGACTTTATTTCTGATGAAAGCGACTTGAAATCAATTTAATTAAAACTTTTTTTGAAAAATGAGCAAATGAATAATACAAATGTTCATATAGTTTGTCCGTCCGTCCTCTCTTGCATTTATTATGGTATTCATAAATTTATTGAAAAAAAGCTTGTTGTTCAGGCGACGATCTAATCATCATATATATATATATATATATATATATGTATATATATATAGATATATTTCATTTCAATGCATAATTGTTTTGTTAACAGACTGATCATTTATGCTTTTATCAAGATTAGCAAAAATAATATGTCAATACACCACATATGAATATATCCTTTTAAATCAATTACGTTTATATTGATTGTGTCGTGTTTTTATTTGTTTGCAAGCCATTCCTGTAGTTACATTACTATGATTGTGTTTCATTCCAATATTGAACATATTTATAGTCAGTCTAATTACTTAATCAGTTCTTTGCAAACGAAGCTTCATATTTGCTCTCGTTTTGAATGTCTATACAGTTGTTTTTTATCAGATCAATGTGAGAACGCCTGCATAAACCTTCGAAACATTGGCAAAAATAAAATACGTTTGCACATCACAAACTGAGCAATTAAATCACTATGAATATTCCTGGCAGCAATCCCTAAATCATTACATTATATTGTTTAAAATTCTATTTTCACTTTTTCTGCAGTTAAATAAAAATGTTTCGCGATTTTTAGAACTTCTACAAGTGGATTTTGATAATACATTTACAGCACCATTAGGTAAATTTAATTTATATGTACTATGCACTTGTTTGATTGTAATATGATCTAACTAACGAAATTTTTAGGGTAAATTTTTTTATTTGAAATCGAAACAAAGAAAGATCGATATTGCAATTCTAATTGTATGCTGATAATTTACTACAAAATGTACCACCACCAGAAACTTCATTTGTGAACTTCTTAAAAAGAGCTAATAAAAATAGTTTTCTGTTTTATCTGCAAAAATTTAAATACCAATATCACGCTCTTCTTGTTGTCTTCTTGTTGCTCTCTTATAGATGATAAATATTAAATTTGTTGTCTTTTTTGTACGTCAGATCATTCAAACTATCTTCTCAATGGTTACAGTGAGTATTTATTTTCAGTATCAATCTACTTTTTCACAAACAAATAGGGGTAGTATTGTTGTAAAGTCATGATCTTTTTATTTTTGTTATGCCAAAATTAGTTATGATACCAAGGGTAAAATATGCACAAAGCTTATATTTGCCCCAAATTGGGGATGAGCCGATCACTTTCACAAATTACCACAATCAAGATTATAGGATAAAGCTTGCAATAGAATAAATGATAAACAACGTGGAATATTGTAAATTTTAAGTTCTTGTTGAACAAAAATTCCTTCACTAATTGGTGTTAGCACTGTGTATGCGTAATACTACGCCCTTCAATATTTGTACTTTCGAATACGGTCTGTTATTTTGTGCTTGACTTAATAGTGGCGACTCTTTGCTACCTTACGTTCCACTAATAGATAATGAAAAAACTTGAGTGATATCAGTAAATCCATACGCACATGATCATAATAAAAGTTATATATTAACACTCAAGCTTAACATTGACTTCTATAACAACTTGTTTTGAGATTTCAAATATAATTATATTCTGTTATGAAATAATCAAAACTATTCAAATTTGAATTCCGGAAATCAGAATCCCATGTTCAAATTTTCCTGAAATGAAAAAAATCGAAAAAAAAGATCTAATACAATATATTGTTATATATACAGATAAACTTGTTTTAAAAGTCGTCAATTTTTTTTGCGGATGTGCCGCTTCAGGTACAACCTATCCGTGAGTCATTCAAAATGATTTCCGTCATAACTTTTCATGAATTGTATTATAATTATAAAGAAATATTAAATGTTCACTTAACTTTCCATTGTATCACTACATCTTCACATTCACACGTCATTTTGTAAATCAATTAAAGTTTTCTCATAAAGGCGTTTTCTTTCATTCAAATGTTGAGATGCCATGAAGGTGTTAAACGGATATATTAATATTTATTTCAGCTGCACCAATGTCGCAACAGCAACCATTGGTACAACCCAATGGTGAGTGTTGAATATTTTATTATTTTCGTTGCTCATATACGTTTTCATTTAAACTTATAAATGTAAGAATTTAAAAATGTGTGTTGAACAGATATATAGATTTTTCAAAAGCACTAGTGGCGCAAAAGCAGTCTTTGGCCTAAACAAGACTTTTAAAAGGATATATTAATCTATTTTCAGCTGCATCGCTACCACAACAAGAACCATTCGAGCAACCCTAATATGGGTTTTAAAAACATCCCAATATTACTACTACTTACTGATAATATTGCTCGCATGCAATTTAACTAGTGGTTTGGGATGTTATAAAAATATAAAACGTATATTCGAACTGATTAACAACATCTATTTGATCCCATTTGCCAGCAGTACCAATACCGCAACAACAACCGTTTGTACAAACAAACGTGGAAGTTGAATACCTAATACATTTTTTGTTGCTCACATGCGTTTTTACTCAAAGTTGAAACTGTTTGAACAATCAAATATTCAACCTAAGCAGCGTTTTTTAACTTATTTTTTATTATTATTTTATTATTATTAAATTAAATTTCTAGAATGATTGAAATCAATATAGTTACAATTATACTCGAAGTATTCACAATATATTGTTAATATAGATAGATATATGCATATTTTCAAAACCGTATTAAACTTATTTTTGGGAAAGTATACTCAAACGATTTATATTCAATTTTTAAAAATATGCTATGAAAGTACTGGTGTATAATTCAATAAAAATATTAGTCCTCGAGATCAATTTCTGAGAAATTTCTGATTTTTTTTTTTTTTCAAATGGAGACGTGAAGCGATCAAACCCAAAATAAAACTATAATAATCATTTACTAAAGAGTATTTTTAGTCTACAAATTTACAATAACAAAACCCTAACTTTAATTTTTAACAGTTTCTATATAAGTTTTTTGATTCATCATTTTACAATTGCACGACAGGTCATTTTTCGTATATTTTCTGTTGTAATAATTGGTATTTATTTCCAGTTTTCCATCTGATTGTATTACCGTGAGCCTATAAACGAACGGACTTAAATGTTTTTTGGAAAGTCATGTTGTTTTCGTTTTGATAGAGCCTACTCACTATATGTCACGCTACGTTGAGTGTGAACGAAACTTTATAATGCTGTCGAAAAAGTTGTTTGTGAGCAGAATGCATGTTGAAAAAAAATAATATTTGAAAAAAATAAATGTATGTTATCAGTTCTATGTGGTAGACTGACATACATTGCGTCATTTTCCAGGTGATTCGTATATTAGAATATATTCGAGGATTTTCGTATGTGATCATATATATATAATCGAAATGAAATTAATTTAAGATCCCTCAAGTGAAGTTTTTGTTGGTGATGGTAAGTATATCTTTTTAACATTGTTATATAGTTTTCAACTTATATTCACACTCAGCGAAAGTAAAACGGAATAATCATATTATAATGATCTATTAAAAATAATGACGCATATTTCAAAGCTTGTATAATCCGGAGCTGTGTAAGTTATCTAAGGTTTTTGAGCTTTTTTATTCTATGAATCTTCCTGAAAAAAATTTGATAAAATATTTAAAAATATATTCATATTTAATTACCGGATGTAATATTTCAGGCCATAGAATATGGAAATCGAATAATTGCGTGTACAAAATTTTAAAACTTATATTGCCTTTTATCTGACGCAAAAAAACATGAGTTATAAATAACATTGTCTATTATCAAAGTACACTTAAGTGTAATTTTACGATGTAATCTTTTTATATTGCTCCTATTTATTTCTATTTTCTTTTATTCTATTTGGAGGAAGAGGACATACATATGTTTTCAATATAAAATCTAATCCAGAACTTCAGAACTCACATGCTCTCAAATACTGAACTATTTTCTATAAGTAATATTTTTAATGAAAAATCGATAAAATTGTTTTATTGTCATTTGAGTCGTAGCGATGCCGGAATATGCAATCTTTTTGGCATGAACATTAAAAAAAAACGAGCGTTTATATAAATAAAAATCACAAAGATTTATTTTTATTTATTTATAAATTGCATCGCAGCCATTTTTAGTGGATTTTACAATATTCATCTATGGCTCGGTTGCTTTTGCTCTTCCAGTTTTGTTAGCAATAGTTTGAGTCAATTGGTTTTCTATTTCTATTGGTGAACACCGATTTCTGTCACAATTTAAAAGCTTGATTGATTCGTTTCAACTCGTATTATACGCATATAGATCAGTCTTGTTCAGGCTTTGTTTGTAATATATTTTTGTTCGTGCATTTTACTTCCCTTATTACCTCTTAACATTAATCCAGGCTTTGTCACCGTTGAAAAACGTTATGTCGTGATTATTACGTAAAATCAAAGTTTTTTATCAAATTAAAATGCCCACTTATCAAAAGTGATACAATATTGTTAAATTGGTCAAAAAGAACACTATCAAGTTGTAATTTTATTGAGATCCCAGTAATAAACTTATATGTTTTTCAGTGTCATCAGGGAGTGCCAATGATGTTGCAATTGCGGTCGGTATGTATTTGAAATCTTGAATTAAATTACACCGACTCCAAATGCCAGCCACGCAAGATAATCTTCTTGTATTTATGTTTCAATTTGAATTCCGGTTTAGATCTATTCGTCAACAGATTGACAGAGTTTTGGTTCATAACTTGACTCCTGTAACCCCAGCCTATGAACTATAATTGACTTTCAATATCAATTGTTATTAATGTATTTGATGAAATGTCACGTAATTCGGTCAAAGTTTTGTATCTGAAGTAGGTCGGCTTAATCGAATTGTCAGATTAATGAGACAATTATACAACAGAACCTCATTTCATTGTTCACCTACCTTTGTAATGAATGTGGGAATATATGTATTTATTTTTTTAATTCTGATGACCACAAAATGCTGTTTTGCGAAGTGCTTAATTTTAACAATAAACGAATATTCGTTAGGTGGTTCCGTTTCTATTAGTGTGTTCCTGTTAGCTCTACTTTTGCTTTTCTCACTGCAAAATTTAATACAAACATTTTGAATATATTTTTTGTTATTTTTGCAGGTGTTTCAAACGTTTTCTGGGGTGGCGATGGTGAGATTTTTATCAAATTTATTTTTCGCATATTTAAAGATACTACTTGTTAAGTTAGAAATCAAAAAACGCACAGATAATATTTTGATTAGTTCCTCTTTTACACGTTTTTCGGAATAAATAACTGAATTATGTGTGTTGAAAAAGGCTTATGGAACTATTTGAGTATTGAATTTACTCTGAATGTAATAAACCTCAACCAAAATGAGTAATATATACACCAGTTTATATAAAATATAAACTTATTAAATGCCAGAGTTGATTTTTTGGATTTGCATTCAAACGGCTTAAAAAAATTGCCAAAAAATTATAAAGATTCGCTTTAAAAGAATTTGTATTTATATATGCCTAGTTTTAAACTCAGCGCAAATACATTACTTTTTGTCTGGATGCACTCTATATTTTTTTTTTTATTTTAATTTTCTCACCCCCGACCATATACGATTCCAATAACTGTACTTTGTTGTGTCAGTCTAGCTTGGGATACTTTCCTTTACAATTGCCACTGCTGATGCTGTTCCACGTAGTAGTTTTTCCATTATAATTGCATTTATTTAGTAACTTCAAGATTCATCTTACGATCTTGTTTAAAGAATTTTTTAACATGAATATTTATATATATTTATATATTTTTATTGCGTATTTATTTTGTCAACAGACAACGACGTGTTAGTGGGATTTGGACTTGCAAGTAAGTTTCTGATCATTTATTCTTTTATCAAGATTTGGAAATATAATATATTAACACCACATATGAATATCTCATTTTATATACCACCTATGTAGTGAGACTTCTATGATTGTGTTTCATCCCAATATTAAACATTTTTATAGTGATTCTAATTACTCAACCAGGGCTGTACAAACGATGCTTCATATTTGCACTCGTTTCGAATGTCTATACAGATGATCTTTATCGGGGTAATGTAAGAACGCCTGTATAAACCCTCGAAACATTGGCAAAAATAGAACATCGTTTGCACGTCACTGGCTGAGCAATTAGAATAACTATGAATATCCCTGATGGCAATCACCAAATCCTTAAATTTATTTTTCAAATTATACTTATACCCTCGCTGCAGTTAAATAAAAAGTATATGTCGCAATATTTTTAGATCTTCTACGAGGGGATTCGGGTGATACATTGACAGCCCCATTAGGTAATATTAAAGTTAAATTTTGATTTAAATGTAGTGTCTGCAACGGCCTCTAAGAGGAAAACATCAAATGCAAAACCTGTAGAAGAAATTAAATGAAGCAATAAAAATATAAAGAAACATGTTGGTTTGAATGCGGTTTACATGCATACGTACTTACGTACAATCATTTTACGCATCATAAAACTGAAAGTGCTGAATAATGTTTTTTGCCTAAGTTTGTTTTCATTTGCTGTGGGTAATATTCATGTATTCCCCCTTGAATTTTATTCTTCAAATATATACTTATTATTCAAAATAATTAGTTGATAAAAGTGCATAATTATCTTCCCTTAACTCTTTCCGTTTTGCATTGATTGATTCACATCTTTTTCTCATATTTATACACCAGGTTTTGAAAGTTTCTTATATGGCGAAGATGGTGAGAGTCTTTTTCATTTAAACTTGAGCTGCTAGTAAAACTATTTTTAGATACCGAGATAACGGATTAAAAATAAGATTATATTTTTGTAAAAGCCGACCAATATTTGTTTAAACTCAAGACTCGACAACTGTATAAATCATTTAAATCAATTTTTCATTGAAGTTCTTTCTAAGCAAGCTCAGACGCAGCGTGTAAAAAACGCCAAGTAATGGTAACTCAAAAGGTAAAAAGATTCTACAAATATGGTGTCAGCAACTGCCTCTAAGAGCAAAACATCACATGCAGAAATTGTTCACTATGGTGAAGGGCAATAAGTGGTAACAACCGTGAACAATAATAAAATCATATATTATTTCTTACCTTGATTAAGTGTAAACAGAACGTCAGAAGGTGACTTTATTTCTGATGAAAGCGACTTGAAATCAATTTAATTAAAACTTTTTTTGAAAAATGAGCAAATGAATAATACAAATGTTCATATAGTTTGTCCGTCCGTCCTCTTTTGCATTTATTATGGTATTCATAAATTTATTGAAAAAAAGCTTGTTGTTCAGGCGACGATCTAATCATCATTTATATATATATATATATATGTATATATATATAGATATATTTCAATGCATAATTGTTTTGTTAACAGACTGATCATTTATGCTTTTATCAAGATTAGCAAAAATAATATGTCAATACACCACATATGAATATATCGTTTTAAATCAATTACGTTTATATTGATTGTGTCGTGTTTTTATTTGTTTGCAAGCCATTCCTGTAGTTACATTACTATGATTGTGTTTCATTCCAATATTGAACATATTTATAGTCAGTCTAATTACTTAATCAGTGCTTTGCAAACGAAGCTTCATATTTGCTCTCGTTTTGAATGTCTATACAGTTGTTTTTTATCAGATCAATGTGAGAACGCCTGCATAAACCTTCGAAACATTGGCAAAAATAAAATACGTTTGCACATCACAGACTGAGCAATTAAAATCACTATGAATATTCCTGGCAGCAATCCCTAAATCATTACATTATATTGTTTAAAATTCTATTTTCACTTTTTCTGCAGTTAAATAAAAATATTTCGCGATTTTTAGAACTTCTACAAGTGGATTTTGATAATACATTAACAGCACCATTAGGTAAATTTAATTTATATGTACTATGCACTTGTTTGATTGTAATATGATCTAACTAACGAAATTTTTAGGGTAAAATTTTTTTATTTGAAATCGAAACAAAGAAAGATCGATATTGCAATTCTAATTGTATGCTGATAATTTACTACAAAATGTACCACCACCAGAAACTTCATTTGTGAACTTCTTAAAAAGAGCTAATAAAAATAGTTTTCTGTTTTATCTGCAAAAATTTAAATACCAATATCACGCTCTTCTTGTTGTCTTCTTGTTGCTCTCTTATAGATGATAAATATTAAATTTGTTGTCTCTTTTGTACGTCAGATCATTCAAACTATCTTCTCAATGGTTACAGTGAGTATTTATTTTCAGTATCAATCTACTTTTTCACAAACAAATAGGAGTAGTATTGTTGTAAAGTCATGATCTTTTTATTTTTGTTATGCCAAAATTAGTTATGATACCAAGGGTAAAATATGCACAAAGCTTATATTTGCCCCAAATTGGGGATGAGCCGATCACTTTCACAAATTACCACAATCAAGATTATAGGATAAAGCTTGCAATAGAATAAATGATAAACAACGTGGAATATTGTAAATTTTAAGTTCTTGTTGAACAAAAATTCCTTCACTAATTGGTGTTAGCACTGTGTATGCGTGATACTACGCCCTTCAATATTTGTACTTTCGAATACGGTCTGTTATTTTGTGCTTGACTTAATAGTGGCGACTCTTTGCTACCTTACGTTCCACTAATAGATAATGAAAAAAACTTGAGTGATATCAGTAAATCCATACGCACATGATCATAATAAAAGTTATATATTAACACTCAAGCTTAACATTGACTTCTATAACAACTTGTTTTGAGATTTCAAATATAATTATATTCTGTTATGAAATAATCAAAACTATTCAAATTTGAATTCCGGAAATCAGAATCCCATGTTCAAATTTTCCTGAAATGAAAAAAATCGAAAAAGATCTAATACAATATATTGTTATATATACAGATAAACTTGTTTTAAAAGTCGTCAATTTTTTTTGCGGATGTGCCGCTTCAGGTACAACCTATCCGTGAGTCATTCAAAATGATTTCCGTCATAACTTTTCATGAATTGTATTATAATTATAAAGAAATATTAAATGTTCACTTAACTTTCCATTGTATCACTACATCTTCACATTCACACGTCATTTTGTAAATCAATTAAAGTTTTACTCATAAAGGCGTTTTCTTTCATTCAAATGTTGAGATGCCATGAAGGTGTTTAAACGGATATATTAATATTTATTTCAGCTGCACCAATGTCGCAACAGCAACCATTGGTACAACCCAATGGTGAGTGTTGAATATTTTATTATTTTCGTTGCTCATATACGTTTTCATTTAAACTTATAAATGTAAGAAATTTAAAAATGTGTTGAACAGATATATAGATTTTTCAAAAGCACTAGTGGCGCAAAAGCAGTCTTTGGCCTAAACAAGACTTTTAAAAGGATATATTAATCTATTTTCAGCTGCATCGCTACCACAACAAGAACCATTCGAGCAACCCTAATATGGTTTTTTAAAAACATCCTAATATTACTACTACTTACTGATAATATTGCTCGCATGCAATTTAACTAGTGGTTTGGGATGTTATAAAAATATAAAACGTATATTCGAACTGATTAACAACATCTATTTGATCCCATTTGCCAGCAGTACCAATACCGCAACAACAACCGTTTGTACAAACAAACGTGGAAGTTGAATACCTAATACATTTTTTTTGTTGCTCACATGCGTTTTTACTCAAAGTTGAAAAACTGTTTGAACAATCAAATATTCAACCTAAGCAGCGTTTTTTAACTTATTTTTTATTATTATTGCTGAAATTAAATTTCTAGAATGATTAAAATCAATATAGTTACAATTATACTCGAAGTATTCACAATATATTGTTAATATAGATAGATATATGCATATTTTCAAAACCGTATTAAACTTATTTTTGGGAAAGTATACTCAAACGATTTATATTCAATTTTTAAAAATATGCTATGAAAGTACTGGTGTATAATTCAATAAAAATATTAGTCCTCGAGATCAATTTCTGAGAAATTTCTGAATTTTTTTCTTTTTCAAATGGAGACGTGAAACGATCAAACCCAAAATAAAACTATAATAATCATTTACTAAAGAGTATTTTTAGTCTACAAATTTACAATAACAAAACCCTAACTTTAATTTTTAACAGTTTCTATATAAGTTTTTTGATTCATCATTTTACAATTGCACGACAGGTCATTTTTCGTATATTTTCTGTTGTAATAATTGGTATTTATTTCCAGTTTTCCATCTGATTGTATTACCGTGAGCCTATAAACGAACGGACTTAATGTTTTTTGGAAAGTCATGTTGTTTTCGTTTTGATAGAGCCTACTCACAATATGTCACGCTACGTTGAGTGTGAACGAAACTTTATAATGCTGTCGAAAAAGTTGTTTGTGAGCAGAGTGCATGTTGAAAAAAAATAATATTTGAAAAAAATAAATGTATGTTATCAGTTCTATATGGTAGACTGACATACATTGCGTCATTTTCCAGGTGATTCGTATATTAGAATATATTCGAGGATTTTCGTATGTGATCATATATATATAATCGAAATGAAATTAATTTAAGATCCCTCAAGTGAAGTTTTTTGTTGGTGATGGTAAGTATATCTTTATAACATTGTTATATAGTTTTTCAACTTATATTCACACTCAGCGAAAGTAAAACGGAATAATCATATTATAATGATCTATTAAAAATAATGACGCATATTTCAAAGCTTGTATAATCCGGAGCTGTGTAAGTTATCTAAGGTTTTTGAGCTTTTTTATTCTATGAATCTTCCTGAAAAAAATTTGATAAAATATTTAAAAATATATTCATATTTAATTACCGGATGTAATATTTCAGGCCATAGAATATGGAAATCGAATAATTGAGTGTACAAAATTTTAAAACTTATATTGCCTTTTATCTGACGCAAAAAAAACATGAGTTATAAATAACATTGTCTATTATCAAAGTACACTTAAGTGTAATTTTACGATGTAATCTTTTTATATTGCTCCTATTTATTTCTATTTTCTTTTATTCTATTTGGAGGAAGAGGACATACATATGTTTTCAATATAAAATCTAATCCAGAACTTCAGAACTCACATGCTCTCAAATACTGAACTATTTTCTATAAGTAATATATTTTTAATGAAAAATCGATAAAATTGTTTTATTGTCATTTGAGTCGTAGCGATGCCGGAATATGCAATCTTTTTGGCATGAACATTAAAAAAAAAACGAGCGTTTATATAAATAAAAATCACAAAGATTTATTTTTATTTATTTATAAATTGCATCGCAGCCATTTTTAGTGGATTTTACAATATTCATCTATGGCTCGGTTGCTTTTGCTCTTCCAGTTTTGTTAGCAATAGTTTGAGTCAATTGGTTTTCTATTTCTATTGGTGAACACCGATTTTCTGTCACAATTTAAAAGCTTGATTGATTCGTTTCAACTCGTATTATACGCATATAGATCAGTCTTGTTCAGGCTTTGTTTGTAATATATTTTTGTTCGTGCATTTTACTTCCCTTATTACCTCTTAACATTAATCCAGGCTTTGTCACCGTTGAAAAACGTTATGTCGTGATTATTACGTAAAATCAAAGTTTTTTATCAAATTAAAATGCCCACTTATCAAAAGTGATACAATATTGTTAAATTGGTCAAAAAGAACACTATCAAGTTGTAATTTTATTGAGATCCCAGTAATAAACTTATATGTTTTTCAGTGTCATCAGGGAGTGCCAATGATGTTGCAATTGCGGTCGGTATGTATTTGAAATCTTGAATTAAATTACACCGACTCCAAATGCCAGCCACGCAAGATAATCTTCTTGTATTTATGTTTCAATTTGAATTCCGGTTTAGATCTATTCGTCAACAGATTGACAGAGTTTTGGTTCATAACTTGACTCCTGTAACCCCAGCCTATGAACTATAATTGACTTTCAATATCAATTGTTATTAATGTATTTGATGAAATGTCACGTAATTCGGTCAAAGTTTTGTATCTGAAGTAGGTCGGCATAATCGAATTGTCAGATTAATGAGACAATTATACAACAGAACCTCATTTCATTGTTCACCTACCTTTGTAATGAATGTGGGAATATATGTATTTATTTTTTTAATTCTGATGACCACAAAATGCTGTTTTGCGAAGTGCTTAATTTTAACAATAAACGAATATTTGTTAGGTGGTTCCGTTTCTATTAGTGTGTTCCTGTTAGCTCTACTTTTGCTTTTCTCACTGCAAAATTTAATACAAACATTTTGAATATATTTTTTGTTATTTTTGCAGGTGTTTCAAACGTTTTCTGGGGTGGCGATGGTGAGATTTTTATCAAATTTATTTTTCGCATATTTAAAGATACTACTTGTTAAGTTAGAAATCAAAAAACGCACAGATAATATTTTGATTAGTTCCTCTTTTACACGTTTTTCGGAATAAATAACTGAATTTTGTGTGTTGAAAAAGGCTTATGGAACTATTTCAATTCAAGTATTGAATTTACTCTGAATGTAATAAACCTCAACCAAAATGAGTAATATATACACCAGTTTATATAAAATATAAACTTATTAAATGCCAGAGTTGATTTTTTGGATTTGCATTCAAACGGCTTAAAAAAATTGCCAAAAATTATAAAGATTCGCTTTAAAAGAATTTGTATTTATATATGCCTAGTTTAAACTCAGCGCAAATACATTACTTTTTGTCTGGATGCACTCTATATTTTTTTTTATTTTAATTTTCTCACCCCCGACCATATACGATTCCAATAACTGTACTTTGTTGTGTCAGTCTAGCTTGGGATACTTTCCTTTACAATTGCCACTGCTGATGCTGTTCCACGTAGTAGTTTTTCCATTATAATTGCATTTATTTAGTAACTTCAAGATTCATCTTACGATCTTGTTTAAAGAATTTTTTAACATGAATATTTATATATATTTATATTTTTATTGCGTATTTATTTTGTCAACAGACAACGACGTGTTAGTGGGATTTGGACTTGCAAGTAAGTTTCTGATCATTTATTCTTTTATCAAGATTTGGAAAAATATAATATATTAACACCACATATGAATATCTCATTTTATATACCACCTATGTAGTGAGACTTCTATGATTGTGTTTCATCCCAATATTAAAACATTTTTATAGTGATTCTAATTACTCAACCAGGGCTGTACAAACGATGCTTCATATTTGCACTCGTTTCGAATGTCTATACAGATGATCTTTATCGGGGTAATGTAAGAACGCCTGTATAAACCCTCGAAACATTGGCAAAAATAGAACATCGTTTGCACGTCACTGGCTGAGCAATTAGAATAACTATGAATATCCCTGATGGCAATCACCAAATCCTTAAATTTATTTTTCAAATTATACTTTATACCCTCGCTGCAGTTAAATAAAAAGTATATGTCGCAATATTTTTAGATCTTCTACGAGGGGATTCGGATGATACATTGACAGCCCCATTAGGTAATATTAAAGTTAAATTTTGATTTAAATGTAGTGTCTGCAACGGCCTCTAAGAGGAAAACATCAAATGCAAAACCTGTAGAAGAAATTAAATGAAGCGATAAAAATATAAAGAAACATGTTGGTTTGAATGCGCTTTACATGCATACGTACTTACGTACAATCATTTTACGCATCATAAAACTGAAAGTGCTGAATAATGTTTTTTGCCCAAGTTTGTTTTCATTTGCTGTGGGTAATATTCATGTATTCCCCCTTGAATTTTATTCTTCAAATATATACTTATTATTCAAAATAATTAGTTGATAAAAGTGCATAATTATCTTCCCTTAACTCTTTCCGTTTTGCATTGATTGATTCACATCTTTTTCTTATATTTATACACCAGGTTTTGAAAGTTTCTTATATGGCGAAGATAGTGAGAGTCTTTTTCATTTAAACTTGAGCTGCTAGTAAAACTATTTTTAGATACCGAGATAACGGATTAAAAATAAGATTATATTTTTGTAAAAGCCGACCATATATTTGTTTAAACTCAAGACTCGACAACTGTATAAATCATTTAAATCAATTTTTCATTGAAGTTCTTTCTAAGCAAGCTCAGACGCAGCGTGTAAAAAACGCCAAGTAATGGTAACTCAAAAGGTAAAAAGATTCTACAAATATGGTGTCAGCAACTGCCTCTAAGAGCAAAACATCACATGCAGAAATTGTTCACTATGGTGAAGGGCAATAAGTGGTAACAACCGTGAACAATAATAAAATCATATATTATTTCTTACCTTGATTAAGTGTAAACAGAACGTCAGAAGGTGACTTTATTTCTGATGAAAGCGACTTGAAATCAATTTAATTAAAACTTTTTTTGAAAAATGAGCAAATGAATAATACAAATGTTCATATAGTTTGTCCGTCCGTCCTCTTTTGCATTTATTATGGTATTCATAAATTTATTGAAAAAAAGCTTGTTGTTCAGGCGACGATCTAATCATCATTTATATATATATATATATATGTATATATATATAGATATATTTCAATGCATAATTGTTTTGTTAACAGACTGATCATTTATGCTTTTATCAAGATTAGCAAAAATAATATGTCAATACACCACATATGAATATATCCTTTTAAATCAATTACGTTTATATTGATTGTGTCGTGTTTTTATTTGTTTGCAAGCCATTCCTGTAGTTACATTACTATGATTGTGTTTCATTCCAATATTGAACATATTTATAGTCAGTCTAATTACTTAATCAGTGCTTTGCAAACGAAGCTTCATATTTGCTCTCGTTTTGAATGTCTATACAGTTGTTTTTTATCAGATCAATGTGAGAACGCCTGCATAAACCTTCGAAACATTGGCAAAAAAAAAATACGTTTGCACATCACAGACTGAGCAATTAAAATCACTATGAATATTCCTGGCAGCAATCCCTAAATCATTACATTATATTGTTTAAAATTCTATTTTAACTTTTTCTGCAGTTAAATAAAAATATTTCGCAATTTTTAGAACTTCTACAAGTGGATTTTGATAATACATTAACAGCACCATTAGGTAAATTTAATTTATATGTACTATGCACTTGTTTGATTGTAATATGATCTAACTAACGAAATTTTTAGGGTAAATTTTTTTATTTGAAATCGAAACAAAGAAAGATCGATATTGCAATTCTAATTGTATGCTGATAATTTACTACAAAATGTACCACCACCAGAAACTTCATTTGTGAACTTCTTAAAAAGAGCTAATAAAAATAGTTTTCTGTTTTATCTGCAAAAATTTAAATACCAATATCACGCTCTTCTTGTTGTCTTCTTGTTGCTCTCTTATAGATGATAAATATTAAATTTGTTGTCTCTTTTGTACGTCAGATCATTCAAATTATCTTCTCAATGGTTACAGTGAGTATTTATTTTCAGTATCAATCTACTTTTTCACAAACAAATAGGAGTAGTATTGTTGTAAAGTCATGATCTTTTTATTTTTGTTATGCCAAAATTAGTTATGATACCAAGGGTAAAATATGCACAAAGCTTATATTTGCCCCAAATTGGGGATGAGCCGATCACTTTCACAAATTACCACAATCAAGATTATAGGATAAAGCTTGCAATAGAATAAATGATAAACAACGTGGAATATTGTAAATTTTAAGTTCGTGTTGAACAAAAATTCCTTCACTAATTGGTGTTAGCACTGTGTATGCGTGATACTACGCCCTTCAATATTTGTACTTTCGAATACGGTCTGTTATTTTGTGCTTGACTTAATAGTGGCGACTCTTTGCTACCTTACGTTCCACTAATAGATAATGAAAAAACTTGAGTGATATCAGTAAATCCATACGCACATGATCATAATAAAAGTTATATATTAACACTCAAGCTTAACATTGACTTCTATAACAACTTGTTTTGAGATTTCAAATATAATTATATTCTGTTATGAAAAATAATCAAAACTATTCAAATTTGAATTCCGGAAATCAGAATCCCATGTTCAAATTTTCCTGAAATGAAAAAAATCGAAAAAGATCTAATACAATATATTGTTATATATACAGATAACTTGTTTTAAAAGTCGTCATTTTTTTTTGCGGATGTGCCGCTTCAGGTACAACCTATCCGTGAGTCATTCAAAATGATTTCCGTCATAACTTTTCATGAATTGTATTTATAATTATAAAGAAATATTAAATGTTCACTTAACTTTCCATTGTATCACTACATCTTCACATTCACACGTCATTTTGTAAATCAATTAAAGTTTACTCATAAAGGCGTTTTCTTTCATTCAAATGTTGAGATGCCATGAAGGTGTTAAACGGATATATTAATATTTATTTCAGCTGCACCAATGTCGCAACAACAACCATTGGTACAACCCAATGGTGAGTGTTGAATATTTTATTATTTTCGTTGCTCATATACGTTTTCATTTAAACTTATAAATGTAAGAATTTAAAAATGTGTTGAACAGATATATAGATTTTTCAAAAGCACTAGTGGCGCAAAAGCAGTCTTTGGCCTAAACAAGACTTTTAAAAGGATATATTAATCTATTTTCAGCTGCTGCATCGCTACCACAACAAGAACCATTCGAGCAACCCTAATATGGGTTTTTTAAAAACATCCTAATATTACTACTACTTACTGATAATATTGCTCGCATGCAATTTAACTAGTGGTTTGGGATGTTATAAAAATATAAAACGTATATTCGAACTGATTAACAACATCTATTTGATCCCATTTGCCAGCAGTACCAATACCGCAACAACAACCGTTTGTACAAACAAACGTGGAAGTTGAATACCTAATACATTTTTTGTTGCTCACATGCGTTTTTTACTCAAAGTTGAAACTGTTTGAACAATCAAATATTCAACCTAAGCAGCGTTTTTTTTTAACTTATTTTTTATTATTATTGCTGAAATTAAATTTCTAGAATGATTAAAATCAATATAGTTACAATTATACTCGAAGTATTCACAATATATTGTTAATAAAGATAGATATATGCATATTTTCAAAACCGTATTAAACTTTATTTTTGGGAAAGTATACTCAAACGATTTATATTCAATTTTTAAAAATATGCTATGAAAGTACTGGTGTATAATTCAATAAAAATATTAGTCCTCGAGATCAATTTCTGAGAAATTTCTGAAATTTTTTTTCTTTTTCAAATGGAGACGTGAAACGATCAAACCCAAAATAAAACTATAATAATCATTTACTAAAGAGTATTTTTTAGTCTACAAATTTACAATAACAAAACCCTAACTTTAATTTTTAACAGTTTCTATATAAGTTTTTTGATTCATCATTTTACAATTGCACGACAGGTCATTTTTCGTATATTTTCTGTTGTAATAATTGGTATTTTATTTCCAGTTTTCCATCTGATTGTATTACCGTGAGCCTATAAACGAACGGACTTAATGTTTTTTTTGGAAAGTCATGTTGTTTTCGTTTTGATAGAGCCTACTCACAATATGTCACGCTACGTTGAGTGTGAACGAAACTTTATAATGCTGTCGAAAAAGTTGTTTGTGAGCAGAGTGCATGTTGAAAAAAAATAATATTTGAAAAAAATAAATGTATGTTATCAGTTCTATATGGTAGACTGACATACATTGCGTCATTTTCCAGGTGATTCGTATATTAGAATATATTCGAGGATTTTCGTATGTGATCATATATATATAATCGAAATGAAATTAATTTAAGATCCCTCAAGTGAAGTTTTTGTTGGTGATGGTAAGTATATCTTTATAACATTGTTATATAGTTTTCAACTTATATTCACACTCAGCGAAAGTAAAACGGAATAATCATATTATGTTGATCTATTAAAAATAATGACGCATATTTCAAAGCTTGTATAATCCGGAGCTGTGTAAGTTATCTAAGGTTTTTGAGCTTTTTTATTCTATGAATCTTCCTGAAAAAAATTTGATAAAATATTTAAAAATATATTCATATTTAATTACCGGATGTAATATTTTAGGCCATAGAATATGGAAATCGAATAATTGCGTGTACAAAATTTTAAAACTTATATTGCCTTTTTATCTGACGCAAAAAAAAAACATGAGTTATAAATAACATTGTCTATTATCAAAGTACACTTAAGTGTAATTTTACGATGTAATCTTTTTATATTGCTCCTATTTATTTCTATTTTCTTTTATTCTATTTGGAGGAAGAGGACATACATATGTTTTCAATATAAATCTAATCCAGAACTTCAGAACTCACATGCTCTCAAATACTGAACTATTTTCTATAAGTAATATTTTTAATGAAAAATCGATAAAATTGTTTTATTGTCATTTGAGTCGTAGCGATGCCGGAATATGCAATCTTTTTGGCATGAACATTTTAAAAAAAAAAAAAACGAGCGTTTTATATAAATAAAAATCACAAAGATTTATTTTTTATTTATTTATAAATTGCATCGCAGCCATTTTTAGTGGATTTTACAATATTCATCTATGGCTCGGTTGCTTTTGCCCTTCCAGTTTTGTTAGCAATAGTTTGAGTCAATTGGTTTTCTATTTCTATTGGTGAACACCGATTTCTGTCACAATTTAAAAGCTTGATTGATTCGTTTCAACTCGTATTATACGCATATAGATCAGTCTTGTTCAGGCTTTGTTTGTAATATATTTTTGTTCGTGCATTTTACTTCCCTTATTACCTCTTAACATTAATCCAGGCTTTGTCACCGTTGAAAAACGTTATGTCGTGATTATTACGTAAAATCAAAGTTTTTTATCAAATTAAAATGCCCACTTATCAAAAGTGATACAATATTGTTAAATTGGTCAAAAAGAACACTATCAAGTTGTAATTTTATTGAGATCCCAGTAATAAACTTATATGTTTTTCAGTGTCATCAGGGAGTGCCAATGATGTTGCAATTGCGGTCGGTATGTATTTGAAATCTTGAATTAAATTACACCGACTCCAAATGCCAGCCACGCAAGATAATCTTCTTGTATTTATGTTTCAATTTGAATTCCGGTTTAGATCTATTCGTCAACAGATTGACAGAGTTTTGGTTCATAACTTGACTCCTGTAACCCCAGCCTATGAACTATAATTGACTTTCAATATCAATTGTTATTAATGTATTTGATGAAATGTCACGTAATTCGGTCAAAGTTTTGTATCTGAAGTAGGTCGGCTTAATCGAATTGTCAGATTAATGAGACAATTATACAACAGAACCTCATTTCATTGTTCACCTAATTCCACAATTTTCTACTAAATCCATAAGAAGAATTTTGTTGTAAACAAGGCATGTTTGAACACTGAATTTGTGACTCATAAAGGTTTAAACATCGTCTTTCACAGTTATCTGAAATATAGTACCAATTGTTTTGCCAATGTTTTTATTCTTAAAATCTCACTTTGTCTTCTATGGGTACTTCGTGTTACAATCCTGACAAGTATTATTTCAAATCAAATTTACAAATTAAAAGAAATTAAATATTTACTTTATCAGGTCGGTCAAATGTTATCTCTTCAGCTTCAGGTGAGAAATTTAATATTTATTTTTTTCATTTTAAGTGTTATATTTTTTATGATTTTATTAGCTAATTATTAGGGAGTGATTGTTCCGATAAATTAGCAAAAATATGCTATCTAATATATATATTATAAACCTATTTGATAGCAAAAATCTAACTGGGAGAATATTTGAAAATTGCATATTGTAACAGATTTTATTGCTCACGCCAATTTAAATGAATATATTACCCGGGTTTTACTGGTTTAGTAAGTTTTTATCGCTTTAAAACTTTCGTTAATCTTTGATGCATTTCCAGGGATAGCTCATTTTTAATAAAATAAAGCTTCCTATTAGCACACTGTCTAATTTTACCAACTATTTCTTATTCATTTCATAATTGAGGAAAAATACACTGCATGTGTGCAGTATTGAAACCTTTTCTTTGTTACTATGCTGGCTCTATATGAGGAGAGCTGTTGCTTGTTTCAAAGTCCTATCATATTTGTCAATTTGATGTGTTTTATAAGGTTATATATTTTCATTATGGGCTTTATCATATAAACGAAGGACGTTGAGAAACTGAAGTTATAATTACTTTTCAATGACATTCGACTATGCCAAGAAAAGTAATGCGTGTTTTAAATAAAAAAAAACGCATATTCATGATGAACATTCATATTTTAATATAGATATATGTTATATATTACCGTAATTTATCCTAAATTTTTTTCAATTCATAGTATCAGCCGCTGTTACTTATTGTTGAATGTTGTTAATAGGTGACGATATTTTATTGGGCATAGGATACCAAAGTAAGTTCTTAGATACATAATGTTTTCTTCTAGCAACATAAATACATTACATATAGAAGTTAAGTATTAATCATTTTAATTTATTGAATGTTCGTTTAGATCGTTATAAGATCATTTTGAGTGAAAATATTTATATGTTATTTATTCTAAAAATTATAAGATCGCAAAAAAATAATAATACAATTTATGCTGTACAGACTTGCTAGTAGCTGGAGATTCTTGTGATATGTCGGTGACAATAGGTAATATGCAAATTAAAATTTAAATTATGTTCATTTTAAAGTTTTTGGATAAAATACGAATTAGTGAAAGATTCTCAGTTGATTGCATTAAATTTCGGCTTCCATATTATTGATAATCAATTATGAAGATTCCATTTAAATCTTCAAATTGAATTTTCTAAAAAGGAAAATACAAATATATAAAGTATGCGATCGCAATTGCAGTTACAATTGCTTGCTTTGGGTATGTGTATTTGTTGCAAATTATTCAATTGTTCACAATCATTCAAGGCTATTTGTGATACGTTATTTATATGTAATTTTGTAAGTATCCGCAATTTGTAATATTAAGCCTTCGGCCGTGATCCCTGCGGCATTTTGATAAAAACACTGGTATTGATGCGTGGTTTATGATAGAAAAAAAGTTTTCCTTGACGCCGAAAGAGTGAGAGATTGTCACTGTTGTTGATTATTCACCCTAAGAGGGACCTCGGAATATTCTTAGTTAATGTAAATGTAATATAATTATTATTCTTTTATTTCTTCAAAGCGCAATTACTTTTTATCTCAGGTTGCTATAATTTAGTCCTTGCAGGTGGGGGTGAGTATATTTATATTTCTTTTCTTTGTCAATTATAAATATTCTTTCGCTTCCACTCAGTTTATGAGAATTGACATGTATCAGTAACTACGATTTAAGCTTATTTAATATATCTCTCACACTTTCACAATCCGTGCCATATTTCTATTGCCTTTTTAATATTTTATAAACACTTATTACATTTAAAAGCTCAAACTGGTCGCACTGCGTTATTAAGCGCGTTTCTTTATTTCATATGAAATGTTCGTCAACTTCCTGTTATTAATTCTTGTCTCTCACTATATTACTAACAGACAGCGATATTTTAGTGGGTTTTGGAAACCAAAGTAAGTAGATTGATACATTTTCTTTAGGTTTTTATTCGCACTATTGTGATTTATCAAAGCTATCAAACTCTTCATAAGTACTATTCTTATAGCATTACAGTATTGATGCTTTTTGGTTTTATATGTTCGCACGTTTCGATTGATTTTATTTCATTAATTTTGTTTTGCTGGATCAACGAAAACAAAGAGGCTTATGAAAACTTTACTAATACTAATTATTACTACTACTAATACTACTACTAACTACTTTACCACAATATGTCCATTTCAGACTCGGTACTAGTAGGAGACGCTGATGACATTCTCACAGCACTAACAGGTAATAATCAATATGGAATAATAAGCATGAAAACTATAATTATACTTTTAAATTACGTTATTATAAACATGATCTTCACAACATTCTGAATTACACAATAAATTCCAAACTCTCCAAACGTAATCCTTGAATTCAATTTTTCTGATATGATTTCTTCCAAATATTATAACATTAATATTGGAATCAATACCCTTTGAATAAAAAAAGACGAGCATAATAGCTTCAACATGAATTTTTTCTCGCATGTTATTAATCTTTCATTTATTTAGTCTTAATTATATTTCAAATATTAGCTATTTCCAAAAGTATTTTAACAAGATTTGTTATTTTTTAACTTATAATGGAATGACTTTTGCATGTCAGCTCCTAACATAAATATCTACATGTTCGAATCTAGAAACAATTTTGAGTGTGAAGCGTATAACATTACCTTAATTTGGAGAATCAATGCTTTATTACACTTCAATCAAAGTATTTAATGCGCAACGAATGGATCTCCTCATCGACTCGATTAACTTGAAACTCATATCACTAAGTTTGATATTGCAAAGGTTTTTTAATGAATGAAATGTAAAGCAGATTGATAGGTGTATTGATAGGTTTATTGAATGAATTTACCTTTTAACAATGCAATGAAAATACCAACATTGGATGAATTGCATAGTTCAACAGAACTTTCCTTGTTTCATTGATTTCTATAGTACTTCATTTCAGATGGAATAAAAGTTTTTAATTAGCAAAAATGAATAGCGTAGAAGTGTGGCGTGGTATTCCATCATTTTTTCTTTCAGTTATTCATTAAAATATGTGAAAAAATACTTTATTATTATTTTTCTTCTTCAGAGCAACTTGCTAACATAAGAGTTCGTGCGTACAAGCCCCAAAATGATTTTATATCTGTTCTGAAGTAAAACGATTGAATTCAATTTTCACAAGTATGCTGCAGAGATTTTATCGGAACTTGGGAAACCAAAAGTCAATGCAAGTTACAATCCCACGATAAATCTCATTTTGTCAAGCATTCATCACAGATAGTTTGCATCTCATCGACGCGTCTCATCAGAGATTCATACTTAAAACAAAGATGTTTTGGCTAGTTTCTTAAGTTTTGAACCACAGCATTCCATATATTCAATTTATAATAAAATTTTCCCTCCTGCGTCAGGAACAGCAAATTATTTCCTGGGAGGTGGTAGTGAGTATCTATTTAGAATATACTTTGTGAAAACATTGTTTTGCTTATTTATATTATTCAAACGTACGACTGTAAAAACGAAAGAAAAAAATTTGTCTAGACCAGGTGTATCGCTCGGACGTCCAAATACCGCTCTTCGGTCATCATTTAGAATTTTTTAAAAAATATTACATAATTTACAGTTATTATACTTTGATATAAAAATGAAGCAAAATCGCATGGTATAAAGATTTATAGAAGATTTCTACCAACCACTGTGCAATAAAATCACCCCGAATGTATTCTGATTAGAGTGCAGTTGCTGGTGCTACATCTTTCAGTAGCATTTCATCTGATATATTAAACTGACTTATCTTGTAAATTATTTGATAAAAACTGCTATTATAGTTCCTAATTACATCGTGGCAGGTGAGAGTGAGTAAATTTGGTTAATTTATACTTTGTTAATTTGATTAAAACCTTTAGGATTAAAATGTGTTTATGAAAATTAACATGAATGAATATTAAGTCATATTTGACTTTGAATTTATTGCTTTTAAATCACATTATTGGAACCAGGATTTTCGGTCCAGTAAGTATGGGCTTTCGAATTGCCTCAACATATTTTATGCATAAGATAGAGGCAATTATGAAAAAAAGCAATACCGCTTATTTATTTTGTTAAGGAAATTTATTCTGACCAGGTCGGCAGTACCTAAATAGAATCAATTAACGGACATAGTGGTAAACTTCTTTTTAGTATGTATTAGACATAGAATACAGTTGTATATACTACGCTATTTAGGTGCTCTTTCATGCACCAGTGACAATTAGTGGAGTCTTTTGCGTGATTGCTTGAAGGAAATTTCAAAATTAAATATTTTCTCGAATATATCTAGAATCATTCGAAAAAATATTCGTCACATTTTCTTTCATGTTTTGTGAGTATCTAAAGTACTAGTACTAGAGTACTAAATCTAATTCAGTTCGGTGGAGGATGACGAAACGTTTTATTTCAATCCTGGTAAAAACTTCTTAAAATTCCTTTTTCATACCCCTGTCATTTCATCTGTCATTCTCTCTATTTTCTTGAGCGGCTTATAATCTTAAACTATTAACAAACAAATAAATGATATTGAATAAAAAAGTCAGAATCTTGTACCTAGTTTCAGCCACTCACAAATTAGCCTGTATAAAAGAAAACTTTTTGGAATGGCGAGGAAAGGTAGCTAATTCATTTACACGAACAGAGTGCTATTCCTATTACAATTGGAAAAACAAATATTGTATTTATAGTTTCAATCGTGATACAAATATCGAAATAAGAGATTAGAATATTTCTGCACTTTTTTAATTGCCCCCGAATTAAGTTTTTGGTACCGCATTGTTTTTCAGCATTAGAAATTTTTCAGTAAATTGATAGATATCGCCGATATTTTGGCATGGAATAAAGTTCTGTCGATATCTTTGTCTAATGCTGTTGCTATTTTTATTTTACGTAGAACTTAATATTACAGCGAATACAATTGTCCAAACAAAAAAGATTATACAAACTAAAATCAGTCAAATTATTGTATTATGCTTTGGTTTTGTAAAAGATATCAAATGCTCTGATATCAGATGCTATCACATGTTTCTCTTTCTACTGTTTTTAGTGTTTTAATGTTTTTACTGTTTTATTTAATGCAGTTTCAACTCCTAATACCAGATCAGCAGCCGATACTAACGCTTTCTTAATGGATGATGAAGGTTGGCAAGCATCATATTATCAGTATAACCGTTTATTAATCACACGAGACTTTACACGAGTGAATAATATCTTCACTGTTTACGATTCAGTATCGACAAAAATAGAAAGTAAACATAAACTGATATTACAAGATAAATTATCTACCAAATATCAGCCAAAATAATTTGTACTTTTGCACCAATGACTTACAATCGCAGTACATTTGCTTTTGTATAGGGACAAAGTCAACCATGAAAATTATTATGTTATTGTATTAGAATTATGTACATTTTTACTATATTTGTTTCTAAAACAATTAGTGGCATTATTATTTTAGGTTTTTTAACGGATATTCAAATCTCAATTGCTGGAATTTTAAAGACAATATATGCCCACGATACAATTCATCGGTTTATCTACAATCTATACAAAATATCTAGATGTTTATATTAATTTTGTTGAAATTCACTTTAGGCAATCAGAAGAACATATCTTATATAAATATATCTTTCTATATCTGACGTGATGTCCAGTAACGAATTTGTAACCACAACTCCTCGGACTCTTGCTAAGTTTGGAACGTAATCATATTTCCAGACTACTCACTCAAGTAATTTTCCGCATTCAGTACTATTTACAAATACAATTAATTTAATTCCTTTATTAAGTAATGTTCGAAAGTTATGGCACGCCTTGTTGACATGTGATCATTTTTTAGAAATTTCACGCCAACCGAATTGATATGTCGGAGTTTCGGATACAAATTCGTTATACTGGGGAATGACGGACGCATCAGATACATAAAAATTGATGATATCTGTATATACGACAATGAACTACTAACTTTTTAATATAGTGTTACACAAACCACATGCAGACATACCAAAAGTTTTACAGTGAACATCATATCATATTTAAAAAAAATCGATATATCTCATTACAGAACGATACCGAATTAACGTGTCGTTCATATTTTTCATTCAGCAAATTTATTAATTAACTATAATATTTTTTTAGGTTTTATACCGCAGATTCTAATTGACTTGGATAATTACAGTGAGTATAAATATCTTAATAGACTAAAAACTTTGTAATGTACCAAAGTAATCGGTTGTTGATTGGAAATAATGAAAGGGTCGGATTCCCTACAGTTAGAGTGAAACAAATCGGTCCAATTGTTTCCTATTAATAATTTTAAGTAGCTAAAATAGCTAAAAATGATTCCAACTAATAAAAACAGTTGAATATATATATTGGTTATTGTTATTTTTTTTTCAAATCTACAGGTGCTGCATTACAGAATACAAGTGAGTATATTAATTTGTCCTTTATAGCATGACATTTATCATGTTCAAAACTATATATTCATGATTTTTCAAAAAAACTTTAAAAGATTAAGTTATCGAGAAACTGAAATGAAAGAAAACATAGCACATTTCCAGAAGTCTAGATTGATTGTGAAATGATGAACTTTTCCGATATCTAGTGCTACCCACTCTTAGTAATCACAAATCTCACATTATGCCCCGCATTATCTCGTTTATTGTCATTTTTTCCAAAACATTGTGTAATCATGTCATTTTGATAAAAATTTACATATTACCTAGACGATGAAGTACAATTTGGTATTTTTTGGGCGTTTCTAAAGCACTCGTCCTTTTTTGACATAAATATTGTCTTTATGATGGTTGCAGAAACGCCGCTGTTGTTTCATATAAAACCCCGCTCAACTTAGTACGTCTTATTAACTCTGGTAATCCACACATCTGCAATAATAGTTATATAATTTTTTTTAATTAGAATTCACTTTAAGCAAGGTTGAAGCAGCCCCCTAAACACCGTCTACCACTTAATAACTAGATACTTAAACCATAATGTTTTGGTACTGGAGTTTTCTAGCTATTTCAACTATTTTGTATTTGAGCATCCTTCTCTATTATAGAGTTATAGAGTCAATAAAGAAAATATTTTGTTTCACAGAACTAACGTAACGTAATATTAAAATTGTTGTTAATTTTTCATGCTTAAAATGTTGTTGGTATAAATTATTTCAAAATAATTTCTAATATCAATGATTATCTCAAATTCTACCACACGTTTGTCCATTTTGCGATAATAACTTTGAATCTCTTTACCTCTTTTGTTGCATAGAATGTGGTAAACTTGCTTACTGCGCTTTTTCAGTTGATCTGGAGTCAATCATATTAAATGAATACAGGAAGAGATACAATGGTATGTTGTGTTTTTTCGTACAAGTTCGCTCTCTGCAAGGTTGCGCGCAGTGCCTAAAAGGATCTAACTAACGGCCAGTCAAATATCAATAGAAGGCAACTCTACTCTAAGCAAAAACAACTTAAATAGAACTAAACCGTGGTTCAGTGAGTATTATCGGCCGTGGGCGATGATAAAAAGATCGACCACTTCTTTCCTTCCTTTTAGTCGCCTCTTACGACTCGCAAAAAATACGTTAGGACTAGTCTAAACCCATTTCTAATATTAATAGGCTACCCGTGATGATAACGATTGATTAGTTGATATTCAATAGATTTTTTATGTAGGCTAATCAAATAAAGTATTCAATTTGATATATATATGTTGCTTTAAATTTTTTTTACTTTGTATGTGCCAAACATGTACATTGTGTTAATTTCAGAAGGAATAATATACTTGTCCAGCCTGCTCAACATGATGAAGAGTATCCCCCAACAAAATATATATGAACCTACGGAATACCCTTGATCGTCAAAAGGAAACTGGCGCAAAGTTAATACTCAAAATGATCTTCAAACAAATATCAAATTGATTTATATTTTTTTTTTTTTGAAAATGATTAATAAATTTGTTGTATCAAGAAAAGGACAGTTCAAAATCCTAAGAAAATAACTATTGGAGAAAATCACAATTAATAATCAAAATGTAGAATTATGGTGTTTTTACTAAATATAAATCAGTGGCGAAACAAAACTAATATGAATTGAAGTACCAGCAACTGCTTCTAAAATAATACCTCCCAAAATATCCCCCGAAAAGGGCTGAAAATCAATAATAAAATACAAGTGTGGTATCTTTTCTGGGCGATGCCAAATTTATTTATCACCTCTGGGTTTCTATTAGCCGCCTGAGACATGCAGGACTAAAGTCAGGAAAAACCCAAATCTCCTGCCAAGTAAGCGAGAGAACACTTGTAGCAGTAGCTAAATTATTACATTTTCCAAAATTAGATAATCTACGTTTAATTGATTTGAAAACAATGATTCTAAGTCCTGCTGAACACATGATAATGAATTTAAGAGAATCAAACAAATACTGCTACTGTGAGAAGAAAAATATAACAACACAAAATTATTCATTCTCTTCACGCAATACCGCGGAGGATGGAGGTAGAGAAAGGGTTTAAATAAGGTAAAATTACTTATGTAAAGCATAGTCTACACGCGGCTGCATCAAGATCTGTTAAAACTCGAATAAAACGTACTTAATTACATACATGGCTGTAATATTGATTTTTATTCGAAACGAAAAATAATAGTTTTTACTAGGGATTGACCGATATCACTTTGTCTCCGCAGATAACCCATATCCTGAGGGGGTTACTTCTGACGCATTAAATAATAATATCAACACAAATTCACCGATACCAATATGAATATACGGCAATGTAAAAATATTGTGATATATTGACGGGCCGATATATCGGGCGAGGGTGGAGACTTAGTTCGTACTTCCATAATTGTCGCGTAATATATTGAGATGTTCAGTAAAGCCGAAAAAAAATTTGAATATATTATATCAAACAAATAACTCGTGATACTATTAATATATTAGGTGTTATAATGTTTAAAATACAATTGTAATCAATTGTTGTAAACGATTCGATTTTGCTATGTATAATAATTTGATTTTTTTTCGATAATAACCACAATCGAAAATTTCGTGGATATTATAGTTACACAATTTATGTACAATACCAGTAAGAATGAAGTAATAAAACGTGACCCTATGTACCTGGCATTCAATGAGATCAATTTTGTGTCTGAGCGGGTTTATTCTTTGTAAAACTCAAGTCTTCGTGTCCGTGGTGATGTCAGTTTCGGTTTGGATTATTAGTCACAGGAATCGATATCCATTAGTGACTCATACTTCATATACCATGCTAGCATAAAATGTTTATGACTGGGCTATACTCTGCATTCTTGCGATTTAGGCATTATAAGTGGTACTTTTATGTAGATAATTTGAATTATCATAGGCAGGGTATACATATTTTACTATAGTTGAAAAACTTCCTTGAGAGATTATCTTCAAAACATTGAAACTGACAGGAATGAGGGGAAAAAGGAAAAAAATCGAATAATGAATATGTGCATGTTTTGAGCATTTAAGCACCCAGGCACATTTTAAGTAAATTGACTTAAAAAGGTATTTTACGATTATTTTGAATGATTTATTTGGGGAATTCGCTGCCTTAATAAAATTTAAGCTAGCTGATTTAACGGCCATGCACGAAAACGTTGGCCTCCGGCACAATATTATTTTTCCTGTACATGTCAGCCTGAAAAATCAGAATCTCAAAATAATGATTTGTTTAGGCCTAAAATAAAATGTATTTTTCAAGGAGTTCCTCAGAAATAACTCAAGAACATGTAAGGTATTTGTAAATGTTTTACATTGGTTGTGAAATATAAGATAATATTTTCGGTGTTGTAGTTCAGATTGTTTCCATAATGAAATCTAGTATTATTTTAAGGAATACCTGTAGCGTTTCCAACATCATTTGGCAAAATAAATCTTATATTATAAATCAATCCATTGATAGTATTGCTCTGCATCTTTTAATGTAGAATAAATTTTAAAGTATAGGATACGATAATAATATGTCTCATTTGCTCTGTCAGGGAAATACAACACAATATGAGAAAAAATTTGAGGTAATTAGAATAAACTGAAAGTGCGAAAGTTAAAAATACCAACTGAATTTTTGAATTTCTACCTTTAGAAAGTTCTACAATATAGAAAATTCTGCTTACTACTGACATAGATTTAAATAAAAATTTCTTAAAAATGCATCGACACTTTGTGATATTTTTAATTCTGGGTAAGACAAAGAAGTTTTTGTTTTATAAATATATTCAATTTATTTCCTTATTTAAATTGTATTATTGTTGAACTAATTTTTTAAATATAATTAGATACATGCGGCGTAGTCAAGGATACAGCTACAATCGGTAAATTGTGAATAATTATTCACTTGTCAAAATTGCATTTCTGCTTTGTAAGCTCTAAGGCTTACTGGCTTTAGGATAGTCCTGTGTGTCGTAAAAGCGACTGAAATGAAACAAAGAAGATGGTTGTACCATCGATCAGGGCAGATGCCTCTTTCTGCACTTTACTCTGGTAGTTCATTTCCGTTTGAATTTTTTTTCATTCAGAGTGCATTTGCTGATACTACTCTTTGCTACAAAGTTGTCGTTAGTTGCTTCCTTTCGTCAATGCTCCCGGCCTCGCTTGGAGTGATTTCCAATCGAAAAGCGGAGGGGAAATATATAGTATATTATGAGAATATACTATTCAACCAAAGAATTTTCCACCCATGTCCAAATTTCTCGTTGCCCAGTATTTTGATTTGTTTATTTTAATAACTTATTTGTAGATGATCATGATTTCCTTATTTTTTTAGGAGATATGATGGGCATTTCAACATGTGCAACCGTGAATGTTTGCAAATACGTTTCATCCTTCATGCCCAGCTAGTTAGCACAAAATTTTATTGTTTATTCGATTTCGAAATCACCAAAATTAATTACAATGTATAGTACTTCAAAATATTTTTGTGATATTGAAGCATATATGCACCATAATGTCTACACATGCACCCAGTCTAAAATTTTATGATATTCTAAAATAATATTTACATGTACATGTAATGAGTTTTTGTATGAACGGTTACCAACAATTTAAATAAAGTTGCAAGACAACAAAGAATGCATATTTTGAATGTGGACCTTTACACAGTCAATTATACCTACAAACCGAACCCACGAATTTATTCAAGAAATAGAATTTTTTTGTTGATAACCGTGTAAAATTATTCCCATTCAAACTCGATATATATTTTTATTACATCAGTGAAGCAATTCATCTGAATTATTCAATCAAATATGAAGCCAACAACTGTACAACAGAAAATAGTATTTTCATCATCCAGTTCAGAGAAATGAAACTTAATGATAGCGATGACAATGAATGTTATGGATCACTAAGAATACCAAGTAAAATTTATATAACACTTTATAAAGGTTTCCACAAAGGTTCGATATGCGGATTCCCTCAACCATATACATTAACAATATCACCATACAATATTATCAGTTTTATCATAACGGTACTGCATGTCCGAAATTGACTGCTGGTGCGATATACTAGGAAGCCAACCGGTAGGATACAGAGGTATTCTCGATATCCAGTGTTGGCCTGTGTTTGCATCCAGCTACTTGTACGGTAGCTACTTCTTGCTTACTTCTAATATTTTTCTGTATCAAGTAACCAAACTATTGATACATATTATGTAATTTCCAAAATATGTTTTGAAATGGAATCTCGGGACCATTAAACACAGGTTTTAAGTAACGGCCATGTCGCTTGAAGTGATATGAAAATACAATACAAAAAAAATATAATGCCTTTACCTAAAATGCTCTTGTCCGTTACTTTTACAAAGTTTTTTTTTCATATGCTAATATATTTTTTATACAATTGTGAAGTCAGTTCGTTTTCGCCTTTTGAGTTTTTGTATTAAAAGAAAGCTATTGTTTATTTCTACAGAACTTCTTGACAACACAGATATATGTAATTTTAAACCAGAAGACTGCTTTATATTCGCAAACAAGACAATCCCTTGAAAGTTTGATATCGATGGTTGCAATAAAATGATGTTTTTTCCTAAAACAAAAATATTTCCTTTTACTGTGTCGTGCAAGACGAATGAAGGATATTCCGACAAAAAACAAATTTTTAACGTCAGGCTTAGTTTAAAGGAGATGAGTATAACAGGTGAAACTTTTTTTGTAAGATCAGTCCCGCCAATGACACTCAAAGGTCACTCTAAGCAGCCGCCCGAGAGAAACTATTATTGGAGATAAATATGGTAAATGAGTGCTTAAAGTATAAACCTTAAACTGCAGACAAGTTAGAACATATCCGTTGTAAACCCCAAAAATGAACTTTTAGTCAAAAAATGCAATTTTAGTCACCTTTTGAGACCATCCGAAAGTGAGTTCAAGCAATTCTATAGTCTGGCACATGCGTGCTTGAATAACTTCATTCCTCTCGAATTTTAATAGTACGATTCTTTTATAAGATTAATCATGGTTTTTACCAACGCCACATTACTATAGATACACTACACTATTATTGATATGAATTTGCTGTATTATGTTAAGTAAGAAATGATTTTAGTTATAAAGATTTTGTGAGTGCATCAGCGCAGACAGATAGATAGATATTTCTATATTATCTATATTTCGAAATTTTGCTAAAATAGTTCGTGATTTGTACTTTTCCTATGCATTTTATAGTAATTACGTATATGTATTTTCATATATGATTGGTTCCTATTTATTAATTGTATGAGTTATTATTGTCTGCATATTGGCATAAAAAAAATCATAAATAGGATTCTGTATTTTTACCAAATACAAATAAAATAAAAAAATTGTGGAAATTATGAGCAATTTTTCGAAATAGCTTTTTTCCGTAACATAAATCAAGACAAATTCGAAGTTTTGTAAATTTATTACTACTAATGATCAGTAATTCCAATGCGCCTTCATCATAGCCAGTACTATAATAAGTTTATATCAATATCTCTTTCAGCAACAATGAGAACAACAACACCAAACATAAAAGAAGAAGTTTCACAATATCATGCGTTATTTATTATCGCAATAGTGTTAGGAATCGTGCTTGTTATTTTGATGATTATTGGTGGAGTTTTATTGTTGAGGTACGTTTTTTGTCCGCATACATTTAGAATAAGCAACTACGTGGCTTAAAATCATGATCGAGAGAATCATACCAATAATTATAGAAGTACAAGAACTTTTCGGTCATTCTCGAAGATTGTATATTGTTCAAATTGGAATCCTTTAAAAAATAAAATAAAAGCATTAGTAACATCACCTTCAAATAATGATGACTTTACCACCCGGTTACGTTACAGAGTTTATGATTATGTTTGGTATTTATGTCATGTCATTATGATCAGGTCAAGCTGTTATGTTTCTTTGAAAAAATGTGAGATATTTATAAAATCTTTCTAAAATGGTGAAGCTAAATAAAATCTTTTAGTAAAGCCATGTGCTAATTTTGCATATTCATACAAATAAAAAATGGTAAGAATGCGAAATGCGAATGCAAAATGCAAAATGCGAAATGTTTAACGATAGTTCAATTTAACTTTTATTTTTTCCTTTATTTTTTATCTCAAATTATGTTTATGTTACTTTGCGAATGCGAAGTACTTGGCGCCATAGCAGTTTTCTCACTTTTTTGTTCCAGGTTATATATGATTCATATTTCAATTTTGTTTCAAATTTAGACGACGCAAAACTTTATAAGTAAAACTTGTTGGAATACTAATGCTATTTGAAAAAAGGAGTATCATCTGATAAAATGAAGAGCTGGAATAACAAGTCATCTCTAGAAAATTAATTAACAAAAAACACTGTATAGCAAACACAAAGTTTTTTTTATTTTTCTATATTGCAAATTATAAAAAAATGTGTTGACATACAAAGAGTTTGTCTTAACAATTTGTTATTTATTTTTAACTTTTAATGATAATAAGTAAGTGGCTTTGAAAGCGTTCACAATTTGAGAACTTTCGTTCATGTTACAACATTAGCGCTCAGATAATATTGTTGTTGAACAGTTAATTTGATTAGAAACGCGCCTCGTTCACAATTCACATAGGTTTGTCATTAAATCACTCCAAAAACAGTAGAAAAACTATGGTTTCTGATTGATTAGAACTGAATAGTACTGAATTTTACCAAAGAGGTCTGAAGAGACCCAACTAAATAAAACCGAGTGGCTACAAATGGTATATTACCAGTAACTCTATTTTGGGTAATAAACATTCCAAATAAAATGGAACCCTAAAAATAGAGTGTGGTGATCGGAATGGGTCTGTCTCAGGAAACTACATCTTCCATGTTTTTATATAGTTACTTCTCGCGACATGTAGTACGCGATACGATGGACTCTGAAGCTCGCACATACAAGACCGAAACTATTGAAAAGACGAAAATATCAGAAAATTCTAATTTATTATTATATAAAAAGTTTAACAAATTTACCCAATAAAACAATTTACTTCATCAAGTATAACCACAGGTGATCCCCGCCGAGACGACGCCATTCATTCTTGACGAAACATAATTTATTGTTGGACAACTGACTCACAGTCAACACAGAGCGAATATTGGTGGCAGATTTAAACTGTTTTTTTTTTTCAATGAATTCATAACCTCTATTTTACTGAATCTTAACCTTGTCGCATACTTTGCCAATTGTATAAATTTGAATCATTGTATTACCTCAACTAAGTTTTGAATTTTTGACTCAGTGTTTCAATGTCGAGCAACCGCAATTAATAGACAATTAGGGAAGGAAACGATAACAATCAAGAAACTGAAGCACATACCGCATGTTCATAATTGCGAAAGTGTTTGGGTATTAAAAAGGTTCATTGAATGCATGGGTATATTCAGTTTAAAATTAGAGTCTGATAACTTGTATTTTTCTCGAACTCATGTGTGTTTTTCAATGTTATTATTTACTTATTTCAGGCTAAACAAATAAAAAAGACTAGTCTAAATCGATATTTGAATATAATTCCGATTAATTGGTTTTATCATAACGTTACAATGATAAAGTATTTGTCGAGTCATTATTCTGTCGAAAAAAAGTATTTGATTTAACTTTTTTTGATTTTAATCTTCCCTGAAATGTGCATGTTATGGTGAAATGTTGAAAATTTTATCCTTCAGTAAACTTGGCGAAGATATTAGATAAATAACTTTTAGAATAATAAGTGCATTTTTTCCAATTGTAAGACATTTTATCAGTCTGACGATGAGTAAAATGATAAAAGGAAAATTATTTTGTAAATAATCGGATATTAATAACACTGAAATTGATCGGTAGAAATATTTTTACCTGTGTTACATCAATTGCCTTTAAAACCTGAATATAAAGAGATTTTCAAAGATTTTATTCTTTATTTCGAGCATTGGATAATTCACTCAAATTTATTAATTTCTAGCCCATTTATAATACCTAGGAAAGAATTTGTTTAAATACGCTTCTTCAATAGGGAAATTCTTATAAAAAATAATAAACGAATTCTCTGTGTTTTGTGTTGTGCGTTGGTGATGCCTCTCGTATAACTAATAGTTGCAATTTGTTTGCTGCATAAATGCTTGATATGAAAAGATTCCAAAAAAATTGAGCTTTACAATAATATTGTCCCTAGCCTCATCATATTCAATTTCATATTTTTGCTCGATACATGAAGTAAACGACTTATCCAATAGGACGTTTATGCAGCTTTTGCAGCAACTTTATTACCACGGACAGGCATGAATAGAATTTGAAAATATCGAATTTCCATATGTTCGGATTCGAAAGGGTACATTTTCTTGATAATCTTTTGCAAATTATAACTCATGGTTGGATGATTTTGCTGATAATCATATGACAACGCTGTTCCTTAGAAGCTTCTGCAAATTAACCGCGGATTTCCATATTAAATATACCTTCCAATCTTTGGCAAATCAACTAACGATGCATCTTGCCATTCATCTCACTTTATACAAAAAAATAAAATTCTTAATTTGATATCGAATAAAATTTTATTTTTCATTAGCAAAAAAAAATTGTAACATTCTCGAATAAATGCATGTGATGTATAATGAGCAGCATAATTAATAAAAATCTTGAAATCAACTCAGCAAATGTAAAAAACTTAGAAAAAAATAATAAAATTTTTCTTTGATAAGGTCAGATAAAAAAGGCACTATAAACAACGAATTAAACATTAACTCCCTATACTCTGCCACGACAAACTCTCTAAATATCTTGCTAATGATACAAAAATAAGTACAATCAGAAGTCAAAATTTAATAGGCAGACAAAGGCATGAATTACTGAAAGTCTATGGCTTTTAAATCCCTAAACATCATAAAATCCTGAAAAAGATAATGGGAAAAGGGAGACCTAGGTTGTCGAAATATTTCAATTTAAAATTTGTATATTACTTAGGCATAGTTTGTCCAGAACAATGGAGATTAACTATTTTTTTGTCTTTTTGTAGATCTACTAGTACATAATCACTATCATACCAATTTCATTGAAGATCGATTTCTATGATTGATGTGGTGTTGATAATTTTAACATTTATTTTAATATTTCATCAACCATTAGTATTACGACACAAAGCGCATTGGAAATATTCTTAAATATAGGAAAAATATCTTATCTTATCTATCTTGAGCTTATGTAGGCTTATATTCGAATGCAACACAATCAAATCTTGATGATATGGTAGTAATACAGCACGAAGTATAAAAAAATATATATATACAAAATTACTCCGAATGAAAGTTTACTAAGTAGGAATATTTTTTCCAAATTTCAATTTTTCTCTGTTGAGAAAAAGAAAATTCAATCATCATACAATTAAAAATGGCGTTAGAATCGTCGTTTTCATCGTAATGCAACATGTTGAACAATAAAATTAAATTTCTCGTTTAAATGGACTCATACTTATTTAAAATATTCAAATATTATATATATATATAATTTGCGGCATATTTTCAACATTGTACAGATACATAAGCTCTTATGGATGTTCTATTTAATATGCAATAAAGGAAATAATAAGTCAGGGCAGGAAACCACTGCGAATTGCAACGAGAGCTGCAGACGATATTCAAGCAATATTATGCGCGTTGTAGTATTTCGCTACATTTGATTTAACTTCTTTTATGACAAAATGATTTGGTAAAACTATGTCTACAGTTTTCTACTTTTCTCTAGCTTTTTGATTGGTAAAAGAAAACA
>OZ023147.1:9922290-9934326 GCA_963675895.2 Styela plicata
CTGTTCTTGAGTTAATGGTTACAGTGACGCTTCTCTTTATTTCCGGTCCAATTCTGTAGACCTAAATTTGAGCCTTATAGCGGTTGAAGGTTCAAAGGTCACGACTTGGGAGATATTACCACGTTGCTGGTAAGCGACGCTCTCTTTCCGTCCCCGCCGCCTTGGCGGTGGCAGGGTCGTCCGGTATCAGCTTCAGTCAATGTGTAAAGTTTTATCTGTTGCCGTTGTTTTGCCGTTTCAATACATTTGCATCATCATCTCGACGAACCTTACATGTGTGGTTTTTGCAGCACGCAGGAGTCTTCTGAAAGCGTTTTATAGGTTGCGCATCGTCTATCGGACTGTGCCTGGCGAGCACACTGTTAATTTCTTAAAACCGCCCCGCTGCAAAATTGGCGTAGCACGCCAGGATGATGCTAGATGGTGTAATAACAATTACAACTTCAAAGGGAAAATGTGACCTGTTCTTGGATTTCAGTTACGTGTACACACTGGTGGACGGAAAGCAGTCTTTGTATATAGGAACTCGATATTTTACCTTTATGTATTACCAGGAAAAACTGTTTTGATTGGACGTTTCATTATTCTTCTTGGCATGTGCGAATTTTTTTGCTGTTGGTATTGTCGGAAAACGAAGTTGAATTGATGGTTTTTGGTGTCGAAGAATTGATGTGATTCATGCGTGGCGAACTTGAGTTTTACAGGATGCGATTCATTCCTGCTGGTAGTCCTGCTTTGCGAACGACGTGGATCAACGATGGATCAAGCATGATTATTATGAATATGCTTTTTGAGACGTCTGTAGAATCTTCGGGAGGCGCCGTTACTGTGTGCAGTAGATGAAAACTTTGGCCTGTTTTGAACATTGCGACTGTGTGGCGCAATTGCTCGCTGTTCGAGTTATGGTATGGACAGTTATGGGAGCGGAAAAAAGGGGGAAGTGCTGTGGACGAAGCACTGTGTTGAGAGTTACGCGTGTAAAATATTGCCTATACTGGGGTTTAAAGAGCGACAAGTGTTTTATCACTGAGCTTGATACATATATGCACGTTATATATTCTGGGAACTGAGCGAAACGAGTGGCAATAAATTAATATAGATATAGAGATTGGGAGCTGTACATTTTTTGTGAATATTGAATGTGTCATCAAATGCTTGATTTCTCTTGTGTTTTTGTGTATATGCTTTTTACGTATTTCGTTTCTTATTTGTTAACTTTCATATCCTGTCGAAATAGGGGTATTTTGGGGTTTTTGGAGAGTAAATTTTTTTAGAAATTTCCTCTAAGAAAAAAAACGAGGGCATTGTGACGGTACTGGATTTTTGGTATATTCCTTGCTGTCTTGAGTTAATGTTACAGTGACGCTTCTCTATATTTCGGTCCATTCTTAACTAAATTGAGCCTTATAGCGGTTGAAGGTTCAAAGGTCACGACCTTGAGATATTACCAACGTTGCTGCTGGTAAGCGACGACTTCTCTTTCCGTCCCGCCGCCTTGGCGGTGGCAGGGTCGTCCGGTATCAGCTTCAGTCAATGTGTAAAGTTTATCTGTTGCCGTTGTTGCCGTTTCAATACATTTGCATCATCCTCGACGAACTTTAATGTGTGGTTTTTGCAGCACGCAGGAGTCTTCTGAAAGCGTTTTATAGGTTGCGCAGTCTATCGGACTGTGCTGGCGAGCACACTGTTATTTCTTAAAACCGCCCCGCTGCACTTGTTTGCAAAAATTGTGTGAAATTATAGCGTGATAACGCTGAAAAATTTCTGCCACAAAAAAATATTTATTAATCAGCTAACCGGCATCCGCCTTCTCCGCATTTCAGTTTTGTGAAAACCATTGAAAAAAAGCTTGCATATTTATTTTTATAGCCACGTCTTTGAGTGGATCATCCTGTCCAAGGCCTTGTTACAGCGGCCACTTATAGACGGACAGGGTTACAATTACTGGAAAAATATGCTCTTGGCCTGTGCCTACCCAAGTTATTACCCAGATGATGCTTACAAGAAAAGAGTATATATACTACAAAAAAGTGTAGAACATGCAGAAGGGATCCACAATACCTTAAATGGCGAGGAGCTATTACAACATTTATTATTAACAAAATAGAAGCAATGGCATTACCAAAATAGAAGCAATGGCATTTTATTTCTATGTTCCAATGTTCCAAATGGCAGATATTTGATTTTTGCCGTGGTCGATGATAACACTATCTCACACTATTACTAACGTAAGACCGGAAACAGCGAGTAATAAACCAAAATCAAATCAAAAATCATATGAATTTCGCTGTTAAAATTCTAAAAAGGAATGAAATATATGAAGTGTGGCAATGGTATCTGCCCTGGATGCACATTATTTTTTTTGCTGAGCATAAGGCACAGATGGACCGCAACTCAGCATCGCGATCCATCAGTGAGTCATACTTAGCAGCACAGATGTTATGTACCTACAAGTTTATTATTAATTGGGTGTTGAAAACCTCTATCGCATCTTTTTTCGCAAGGCAACGTTTACAACGAACTCGAAACACGTTGCTCGTTTTTCAACAGTTGAATCTTATTTTCGCAATGTTTGAAAAGGATGACTACCAAGGTCTTATATTTCCTATTATTAACTATGCACGAAACAAGTCAGTAAACATGAGAAAAATACTCGTCAGGAGAAAAAAAAAGGAAAATGTCGAGAATTTTTGCAAAAAATTAGGGAAGTTTTGCAAATTGAGAATTTTCACAAAATTCACAGAAAAATATACCCCATGAACCTAAATTAACTTGCTCAGACAGGTATTTGTTTCGAAGCTGCTGCAAAAAATTTGTTTTTAAAGGAAATATTTGTCAGGAAATAATAAGTCGAAATATTTCCTAATAAAATTGAAGCCTTATTAACAGCGAAGTTTTCTCAAATTTTGATCTTAATCAGAAAACCAACAACGATATTGTGACAAATACGGCCTTATAGGCTTGAAATCTGTGAAGTAAGGACATACGTGCCGTATTTAGAACATTGAAAAAAGGGGGCTGAAAAAATATATTCAAAATATGGCGTCATATTTGCGCCAAAGACGGCAATAGAGAAAAAATGACAAATTGATCGAATTTCTTCATAATTTTTCAAATAAGCACAACATGACCCGATCAAAATAGGTTCTTGAGTTGTAAAATCCAATGACCATGTCGCGTCAGAGAGTAAATATCGTAATCAATGCAGAATTAAAAAAATTGTTTATGAAATCATGATGTCATCATTACAGACACATATGACGTCATAACATACCAACAATTGGATAAAAAGTAGCATTTTATCTTAAATCGTGAAGCAATAGCTCAATGTCTGCGATGGGTTTTTTATGGGAATTTGCTCTATATGCAAAGTCGGGAACACCCAAAAGAACCCAACTAAAGGCCGCTTATATGACAAAAAGCTACTCCAATATATAGTTCCAGCAACTGTTTTTTTGTAATTTTTAATGGAATTCACTCTTTATGCAAAGTCGGAAGTGGCACAAAAAGCAGCCACTTTTTGGCAGGGAGCTACTAAAATTTTTTATTTCTTTCAATTAAAATTCACTCTGACCAAGACCCGAAGCAGAACCTAAAAGAAACAAACTAATGGCCACTTAATGGCAAAGAGCGACAAAAAGATTTAGTACCAGCAACTGTATTCAAAGCGAAAAACATCCCAAACGGAACTGGACCACTGTGGTAAAGTGCAATGAGTGGTTTCTGCCCTGAGAGATGGTAGAACCACATACCATTTCTTTGCTTCCTTTTAGTCGCCTCTTACGGCACGCAGGAAATACGTCAGGACTATTTTAAAGCCCGTACCTACAGGGCTAACAACAAACCATCGTTCTAGGAAATGCAAAGGCGATTTCATAATCTTTACACTACATAAATAAATAAATAAATTACATAAATTGGAAAATATCTCATATAGAAATGAACCACTAAACTAAGATTTTAGTCGCCTGTCGCAACACAGAGGAAGTACGTTAGACAATATTAAACATTACATGCACAGTGAAAAATTCTATAAAATGATGTATGAAGATTAGAAATCGCAAAATATTAGAGAAAATACTAGTGATCAATGGACTTGTATATCGTGGAAGGTAATTGGCAAAAAAATATGTTTCACACTCACAGTTCGCAAGGTACGCAAAGAGAAAAAATAATAAAAAATTGAAGATGAAGCGAGGGCAATGGTTGAATTGGTTACTAATTATTAAAAATTTCCTGAGATTCCCTAGAATTTTATATGATACTAAATTTTGTTTCTCATGATGTCATAGCCTCGTGGTCCAAATTTTGAGCTTTAATCCGGCATGTCACCTCAGTTCACCCAACCACCCACACTATAACAAAAAATGCAACAAAATCACCGGTCTTTGATGGTAATTTTACTTGTCAGTATTGAAAATAATTTAAAATTTACTTTTGCGACCAAATATTGAGTGTGGACCAAATATGGACCGCGAAGGTGAGGGCACTCAGCAACCCATAATTAGCATTATTCACATCAACATGTCGTTTTTTATCTTTGGAAATATGCAATTACTGCAAATGACCAGTAAATTTACTTCACTTTTGTTACAGTATAACAGACCTTACTAAGGGATGAAGATATAGGGCATAAGTTTTATCTGTGGTGACATTCAAGAATATGACAGACATCACTTGTAGATATTTAGGCTTAACAGTATTCAAAAAGGAAAATAGAGGTAATAAAAATATCTGATATCTGAGATGGTTGGTTAGACCTATCCTGAATCCATAAGCTATGTAATCCGTATTCTGGCTTGTTGGATTTCATTGTAACCGTACCCCAATTTTCTTCTGCTGGGCCAACTTGACCTGTAGACAATCAGTCAAATCTGAATCATTAGATGCGTAAGTTACTCTATCGGCACTAGGATTCAGTATTAGCAGTCTCATACAGCAGGCTTATATTATTATCAGAAAAAAGACGACTGTAGAAGCTTGACAACAATCCTGTGCTCGTAACGTCCAAAACACGAGTCCACGAGGACGATAAATCCCTTCAAAAAGGCAAATTTAAGCTTTTTAAACTCAGAAATACTGCAAATTAACAGCAAATTTACTGAAAAAATCTTACAATTTAGAAATTTTTTTATTACTGACGCAGCATGCCTCAAAAATATCCTAAATGTGTCTTTTTTGAGATACCATACAATGTTTATTTTGATGTGGTGTACCGATACCACTTTTTTGCGGATACCGATGCCGATACTGCAAAATGAGCCGATATAGTTACCGATGCCAACGATACTCAAAATTACTCATACCGGCCTATACAAATGCTCATCACAAATGACTTAAAATTGGAAAAAAGTACATCCTCAAAGTTAAAATCTTCCAAAACATTTCAGTAAAATTCTCTTTAAAATACCTAATAACAAAGAAATACACATATAGTGGATGAATTGTATTTGAAGCAACAACACAAGAAACTACAGAACAAAGGATATTGGAGAACTTCAAACAAATAGAAAGATTCGGAACCAACATTCAAAATTAACTTCAGCATGAAGACACCCAATGAAGAACAACATTTAATCAAATTAGTTCCTGACAATTTTTTTTTTCTTGAAGTATATTTTGCCCAAATCAATTCCAACTTGTACTCTGAGAACCGTATCCCTAGGCGTGGTAATTATTTTTCTTTCAGTAATCAAAATTAAAGACCCGAAGGTTGTAGGGAAGAAACATAAGTTTTACAATCCCTAATAAGTTAAAAAATTCATCTCCAAGTAAGCTACTGATCCACTTCATTATAATAATTTTTAATATGTCGTGGACCGTGCTGAGCCGACTGCTGCTTCCGTTTTTGTAGCAGCTTATTTCGACCGTTAGTTGGATCTTTTGGGAACCGCTTTAGCCCATACCGATACTAGCCGATACCGATACATCCCTATCGTAAATATATGCTCTTGGCCAGTTACATATTTTAGTGGGAAATGACTGTACTCCCGAAAATTATAGAAAACTGCAAGATGGTGTTTTCTATTAAAATAAACTCAAAGGAAGGCGGGAGGCATTGCCTAAGAAAAACAAACTAATGGTATTTATGTGGCAAAGATCTAGTAAATATGGAACAACCCAAAACCACTATTATAGTGGCCCATAGAACGTTCATTAAAGCCCGCTTTTTTAGGGGTTGCGATCACAATGAATGGGTAAGAGCAGCACCTAATTCCATTATCAATATATTTCGTATTGGCCGGTATCACCACAAGTTTCTCTTAAATCATGTTCCTGGCCCATTTCTCTGAAAAAGGGTTCTTTCTGCATGTACTTACATTATATACACTGTGGAAAGTTTAAAAAATTCTGCTATAATTTCACAGATACACGCATAATATGTGTAAGAATTTCTTTAAACAAAGTCAATGTTTGAATTGAAGTTGAAGTTGTTCCTCCGCAGATAATTTCGATGTTATATTCATAACACCAGCATTCTGATGATTTGGAACATATTCCGTCATCTGGGCGATTTAAACAGTTTTAAGTATTATTTATCTAGGTGCGAAAACTGCAAACTCTGTGCTAAAATTTCAGCGTTTTTATGTGATTTTCAGATATTTTTAGAATGTCAAGGAAATCTTTAGCATAGCTTGGTTACGGATTCTGAATATCCCATAGAAGCTTTAATGCGGGTTCGAATGCATTAAGAAAAGTTTGGGAATAACAAATCGTGTTCTAAAACTACTTGCCATATTTCAAGTATAGTCAAAACTTGTCGAGTTTCAAGAAAAGTTATAGAATCAGAAGTTCATTTTCCCCTGTAAAACCCATTTGTCGGTTCATTTAATGCATCAGTTTCACTGATTTGGGCACATTAGACTTGTAATATGTACTTCTTGAATTTCTCTTTGAACACAACATCACAGTAAATAAATAAATTGCATTTATAAAAATGTTCGAAAACGTAAAACTTCTTCAGCCGTACAAAATATCCAATGTGCTTTTTTGATAAGATGCCAATGTTTCTATCGAAGTTCCTTGACAAATTCTACTGTAGCTAGTAGTATAACACCAGCATTGTGAAGATGTGGTACAAATATCTTGATCTGAGTACGTCACTTGTGATCGTAGCGCTGCAATATGGAACATTGCGAACATGTTAGCAACGCGAAAATAATTTGTTGTGGTTTTGGACCGTCGATTTGAATATGTTCCTCACAAGCAAGTATGGAATATTTATTCTGCATGGATTATCCTACTATAATCACATCAGTAATGTATCACAAAAAATCAGACTAGCAGGACATGTTAAGTGAAGTTGCTCCCCTAGACGTAAACGAGCGAATAAGTATGATTGGATAGCATATTGCCCTTTGAACTCAATATTATGTTATACGCAAAATATTTAAATACAGATTCCCATCAAATTTTCCCATTATATAACTAGGCTGAAAATAATGGAGAATTTAATTTACAGACCAATTCGAAGTACCCATTGATTATTCATCGGAAGAAGAACAGAACAAAACTTGTAAATGAAGTGATATTGACATATTCAAATCAATTTTGCCAAGCCCATTAATATAATGACGTTCTATAAAGGTGATCAAAACTCTCCTTGCATCCAGCCTGGATTAGTACCGCATTTAGTCGCGAACATTATTCAATCATGTAAAGTGAAAACCTTGTGCAAAAAATTAAAATATTGTAAAACATGATTTATTATAACTTTGAAAATAATGTTTCGAAAACTTTTAGTTTGGTTCAAAAATGGGAAATACACTTCGAGCTACCAGCGCAAGGAATTCAAAACTATGAATCCTTCGAATCATTCGTTTTTGAGCGGATAAGTGTAACCAAGGTCTGTACCAACGCCAACTTATGTCGGACATATTTACGTGAGGAAAAGGCATAGGTCCTTTCCGGGTTTTGCTCTGACACCTATCCAAGTTAGTTTACACCCCGGGTTTATTGCAAGTGTAGATCAGCCATGACAATAACCCGAGCTGTGCTCGCTGAGACTTGAATCTGGGGTCTTCAGCCTGGGATGCCAAGATGATAATTAACAACTGGGCCATCGTATATGTCTTTGGCTTAATAATTTATTGCATTTTTTGTAGGACAGGAAGCAAACGTACTTTTACAAAGTAAAAGTATAGGCAGAGTAGCTTTTTGGCTAAACATTTCGGAGAACTTCAGGGGCCAAGTTGTGATTCAAGAAAGAAAACACAGTATATTTTTCTACTTTTAAATCGAGGCTAAATCGTAAGATCGATACGAACTGAATTTATTATTACGCGAAATTGGTGGACCTTTTTCAATGTAAGCCTAAGGCATGAATTTCGTGCACTTTTTATTCTATTAAACAAACACGTTTGTTATCTCAAACTTGTGCTTTTCGACGCCAAAGTTTCGTAACTCGAAACGACATGAAAAAAGGGTGTCGATATCCTGACCCTATTTCATAGTATACTTTTTTGTGCGTTTGCAAATTCATTTGACTTTTCGGGAGCGTCGCAAAAAAAAAAATTGAGAATAAACAGTCATAATGATGAAAAACAGCAGGCCATGTATCTGCTCAAATGAATCAACAAATTCCAGGCTTGTTTATTGGTCTTCGAATGGATAAGTTATCCGTACAGAAATAATATTTTTGGATTCAAATCTATTTAATAATAACCACACAAACCAACGAATCAAACGGACTCAGTGAAACCGTTGGAGCTCACCTTGCCAGGATATAAGTGGATTTTTGAGGCCTATTATTCGTTTTTAAAATGGTCTACATCGGTTGGCTTCCCAATTCACACCTATTTCACCTGTTCCACAAAAGGTTCCACAAAAATCACAAAGCAGTTGTTTCTGCAGGAAGCTAGTTAGTTTTTTCTCAAGAATCTCTAAAACTCCCTCTGCCTTCCACTAAGCTTTCCTAATCGTGTTGAGCTTCAATGGCTTTTTTAAAAATCGCGTTACAATAGACATCTCGTCAGGGATCCGATTGGTTCCCTTAAGTTTCTATTCATTACACTTCATGCAGCTCTTTGCAAATTCGGTGAAACAGAAAATCCAAAACGTTTTAAAACAAAAAATAGTTTAAATTAGTCTCACTGAATTTAACAGTATCCACCGTTCATCGTTATTAAATTTTCTTTGAAATTTGTTTCAAGGAGACGATTGCTGGACTGTTAAACATTATTAAAGACAATGTCAATTATATAAAGCAAACATAAACATGTCGGTTTAGCAGAACTTGTAATTCTGTCCCTGTATCAGTTTTTTTTTGCTATTGAATTCCAGTTTTGTTTTTTTTCTAAAATCAGGTACTTCCCCATCAAGTTCCATGAGTGCCCAAAAAAAAATTTTGCCGAAAATATACAAAAAGTAAGTAAAAAAGCAACATTTTGTAAAACTGTAGAGCACAATATAATAATATTACGGAAATGACATTGACACCAATCTTACGCTGTGATTAGTGCGCTAGAATGTCGCCATGGAAATGATGTTATTTTTCGAATGTGATTCTGGATTTTGTCATGCTAAGAATAAATTGATGCTGAGAGCAGAGTTTCAGCTGCATCCCAATCAGAAATTTTTAGTCAAGAACAGGACACAGATGGACCAGTCTTAAACGTACAAATTGCATAACAAAATATATGTACAAGTAAGTGACATTTGTGATTGGTATACCGGGATATATGTGGGAAACCGAAAGGCTTGAGAAGTGACGATGGAAGTCTGCAATATTGAATCGTGAGTTATGAGTTAACTTTTCAGAAATCTAGGCCAGTCTATCTCAAATGATAAGTTTGAACCAACTCTTCTCAGTAATTTAAAATATCCCACCATTTTATTCCATAGCAATTTTTATAGGGAAAATACCAAACGCCGAGAAAAAAACAAAGCGCGGCGATCGGAACATTTGCACTATATTACTAGGTTTATCAATCACCCTGTAAATAAGGATATTTTAAGGTTTACTTTTCAGCGCTACCATTTGTGGTGGTTGCATTTGTAAAAAAAGTTATGATTTACATATCACACAATGTGGAACAATCATTTTGAAAATAAATTAAAAGGCAAAGTTTTTTTATTAGTTCACTTATTGGTTCACCTTGAAATTTCTGATCTTACACGTAAAGACCTTATTTATTTATATATCGGTTTTTTTTAGTTTGAATATTATACAAAAGCAAAGTTATAAGCAAATTATGATGTTCCATTATACAGTTTTGTAACCTCCAGAAAAATATTACATTTATTATATATTTTTTGTTTGTAGGAATATAATGATTCAAAATCTAAAAACTACATTCCCACGTTATTTCGACTGAGCAATGCCCAAATTTTTAGTTTTAGTTTGGGATGAGCCTACCCGAAATACTACATTCCGGGTTGTGTGCTTGGCATTATCAACAATCCTCACCTACCTAGCATCCAAACCTTAAATTTTTAACTTGTGCTGAAACAAAAATGATTAACCCCATTCTAGCACCAGAACTGGCACGATCGACAGTCCCATAATCTCAGTTGGTACGTTATTTGTTATAATACCTATCGTACTCTCCCATTAAAATTTACCCTATTCTTCGATATATTTATTTAACTATTACCTAGAACACAAGCTGCTTGCAAAAAAAACCTCAAATATGATCTCCGGAACAAAGTGATAAGGTTTTGAATGCAAATATTACACAAATATAGTAAGTAACTTTCAGCATTTTAATTTAATGAAGTTAAATTAATTTGCATTAGATTTTTCTAAGAGGAATGAACTAAGTTTAGCCATTTAGACTAAGAGATGTGGGGACCAGTACACAATGTGGTGGCTGGTGTACAACTGCACAGTCTAAAATTAGACGGCTTTCATAATCAAGACTAAAACGCTATATAACAAATCTACAGCTGGGATTGCCAGAATAATGCTTTTACACCAAGCGTAATTAAATTTTATTCTAGTCTATTTGCGTAAATCATAATGAATGAAGGATGTAAAATTTACTTCCTCATACGGCATATCCTTAAAACGTCACACCCTGCAAACAAAACAAAAAATACATAAAAAACAAAGGTCAATAGGAATTGACACAAAGATATTTCGATCTTGAATCAGTATTACTAGCCCATAAATGCACACCACATCACGATTTACTTCGATCCAAGTTAATCCCATAGTAAATACTTTTTTCTTCTTAGCCATTTTAAATTTTAATATCATAATTAAGCAACATTATTTCCTCCCTGACATATAAGCTAAAATAAATGAAAAAAAAAATTCTAGTTCCTCTTTTGGAACCAGACCTGATTTCACTAGAAAGGATCATTACAACAGAATTATACGGAGACGACGTTGTGCGGACAGTTGTTTTCTAAACTCTACTCAACTAAGTTTGTATTTTAAATTGTCAGTTTTAGTCAAATCGAACGCTTGATTTTGATTGGCGGATGTTTAATCAATGAATGGAAATAAATTAGATATTGGCAAATAATTCAATACCCTTATCCATAGCTTAATTGATTTCTAAATCTACTAATTGTTTATTTGAGGAAATAATAGTGAGTTTTCCACAAACTTGTAACACCACGATTCAAATATATATAAAGATTGTAAATTTGCAGAAAGGCGTTTGAATTTATGTAAATAATCACCAGATTTTTTCCATGTTCTTACTAAATTGTTAATTGAAAAAATCACACAATATAATAAGAGTCTAGGGAAATAAGTATGCAATCAATTAATCAACAAAACGTAGACCCCAAATAATATATAAACTAATCCAATTCTTAAACAAATTAATATCCACATAAAAACTAACAGTCAGTCGACAAACAAATACTATTAATTACCTCTTGTATGGGATGCTGCAACGTACGGATATACCAATAAAACCTCTGAAACATATAAATGGAAGAGTCAATACCCATATAGGCATGGAGGAATTGGCATAATGTGCTTACAAAGTGCAGTATAAGATACAGAAGAAGCAGCCGATTAGTCCAAGAAATATTACTCCTTATACTCAATCATCCCCCGAACAGAATTTATTTCGGTCA
>OZ023147.1:9945198-9956160 GCA_963675895.2 Styela plicata
TTGGTTAACTTGGTCATCAATCCAAGGGAAAGAGTAAGCATCAAGCAGAGTGTTTCTATTCATTGTCTGGGTAAAATCAACAACCATTCGTCGCTTAAGGCGTTCATCTTTGGTAACCAAAACTTGACCCCGTCAAGGAGAGTGAGATGTTTCAATAATGACCTTTTTTAAAAGATTTACAATTTCTTTTTGAATGAAGTTTGGTCATCGCTGTTGGAGCGACGTGATTTTGTCGCAATAGGACGGTAAAATGGAGAAAATACTAGGAGTTGGAACACGAAAAACTGCAACACCGCACGATTTGGAAAAATTTTCTACAATCAAAGCATCACGCGAACCTCCCATTTTGAAAGTGACTGTATCGTGTAGTTGCATGAAGTTTTGACCAAGAATAGCATTGAAACACAAGTTCTCAGTCAAGCCAAACTCCAAATTATAGATTTCCGCGAACTTGTGGGGAGTTTTTGACGGCTCCACTGATGTTAATTGATAATTTTGTGGATGCCATTAACACACTAGAGTTCACAGGTAACAATTTGAGCTGCAATTTCTACAACTGTAGAATCAAGACTATGCTTTAATCAACTCTTTCACAGCATGAAGTGAACGGAATAGTAAATACAAGATTCAAGGCAAGCTCAGCAATTACCAACTAACGATAAGATTGAATTCACATAAACAGTATAGAAAATTAGATACACCACATTTAATCACATTCACATCTGAAACTCTGGCCGCGGAACTAGGGCGAAAGGGTTATGGGGTAATTTGCGAAGTGAAGAACTGTCCCCTTCAATATTTTGGGAAGTTTAATTCGAAAAAATTTCAGGAAAGGAAAACAAAATATCCGGTTTCAGTGCGCAGTAATATAATCTATATATTTCATTGTTTTTGCCCTAATGATGAAGAGTTTCCCAACAAAAAGCTAGGCAATATTCGAGCGGCTATGACGCGCATTTTTTTTGTTGTGCATATTTGACATTTATTACATGGATTCAAGCGCAATATTACATGGACAGATTCGCAACATTATTTGGACATATTCGCAACATCATTTGGACGTATTCGCAACATCATCTGGACACATTCGCAACATTACTAAATAGAGATGGGCCGATGTATCGGTATCGGCAAGTATCGGTGATTTTCGTAGTATCGGTACTGGTATCGGAAAAGTTTCATCACCGATACCGCCGATACCAAAACCGATACCGGGTACATCTATACAACGGAGCGTACAAATACGCTTTATTTACCAATAATAATGGAAAGACCTCTCATTCCACTGGTCTGAAAAATAATTAAAACGGGGCCATGTCTCGGGTGAACAATTTTATTTACTCTTTGGGTTTTATCAAATAAAACCCATCAATTCACTCACTATATGCTCTTTTTGATGCAGAAAAAGGTGTTAAGGTCGCACTAAACGTTTGTGTAGGTTGCGTTTTTTCCTGGCTTGGTTTACGCAAGCACAATGCTCTGCATGCACGTTTTCCAATGAAACAGAGCGACTTGCTATGAAAGTTACCGCAGAGTGCTTGTTTCTTTTTTTGCGTTTGTGCTTTGTACGCATGTGAACACGATTAACGCAAAGCAATGCAGGCGTGTATTGCCGTTTTTATTTTATTGCTCGAACGTAATGCAACGCATCGGTAAGACAACTTCATGTGTATTGTAGCCTTGTCCTCAATAAGATGTCACGTTAGTTGTGTAACCACGGACATTTGCACTCAATCTTTGACCTGAGGGTAAAGAGAATTTTAACATATTTATTGAGATAATATTACAATTGATTCGAATCCAGTATAAAAATAAAATCGCCTGGCCAGATGGCCAAGGGCCGGTAATTCTTACTGCACGCGCGTTCTTAGCTCGGTCCTCTAGCCTCTCTCACAAAACAAGTTGTACGGTCATTTTGAATTGGCCAAAACTTGCCCTGAAGGCTTAATAAAATAATTTTCGTTTGTACTTGTTTTTGAATTGGCCACGCGTTATATTCGTGACAATATAATATAATTTAGAATATTATAAATTTGCCATGATACCATTTGAAAAAGCATTGAATTTCGCCAAATTCAAGTGAATTAATATAATATATGCTACAGACCCATGTATGCTTGAACGCAGCAACAAATTTATTACATTTTCAACCATTAATATTTTGCACTCAAATGGGTTGCAAGAGTTCAAGGGTACAAACGTACGTAGGCGCGCACATACGTGGGTGCAACTATAACAAGGGCATAAGTATGTGGATACAAAAAGGCCTTTAACATATTTAACAAAGTACTCGGTATCGGCGGTATCGGTATCGGGATATAAATTACGAAAGTGGTATCGGTACTTGTATCGGTATCGGCGAAAATTTTGGTATCGGCCCATCTCTATTACTAAACACATTCACAACATCACTTGGACACATTCGCAACATTACTTCGATATATTCTCAAAATCGTCTTACTTGGACACAATAACACATCACTTGGACACATTCGCAACATTACTTCGATATATTTCTCAAAATCGTCTTACTTGGACACAATAACACATCACTTGGACACATTCGCAACATTACTTCGATACATTCGCAACATCGTCATACTTGGACAAATTCACAACTATATACCTAGACGCATAAACTTCTTAAGATCCTAAATACGTCACTGTACTTGTGTCATGATTTGTTGCTTGAGTGAGTTTGTAATTATTGAAAATACTTTGTTGTGACGTAACAATGCTCTGGTTGATTTTGATAAATAGCAATAATTTCTAATTCAGTCCTCATATACATGTTAGTATAAGAAGACCCTATATTTTACTCTCATACAATCATGGGTTGAAGAATGAAATTTCGCAAATTGAAAATAGGAATCACAGATTCCAAATCTGTGTTAAACAATAACAAGAAGACAAGAAAAAAGTCTTCTTGTAAAACTAAAAAAGAAGAAGATATTGAAAAGGTAAGCTTACAAGCACATTTCAACATTTTAAATTTTAATGGTGAAGGTAGTCGTGGAATTTATAAGCGATTGCTTCGAAATCCACACATCGGAAGATTGATATTTTTTAATTGGCTCTAAAAGAGTCTAGGAAAAGACGGTACCTGCGCCGAAGTCCATCAGACAACCAGCGGCCCTGTCAATAACGAAGGAACTACTCCGAATTGTTGTATCGAATAGGATTCGATCGCTAGAAACTGGGGCGAAGAAATTATATAAGCTATTAATTTATATCTACACTGTAACAAAAGTACAGTACTGGTCAGTTGCAGTAATTGCATATTTCCAACGTTAAAAAACGCCATGTTGGTGAGATTTATGTCAATTATGGGCTGTTGAAGGACTGCACCTTCGCGGGCGTTCCATAAACACCACATCCATAAACATCCATTTTGATATTTTTTTCAGTACCGCCAAGTAAAATTACTGGCAAGGGACCAGTGATTCTGTTGCATGTAGCAATTCTATTTCTACACCCCTGAGCCCAGTCCAAGAAAATGGCGATTTACCACATACTTGGAAAGATTTAAATTGATTTGAAAAAGTTGCGGAGAACCGCAAATCGTGGAAAAAAAGTTTTTAATGAAATTGTTTTTCTGAAAAAATAGATGTCGTGCACTACTTTGACACAAACTTCTCTGGAAATTTATTTTGTTGTACAAATATTTGATTCAGCCCTGGTGGTTTAGCGTTCTCACTTTGCTTTCCAAGCGTCAAATTGCTTTCCTTATAATGTTTCCGATGTGTTTGACAGTGTTCAACGATATTCATATAGTATTATTGATATCAAGCTTTTTTCAGGTCAGCTTGCTAAGCACCCTCAGTAAGTCACTGTTCCCGATGAAACTTGTACGTGAACAGGAATAATCTTGTTAGAATGTACCATCTTCCCCCTACCCCCTAAAAATGAATACTTCCTGAAAATCATTCCTAAACTTAAATTTTTACTTCCTAAAATGGCAAATGTTCACAAAAAACCAAAATGTTATGCGGCAAGCAATAGTCGTTTATTAGGATTTTATATCTTCTGTCGCCACTACCATTGGCGTGACCAATATGTGCGTTGAGGACATTAAAATAAAAATTGCTATTATTGAACATGAATTGTAGACAGTCGCGACAAGCTATTCTACCGGAAGATTGACGACCATTTCACTTCGATTCGTTGATATCTTCCAATCAACTAACCATTCCCTCCTCCTTGTTTCCTTGAAATGTGTGTGACAGAATTCACAAATGAGATAATATTAACCATGTATACCAAAATATCATGTCCCAATTCCACACAAATATATATAAATTCATTGCACTTTAATCTTATGTGAAAAATTTGGGCTATGTTCTAACGAAAGCTTACAATAGACTTATATTTTTTGGAATGATAACATGATATTTTTGTACATTTCTCTCTCTGAGTTTGTTATTACATAATGTCGTTTGTCACGCTCGATGTATTGCGGGAGCTACTTGGTTCCAGTGTGGGCGCTAATCTAACTAGACTTTGTGGTGATAGTTGCACTGGATTAGCGCTATGCTTTTCAATCTGTCACTTGAATCCTGCCTTGAATGCAGCAGGGCATGATGACTAGAGATAATCTTCCTCCGAGCTCAAGGTAGGAACTTACCTTTAGTTATTCTGCACTTGCTTCCACTATTTTTCTTTTTCATGCATAGTTCATATGTGACCTTTATTGTACATACCGCTCTCTTGGCGCGGTTGGGATTAGGTGAAGTCTAAGGCTTTATTTCTATAAGTAGGACACAGTCGGTTAAAATTATTCAACAGAGTAAATTGGTTGGCGCTTTTACCAAAATATTCAAGTTGCGGGAGGTTGAACTTAACTCATCTAGTTAAGCACTAATGAAGGCCTGTAATCGCGCGCAAGCGTATATGAAATTAGTAGAAACTTTTATTTGAATATACATGTATTTCCAATTGTTGCAGGATTCAGGACCATCAGAATCTTTCAAATCTTCTACATCCTTTTCCTGCTTCCTTGCAGGAATATTATGGATATTAAAAGTTCTCCGGCTGCGCAAGAAAAATCGGGTAAGATGTGAGATGTGTTGCGATTTTTCCATTCCTTATCTCAAAGCCAGTGATAAAGCCGCATTTTAAAAATATTTATTATTGTTCAGGTCACTACATCAGCGAAAGAATTTGAATCTGTTTCCAATACAGCTGCTCCGAAATCGGAAGAGTTTATGATTGATAAAAATGAATTCAGATCTTTACAGCCAAATGACATTGCAAAGCTTCTTATAAGTGAGAAGACTGATGTTGAATCCACGCAGCAGGTAAAATAAATTGAGTTGTTTGTACGCGCTGATCTTGACATCTTTTATTTTATATTTGTGGTGAATTTCTGCATTGATTGTTCGAATTAGAAAATGCATTTCAAAGGTATCTGATATATAATAGCGAAGTAATTACTTTTAGCAAGAGCATGAAGTAGCTCTGTTGATATTATTGATCTGAAATAAGTACAAAGATTAACTTTGCTTCTTGAAGTCGTGCGCGTGTTATGAGCGAAGGAAATGCAGGGATGGCATTATCTGTCCCCGAGATAGGAATTTCTCGATTAAATAATTATAAATAAACTTGACATAAGAGAATCGGTATCATGATTATTCTGCAAAGTTATTCGTTTATAATCGTTTGATAAGCACAAGCGAAGTTAATTTCTGTCGCAATTCCGCAATACATGTGTATTCGAATGAGGAAGTATTTAATATTGGTTAAGCCTGCACGAATCTTATTTTTGTATTCTTAGCTCATGGATATTCAAAAAACATCTCCAGAAATTCTCGGAGCTTGCATATCAAGCTCCTCAAACGTTTTCCGGCAAAGTAATGCCGGGAAAAACTGGAGAATTTATTGTTACCTGAGGGCAGAGTGATGGAATATCGAAGATTAAAATCAATGTTCTTAATTCTGCTTCAAACATAAAACAGTTAGCCAGATCGAGAGCAGCAAAATCACTCAAGGTTTCCAGGCCAGTCCTGATTAATTCGGATGAACTTGCAAACAATGTAAAATCAGTAGCTCTTCATTACAACATATCAAGTCAAGATCTTGTTTATCTGCATGCTACATTTGTCGATTCGAAATTTGAAGCAATGGTGATATTCCGTCCCGGATACGAATTTGAAGAATTGGACCAAGGAATGGTCACATATCGTCCAGAGCCAAGACTCGAGCTTATTGACTTGGATGACATAAATGATGACTTCGAGTCAACATTCCAAGATTCTTCCTGTACAGACTTATGCCTGATAAACAGGCAGACTATAAAACCAGATTCTTCTTTCGTTTCGGCGGCAAAATTACATCTTTTGAAAATGGACTCAGAAGATGAGCGTTCAGATTCCAAGTCAAAGATAATTTCGCAAGTAAATCATATGCCGAAATTATCGGAATTATGTCTTCTAATCATCAGCAAAACTGTAGCAAACTGCGGGAACGATACATTGAATTTGGCAAAATCAATTAATAACTGTAATTTTCCATCTATTACTAAAAAGATTCCGGACCGACTTGCCAAGATTCTGATTGTATGGATTTAGGTCTGACAAACAGACAGATTGAAAAACCAAAACCCATGGAAATTTTAGTAGCAAAGCAAGATCTTTCTGTGCACCGACTCAGAAAGTGAGAGTTCAGAGTCCAAATCAGAAAAAATCTTGCAGATAAATGAGGTACCCAAATTATCGGAATTATGTCTTTTATATCATCAACGAAACAGTAGCAGATTGTGGAAGTAATGCATCCAATATGAGAACACCAATTTGCATCGATAATTTTCCACTCATTACCAAAGATAATTCTGGACCAACTTCTCCTGATTCTGCCTATATGGACCTGGGGAACAAGCAAATTGAGAAACCAAAGGCTGTTTTCAAGGAAATTTCGTTGGCAAAACTAGATCTTTCGCTAACTGAATCCGACGATAAGCGTTCAGAATTCAAGTCAGAGATGAACTTGCTTGTAAATGTGGTTCCTAAATTATCGAATTATGTCTCTCGATCACCAACAAAGCTGTAGCAGATTGTGGAAGCGAGACATTTGAATTAACAAAGTCAATTGACATCGGTAATACCCCATCTATCACTAAAGCAACAGTTGGCGATTTGAAAATCAACCCACAGTCAATGCTATTTTCCTCGCCGAAAATTGACTCTACATTCAACGTTGGGAATGCAGTGACTTCTGAACTTACACCAAAACAGACTCCTGCTCAAATAACATCTGAACTACGTGTAGAATGCAAAACTTCTGAATTGCAGGTACTTTTATTGAGTATTACAGGCTTAGTTGCATTTTTATCTCGTCGAGTATATCACTTCTACTGTAACTTTGTATCAAAATCCTTTAGCTATGTATTTAAATGTATTTTATGGGGAAACTTTTGTTTTGTATGTACGCGTCGTAGGGTGTAAATTATTTTCTATCCTTGCTACTGAAACTTCAATTGCTCATTTTTTGACAGCTGCCGGGAAGTTCTGCTCAGCAATTTACAGGTGACGCAGAGCCTCTAGCGGCAGAAGTGATTCAAGCCAACACATCGGAAAATAAAGAAACACACGAATATCTATCTTTCTCATTACAAACTGAGTCAGAATTGAAAGAATGTGAAGATCAAGTTCAGTCTAAACGGTCTTTGGCTGAATCAGATGTTTGTCACCGAGTTGACCAATCTGGACACCTTGATAATGACGAAATAAAGCAAAATATCAATAATGCTGGGTCTTCACAATCTTTTCCTCTCAGATCGGATCACGAGGTTTCCAGAAAGATGTTTCTGGAAAACGAAATTGCGGATTGGAATGTAGCAACAGTAGTTTTGTCTACACCAAAATCTCGTCCCAACAAACAAGTTTCGGAAAATCATTCAACTACGGAACTCCGTGATTCTAACTTAGAACCAATTCCACTGGACCAAAATTCAGAGAACATTCAGCCAAACAAAGAAGGAAACAATATCGAATTGGAAACATTGAAAAATCAAAACTTGGAAAACCCCAAAAAACCAGAAATGATCTCTCAAACAAATGAGGTACCTAAATTATCGGAATTATGTCTTCCAATCATCAACAAAACAGTAGCAGACTGCGGGAGCAATACATTCGATTTGACGAAACCAATTAACGTCGGTGATTTTCCGTCTATCACCAAAGCAACAATTGGCGATATGAAAAACAACTCATCTTCCAATCTGTCTTGCTCTCCAGTGATTAAACCAACATTCGGCATTGGGAATGCGGTGATGTGCGGACCTATACCAAAGCAAATTCCCATGCAAATGACATCTAAGCTACAGGAAGGATGCACGACATCTGACCTGCAGGTACTTTTCATATTTATATCCGTTGAGTCTATCATTATATGCAATTCTTCAAAATCCTTCAATGTGTTTATATAAAACTGCGGTGTTAAGTTAAAGCAACTATGTCATGCATTGATGTTTGATTGACTTTTAACAGAATAAATAGCATTTTAACTTTGTTCATTACACTGTATCGATTCCAATTTTATGGTACTCAGTGTAGCATTATATGAACACATATTGAATATTTCAATTTAATAAAAACAAAATACTTTTGTTTCAACTCAAGCATGGAAATGATTCATCGAAATCGCTCACCAACGATTCGATATTAAAACTACATAGGAAGGAACAAAAGACAGGTAAGTGCATGTTAATTGCATTAAAATAGTTGACAGTAAAAAGTTTAGTGACTAATCAGTTTCATTTTAAGTTTGTAGTATTTATAAACATATTGTCTGAACGAGAAGAACTACATAGTATTGTGTTATATCATAAATTTTATTTTGTTATTCATGCATATAGTAAAACTATTTCTAAATAGGAAATTTGTGGGACTGCGACACGATGTATAGTTCTTGGATAGTCGAAACTAAATTTTAATAGTTATTATTGCTGTCTTGTTGAAGGATTTTCACGCGCGAATTAAGATACTATTACTCAATATTAACAAGTTTTATGTCGTCAAGCATGGGCCACAGATGGACCGTGCCTGAGCGGCACGATGATCCACCGATTATTCATACTTAACAAAATATTTTTGGTTAATATATTTCAAGTTCTATAATTTCAAGTTACATTCAACAACCCCCCGGAAATTCGGGAGATCGGATCATCATATAACAACAACGATGATAAAAATATTGGAAAATATAAACCGGAATCACGTGTTTATGGATATGAAGGCCGTAAACAAACGATCCAAAATCAACGAATTTGTTGAAAATAAAACCAAAGAACAATATTTTCCGGAAATTCCAAGGCGGTTTTTAACAGAAAAGGTGTTGTTTTACCTTTTTGTTAAGTTACCCAACGCTACCAAAGAATTTGTGCAAACCACTGTCTACTTGCTTTATCTCTAATTAGATGAATTTTCTTACTAAAAAAGAAATTTTGTATTAGCTGAGTTACAAAAGCATGATAGATGCTACTACTGTATTTTTTTTCTATTAGAAATTCATTTTAGATAGGAGCGAAAGCAACACTGAAAATTAGCTAATCCACGGCCACTAATGTGTTAACAAAAGTTACGTAAAACTTACACCACTAAACCTAGCTATCTCTTAAAAACTGAAACGCTAACGATAATGCATTGACTGGTATTTTCGGTTATTAAAAAAAGCATCCATCCCTTTTTGGGACATTTTTAAATACCTCTTATTCTAAAGAAGGCAAAGGTAAAAGGTTTGATACTTGACCGAATCTACCTTAGTATGTGATATTGCGTTAAAAAAAGAAGGCTCGATATTTTCAGGCTTTATCAAGTACCATCAAATACGTTTTTTTTTCTGAATAATTGAAATGCACTGCAATGCAATGAAGACGGTTCATGGTTTCATAATAAATGTTTCCGAAATAATTACTATGTGTTTGATGATTCTATCAAAAATGTATAGGTTAGCGATTTTGTGGGTTATAGTCGCTCAAAAAAAAATTACGTTTTCTTAGAAAAAAAAAAACCATTTAAATATGATATGAAATATACATTGTTCCGTGTTTATAATGCAGATTTATAGCCAATACAATAGGTTATTTACCTTTTTTAGATAACTGCGTTCCGGAGAAACCCTAAAACAAGAAACTCGGAGTGTATACCAAGCGTGCAAGAGGTTGTTTAGTGTAAACTTTAGATTTTGAAATTTATTGATACTGTATAAATAAATACTAATTTTCGTTCATCGTAACCTTTTTCAGTGCAATTTTGCAATAAAATGGAAATTTTGAAAGGTGACATTCCAAATTCCGGCAACAGAATCAGATCGTCAAAATTGATGATGGAAAAAATTGATGAGGAAGTAGAAATTGATGAGGAGATTGCTGAAGGTATGTCATATTGATCTGATGTTCGAGATATAAATGTTTAAGGTTAAGGTATAATACAGAATAATATATATATATATATATATTATATAAAGATGACGATGCAGAAATAGATGAACTATATGTTCATGAAGGTATATTATTCAAATACATTTCTTTAATTGTTGTGGATGAACAGAGCAATTTTGTTCAATATAAACTGTTAACCTAATAGCAAAACATTCCGACGTCAAATCCTATATTACTAAGTTTTGTATGTTAATTTTATTTTATTGTTTCAAAATTGTAATTGATATATTGATCGCAAGGTGCCACAACATATTTTCCGAAAGGCCGATGGTTCGATGCTTGGCCGTTTCACCACCGAGCGGCCCTGGTCAGTGGGTCACTTCGTGGGTAGCTGTAACATAGAACAGACACACAGTCACTACAAAAAGAGAAATGAAAACAAACTCAATTTCGCCTCAAGGAAAAAAAACGCTTAACGTTTGGTATTCAATGCTACGTTGCTATGTTGAATCAACAAACACAATTTATATATATAAATATATATAATATATATATATAATATATAAATATATATATATATTCCGTCC
>OZ023147.1:9956260-9972402 GCA_963675895.2 Styela plicata
GTCTTTCGCGGAGTTTTGACGGCTCCAATGAAGTTTAATTGCTAATTTTGTGGAGGATGCCATTAAACACACTAGAGTTCACAGGTAACAATTTGAGCTGCAATTTTTACAACTGTAAAATCAAGACTATGCTTTAATCAACTCTTTCACACATGAAGTGAAACTGAATAACTAAATACTAGATTCAAGGCAACGAGTGAGCCAGACGTAAACAAAGTAACCAACCAATTTAGTTTCATGTAATCATGGCGGTAGCTCAGCAATAACCGACTAACAGATCAGATTCAAATTCACATAAACAGTATAGGAAATTAGATACATCACAATTAAACATCACATTCACATCTGGAACTCTGGCGGCGGAACCAGGGCGGAAGGGTTATGGGGTAATTTGCAAAGTGAGGAACTGTCCCCTCAATATTTTGGGAAGTTAATTCGCAAAAATTTCAGGATATGAAAACAAATTCTCGGTTTCCGTGCGCAGTAATATAGTCTATATATTTCATTGTTTTTGGCCTAAAGATGACGAGTTTCCCCAACAAAAAGCTAGGCAATATTCGAGCGACTATGGCGCGCATTTTTGTGTTGTGCATATTTGACATTTATTACATGGATTCCAGCGCAATATTACTTGGACACATTGGCAACATTATTTGGACATATTTGCAACATCATTTGGACACATCCACAACATCACATGCATCCACTTTTTCAGATCCTAAATACGACACTGCACTTGTGTCGTGATTTGTTGCTTGAGTGAGTTTGTAATTATCGGAAATGCATTCTTGTGACGTAACAATGCTTTGGTTGATTTCGGTAAATAGCAATAATTCCTAATTCAGTCGCATATACATGTTAGTATAAGAAGACCCTATATTTTACTCTCATACAATCATGGGTTGAAGAATGAAATTTCGCAAATTGAAAATAGGAATCACAGATTCCAAATCTGTGTTAAACAATAACAAGAAGACAAGAAAAAAGTCTTCTTGTAAAACTAAAAAAGAAGATATTGAAAAGGTAAGTTTACAAGCACATTTCAACATTTTAAATTGTAATGGTGAAGATAGTCGCGGAAATCAATGCGACATCAATGCGCCTGCGCGGAAATCAATCAGACAACCAGCGGCCCTGTCAATAACGGAAAAACTACTCCGAATTGTTGTATCGAAGAGGATTCGATCGCTAGAACCTGGGGGCGAAGAAATTATATAAGCCATATTAATTTATAGCTACACTGTAACAAAAGTACAGTAAATTTACTGGTCAGTTGCAGTAATTGCATGTTTCCAACGTTAAAAAACGCCATGTTGGTGAGATTTATGTCAATTATGGGCTGTTGAAGGACTGCACCTTCGCGGGCGTTCCATAAACACCACATCCATAAACATCAATTTTGATATTTTTTCAGTACCGGCAAGTAAAATTACTGGCAAGGGACCAGTGATTCTGTTGCATGTAGCAATTCTATTTCTACACCCTGAGCACTTTCTAAGAAAATGGCGATTTACCACATACTTGGAAAGATTTAAATTGATTTGAAAAAGTTGCAGAGAACCGCAAATCGTGGAAAAAAGTTTTTTAATGAAATTGTTTCTGACAAAATAGATGTCGTGCACTACCTTGACACAACTTTCTCTGGAATTTTATTTTGTTGCACAAATCTTTGATTCAGCCCTGGTGGTTTAGCGTTCTCACTTTGCTTTCCTAGCGTCAAATTGCTTTCCTTATAATGTTTGCGATGTGTTTGACAGTGTTCAACGATATTCATATAGTATTATTGATATCAAGCTTTTTTCAGGTCAACTTGCTAAGCACCCTCAGTAAGTCCCTGTTCCCGATAACACTTCTACGTGAACAGGGATAGTCTTGTTGGAATTTACCATCTTCCCTCTTCCCCCTACCCCCTAAAAATGAATACTTCCTTAAAATCATTCCTAAACTTAAATTTTTACTTCCTAAAATGGCAAATGTTCACAAAAAAAACAAAATGTTATGCGGCAAGCAATAGTCGTTTATTAGGATTTTATATCTTCTGTCGCCACTACCATTGGCGTGACCAATATGTGGTTTGACGACATCAAAATAATAATTGCTATTATTGAACACGAATTGTAGACAGTCGCGACAAGCTATTCTGCCGAAAGATTGACGACCATTTCACTCCGATTCGTTGATATCTTGCAATCAACTACCTATCCCCTTCTCCTTGTTTCCTTGAAATGTGTGTGACAGAATTCACAAATGAGATAATATTAACCATGTATACCAAAATATCATGTCCCAATTCCACACAAATATATTTTTTAAATTCATAACACTTTAATCTTATGTGAAGAATTTGGGCTATGTTCTAACGAAAGCTTACAATCGACTTATATTTTTTGGAATGAGAACATGATATTTTTGTACATTTCTCTCTCTTTGAGTTTGTTATTACATAATGTCGTTTGTCACGCTCGATGTATTGCGGGAGCTACTTGGTTCCAGTGTGGGCGCTAATCTAACTAGACTTTGTGGTGATAGTTGCACTTGGATAGCGCTATGCTTTTCAATCTGTCACTTGAATCCTGCCTTGAATGCAGCAGGTCATGATGACTAGAGATAATCTTCCTCCAAGCTCAAGGTAGGAACTTGCCTTTAGTTATTCTGAACTTGCTTCCACTATTTTTCTTTTCCATGCATAGTTAATATGTGACCTTTATTGTACATATCGCTCTCTTGGCGCGGTTGGGATTAGGTAAGGTCTGAAGCTTTATTTCCATAAGTACGACACAGTCAGTTAAAATTATTCATCAGAGTAAATTGGTTGGCGCTTTTACCAAAATATTCAAGTTGCGGAAGGGTTGAACCCATCTAGTTAAGCACCAATGAAGGCCTGTAATCGCGCGCAAGCGTATATGAAATTAGTACAAACTATCATTTGAATATACATGTATTTCCAATTGTTGCAGGATTCAGAACCATCAGAATCTTTCAAATCTTCTACATCCGTTTCCTGCTTCCTTGCAGGAATATTATGGATATTAAAAGTTCTCCGGCTGCGCAAGAAAAATCGGGTAAGATGTGAGATGTGTTGCGATTTTTCCCTTCCTTTCTCTCAAAGCCAGTGATAAAGCCTCATTTTAAAAATATTTATTATTGTTCAGGTCACTACATCAGCGAAAGAATTTGAATCTGTTTCCAATACAGCTGCTCCGAAATCGGAAGAGTTTATGATTGATAAAAATGAATTCAGATCTTTACAGCCAAATGACATTGCAAAGCTTCTTATAAGTGAGAAGACTGATGTTGAATCCACGCAGCAGGTAAAATAAATTGAGTTGTTTGTACGCGCTGATCTTGACATCTTTTATTTTATATTTGTGGTGAATTTCTGCATTGATTTTTCGAATTAGAAAATGCATTTCAAAGGTATCTGATATATTATAATGGCGAAGTAATTACTTTTAGCAAGAGCATGAAATAGCTCTGTTGATATTATTGATTTGAAATAAGTACGAAGACCAATTGCTTCTTCGTGCGTGTGTTATGAGCGAAGGAAATGCAGGAAGGACATTGTCTGTCCCCGAGATAGGAATTTCTCGATTAAACATTTATAAATAAACTTGACATAAGAGAATCGTGATCATGATTATTCTGCAAAGTTATTCATTTATAATCGTTTGATAAGCACAACCGAAATTAATTTCAGTCGCAATTCCGCAATACATGTGTATTCGAATGAGGAAGTATTTAATATTGGTTAAGCCTGCACGAATCTTATTTTGTATTCTTAGCTCATGGATATTCAAAAAACATCTCCAGAAATTCTCGGAGCTTGCAAGTCAAGCTCCTCAAACGTTTTCCGGCAAAGTAATGCCGGGGAAAAACTGGAGAATTTATTGGTACCTGAGGGCAGAGTGATGGAATATCGAAGATTAAGAACCAATGTTCTTAATTCTGCTTCAAACATAAAACAGTTAGCCAGATCGAGAGCAGCAAAATCACTCAAGGTTTCCAGGCCAGTCCTGATTAATTCGGATGAACTTGCAAACAATGTAAAATCAGTAGCTCTTCATTACAACATATCAAGTCAAGATCTCGTTTATCTGCATGCTACATTTGTCGATTCGAAATTTGAAGCAATGGTGATATTCCGTCCCGGATACGAACTTGAAGAATTGGACCAAGGAATGGTCACATATCGTCCAGAGCCAAGACTCGAGCTTATTGACTTGGATGACATAAATGATGACTTCGAGTCAACATTCCAAGATTCTTCCTGTACAGACTTATGCCTGATAAACAGGCAGATTATAAAACCAGATTCTTCTTTCGTTTCGGCGGCAAAATTACATCTTTTGAAAATGGACTCAGAAGATGAGCGTTCAGATTCCAAGTCAAAGATAATTTCGCAAGTAAATCATATGCCGAAATTATCGGAATTATGTCTTCTAATCATCAGGAAAACTGTAGCAAACTGCGGGAACGATACATTGAATTTGGCAAAATCAATTAATAACTGTAATTTTCCATCTATTACTAAAGGTGATTCCGGACCGACTTGCCAAGATTCTGATTGTATGGATTTAGGTCTGACAAACAGACAGATTGAAAAACCAAAACCCATGGAAATTTTAGTAGCAAAGCAAGATCTTTCGTGCACCGACTCAGAAAGTGAGAGTTCAGAGTCCAAATCAGAAAAAATCTTGCAGATAAATGAGGTACCCAAATTATCGGAATTATGTCTTTTAATCATCAACGAAACTGTCGCAGATTGTGGAAGTAATGCATCCAATATGAGAACACCAATTTGCATCGATAATTTTCCACTCATTACCAAAGATAATTCTGGACCAACTTCTCCTGATTCTGCCTATATGGACCTGGGGAACAAGCAAATTGAGAAACCAAAGTCTGTTTTCAAGGAAATTTCGTTGGCAAAACTAGATCTTTCGCTAACTGAATCCGACGATAAACGTTCAGAATTCAAGTCAGAGATGAACTTGCTTGTAAATGTGGTTCCTAAATTATCGGAATTATGTCTCTCGATCACCAACAAAGCTGTAGCAGATTGTGGAAGCGAGACATTTGAATTAACAAAGTCAATTGACATCGGTAATACCCCATCTATCACTAAAGCAACAGTTGGCGATTTGAAAATCAACCCACAGTCGATGCAATTTTCCTCGCCGAAAATTGACTCTACATTCAACGTTGGGAATGCAGTGACTTCTGAACTTACACCAAAACAGACTCCTGCTCAAATAACATCTGAACTACGTGAAGAATGCAAACCTTCTGAATTGCAGGTACTTTTATTGAGTATTAAGGGCTTAGTTGCATTTTTATCTCGTCGAGTATATCACTTCTACTGTAACTTTGTATCAAAATCCTTTAGCTATGTATTTAAATGTATTTTATGGGGAAACTTTTGTTTTGTATGTACGCGTCGTAGGGTGTAAATTATTTTCTATCCTTGCTACTGAAACTTCAATTGCTCATTTTTTGACAGCTGCCGGGAAGTTCTGCTCAGCAATTTACAGGTGACGCAGAGCCTCTAGCGGCAGAAGTCATTCAAGCCAACACATCGGAAAATAAAGAAACACACGAATATCTATCTTCCTCATTACAAACTGAGTCAGAATTGGAAGAATGTAAAGATCAAGTTCAGTCTAAACGGTCTTTGGCTGAATCAGATGTCTGTCACCGAGTTGACCAATCTGGACACCTTGATAATGACGAAATAAAGCAAAATATCAGTAATGCTGGGTCTTCACAATCTTTTCCTCTCAGATCGGATCACGAGGTTTCCAGAAAGATGTTTCTGGAAAACAAAATTGCGGATGGGAATGTAGCACCAGTAGTTTTGTCTACACCAAAATCTCGTCCCAACAAACAAGTTTCGGAAAATCAATCAATTACGGAGTTCCGTGGTTCTAACTTAGAACCAATTCCACTGGACCAAAATTCAGAGAACATTCAGCCAAACCAAGAAGGAAACAATATCGAATTGAAAACATTGAAAAATCAAAACTTGGAAAACCACAAAAAACCAGAAATAATCTCTCAAACAAATGAGGTACCTAAATTATTGGAATTATGTCTTCCAATCATCAACAAAACAGTAGCAGACTGCGGGAGCAATACATTCGATTTGACGAAACCAATTAACGTCGGTGATTTTCCGTCCATCACCAAAGCAACAATTGGCGATATGAAAAACAACTCATCTTCCAATCTGTCTTGCTCTCCAGTGATTAAACCAACATTCGGCATTGGGAATGCGGTGATGTGCGGACCTATACCAAAGCGAATTCCCATGCAAATGACATCTAAGCTACAGGAAGGATGCACGACATCTGACCTGCAGGTACTTTTCATATTTATATCCGTTGAGTCTATCATTATATGCAATTCTTCAAAATCCTTCAATGTGTTTATATAAAACTGCGGTGTTAAGTTAAAGCAACTATGTCATGCATTGATGTTTGATTGACTTTTAACAGAATAAATAGCATTTTAACTTTGTTCATTACACTGTATCGATTCCAATTTTATGGTACTCAGTGTAGCATTATATATGAACACATATTGAATATTTCAATTTAATAAAAACAAAATATCTTTTGTTTCAACTCAAGCATGGAAATGATTCATCGAAATCGCTCACCAACGATTCGATATTAAAACTACATAGGAAGGAACAAAAGACAGGTAAGTGCATGTTAATTGCATTAAAATAGTTGACAGTAAAAAGTTTAGTGACTAATCAGTTTCATTTTAAGTTTGTAGTATTTATAAACATACTGTCTGAACGAGAAGAACTACATAGTATTGTGTTATATCATAAATTTTATTTTGTTATTCATGCATATAGTAAAACTATTTCAAAATAGAAAATTTGTGGGACTGCGACACGATGTATGGTTCTTGGATAGTCGAAACTAAATTTATAGTTATTATTTGTTGTCTAGTTGAAGGATTTTCACGCGCGAATTAAGATACCTGTTACTCAATATTAACCAAGTTTTATGTCGTCAAGCATGGGCCACAGATGGACCGTGCCTGAGCGGCACGATGATCCACTAATTATTCATATTTTTGGTTGATATATTTGATCGGGTATCATTATTCTATAATTTCAAGTTACATTCAACAACCACCGGGAAATTCGGGAGATCGGATCATCATATAACAACAACGATGATAAAAATTTTGGAAAATATAAACCGGAATCACGTGTTTATGGATATGAAGGCCGTAAACAACGATCCAAAATCACCGAATTTGTTGAAAATAAAACTAAAGAACAATATTTTCCGGAAATTCCAAGGCGGTTTTACAGAAAAGGTGTTGTTTTACCTTTTTGTTAAAGTTACCCAACGCTACCAAAGAATTTGTGCAAACCACTGTCTACTTGCTTTATCTCTAATTAGATGAATTTTCTTACTAAAAAAGAAATTTTGTATTAGCTGAGTTACAAAAGCATGATAGATGCTACTACTGTATTTTGTTCTATTAGAAATTCATTTTAGATAGGAGCGAAAGCAACACTGAAAATTAACTAATCAACGGCCACTAATGTGTTACAAAAGTTACGTAAAATTTACACCACTAAACCTAGCTATCTCTTAAAAACTGAAACGCTAACGATAATGCATTGACTGGTATTTTCGGTTATTAAAAAAAGCATCCATCCCTTTTTGGGACATTTTTAAATACCTCTTATTCTAAAGAAGGCAAAGGTAAAAGGTTTGATACTTGACCGAATCTACCTTAGTATGTGATATTGCGTTAAAAAAAGAAGGCTCGATATTTTCAGGCTTTATCAAGTACCATCAAATACGTTTTTTTCTGAATAATTGAAATGCACTGCAATGCAATGAAGACGGTTCATGGGTTCATAATAAATGTTTCCGAAATAATTACTATGTGTTGATGATTCTATCAAAAATGTATAGGTTAGCGATTTTGTGGGTTATAGTCGCTCAAAAAAAAATTACGTTTTCTTAGAAAAAAAAAAAACATTTAAATATGATATGAAATATACATTGTTCCGTGTTTATAATGCAGATTTATAGCCAATACAATAGGTTATTTACCTTTTTTTAGATAACTGCGTTCCGGAGAAACCTAAAACAAGAAAACTCGGAGTGTATACCAAGCGTGCAAGAGGTTGTTTAGTGTAAACTTTAGATTTTGAAATTTATTGATACTGTATAAATAAATACTAATTTTCGTTCATCGTAACCTTTTTCAGTGCAATTTTGCAATAAAATGGAAATTTTGAAAGGTGACATTCCAAATTCCGGCAACAGAATCAGATCGTCAAAATTGATGATGGAAAAAATTGATGAGGAAGTAGAAATTGATGAGGAGATTGCTGAAGGTATGTCATATTGATCTGATGTTCGAGATATAAATGTTTAAGGTTAAGGTATAATACAGAATAATATATATATATATATATATATAAAGATGACGATGCAGAAATAGATGAACTATATGTTCATGAAGGTATATTATTCAAATACATTTCTTTAATTGTTGTGGATGAACAGAGCAATTTTGTTCAATATAAACTGTTAACCTAATAGCAAAACATTCCGACGTCAAATCCTATATTACTAAGTTTTGTATGTTAATTTTATTTTTATTGTTTCAAAATTGTAATTGATATATTGATCGCAAGGTGCCACAAACATATTTTCCGAAAGGCCGATGGTTCGATGCTTGGCCGTTTCACCACCGAGCGGCCCTGGTCAGTGGGTCACTTCGTGGGTAGCTGTAAACATAGAACAGACACACAGTCACTACAAAAAGAGAAATGAAAACAAACTCAATTTCGCCTCAAGGAAAAAAAAAACGCTTAACGTTTGGTATTCAATGCTACGTTGCTATGTTGAATCAACAAAACACAATTTATATATATATATATATATATATATATATATATATATATATATATATATATACATCTATTTGCTGTACTTGGCGTACATGATATTTTTTTCTTCATTTGGGAGACTTTTTTTCTACAGCATATATAGCTATTTAGACCACTCCAATGTCCTTATTTAACACCGTCAGACGTCAGGCTGGAGTCACGGCTAGATATACGGCTTAACAAAAAATATAATCTGAATGTCTGCCAAATGAAGTCGCCCAAATATTTTCGATTTCTATATTTCAATGTTATTTTTCTAATTTCTGCATTTGGGCGACATTGTCCGCATTTGGGGGACGCTGTCAAGAGGCTGGTGAGAGGTGAGTTCCACCTCTCGCAAACTGGAGAGTGAAATGGGATGACTCCAAAAGATGTTTTTAGGGATCAACTACTTGTGTTCAGTCATAAATGTATTTCTCTGCTTTTTTCTACAAGATAAACATCAAAATCCTATTGTATATACCAAATTTTAAGCGCTTCCCGAAAAACGATCAGAGAAAATAAAATAAAAAAATTCGATTTTATTGTTGTCATATTTTCGCTACAGGCAGAATGAAAAAAAATGTAAAACAGCCATGAATAACTGATGCGTTCTAAAGTCCTGCGCAAAATTTTTGAGAATTTTCCACGCCTAAAAGTGAGGCTCCAAAAATATTTGCTTCGATTCGCGATAAGCAAAATAAAAAATTTCACCATATTAGGCGAAATTTTTCATGCACATCTGGCACGAAATTGCTTTTGTATAAGTTTCTTGTTTTTTTTTATTTGCAAAATGATGGCTTTATGATTAAAAAGGGCGAAAAAATGTTTTCCACCGCCGCTGCATAATATTACACTATACAGTGGAATAAAAAAAAATTATTACGGTTAGATTTTCATAATATCGACTGATAAATATTTATGATAAGTACTGCTGATAATTTAAACATCTAGCTAGTCCAGTCAAAATACTGCGGAAAGCCCAACTATCGCCAAAAAATGGTCTAAAGCACCCCGAAATGATGACGTCATAATAAGAAGGAAGGAGACTTTTCATTCACAAATTTCGTGATATAGAGCATTTACAAGGTTGGTCATGGGGATTGTATGTTGCCCTAAATATGCTGTTAACTGCATAACGTAACGATAAGGGGCATTTCGTATTCACAAGTAGTATCCTGATTGTTTTTCATATAGTTATATGCTAACCCCTAGCTGATCATTTTTAGGGAGTTTCCGTAAGTTTGATTTTAGTAAACTTTTTGTTATGTTGAAAACCAAGCCTTTGGCTACATAATTATGTAAAAATCTTTAGACCATTTTTCAAGGGTCAATATGTAGTTTGACTGGACTAATTACTGAAGTAGTTTGATTTTTATATGGTAAAATACCGACCACTAATTTCGGGATGAATATTAAGATTTTTGCGACAGCCTGGACGTGTTGATTGAAAAAAAGTAAATTTATAAATCAAATGCAAATATTTAAAAAAAAAATTATATGCATTGAAAAAACACAAATGCGATTAAATATTTATATTAATTTGGATATATGTCGAAATTTAATACTCATTTTCGTGATGGATTCAACATTGGGTTTAATGAAAAATTCGTATTTCTCAAAACAAATAACACACCCACATTTAGTGAAGTCTGTTGATATTCAAGAATCCATAACAGTGATTCGCATTTTTATTTTTAGCATGATTAAAAAACTTATAACATGTCTGCTGGTTGGGAGCCAGGTTTAGAATATACCTAACATATTTCATGTCCATATAAGAGGTAATAAAACTCTTGATTCAAAAAATGGTAAATGGTTTTAAATATCATCCACCATTCACTGTATATTTTATAATTGCTCAGTTCTGTTTTGAATGTTGATTCTGGAGTTTTTGTAGTAGCTCTTTGCCATATCAGTAGTCAATAATTGGTTCCTTTTAAGTGAGGCTTCCGACCTTGCTTAGAGTGAATTAAATTCGCATAAAAAAGTAGTCGACTAATTACTCAAAATGATTCAATATGAAAATAAACTGGCTAATCGGGATTGCCAAAAGCGAATATTTACTATCTTTTGCATACATTCTAAGAAATAAATTTGGATGAGAAATATTCGTCTAAAATTCTTCTAAATTCTAACATTTTGAACTCGGCAATAATTTGATGAAAAGCAGCATTCCAACTTTGTTAAAAAAATATAAATCCCAATGTCTTGAAATTTTCGATTATAGAAAATATTTCCTTTATTTTCGAGGAAATACAATTGTCAATTATCTTCAGGTTTAAGTGACAAAATCAACATATGTTTACATGCAACTAATCATCGATTAAGTTCCTATTTCTATTTTCGGACTTCGGATATAGTTGTTGGCAGGGTGGCAGAGTCTTTGATTTTCTTCGGGTGGACGAAATAAAATGTTTATATCATTTTCTCATATGGCTATAAAAAGCTTCAAAGCCAAAAACACTGCTATTTCATGGCAGTATTGCCAATTTTAAAGCTCCTAATTTAGTTTCGTTGCTACCTAAATTTGCGCATTTGCTAAGTTTACTTCTGATAGAAACCTTTCCTCTCGGGTGTATAAGTATTAGAGTAGTTGATATTCTGCCAGTCTGGTTGTTAGATCATGCGAAATTGCGCAAAAAAGCAGTCAGTCACTTCGACAAATGGTTGAGTCCAAGGCCTTGATGAATTAAAGGCAGACATCCATGCTTAGTGATCAGTACTTCGCAAAAAAACAACAGCACGCTCTCATACAATTCTTTTATGAATGGAAACATAGAATTGGGTTTTTACTTTCTCTATGAGTCAACACTTGTCTATTTGACTTTAACTAAAAACCAGTTATGTTTGTAAACTTATGTGCTTTTCAATAATCAATGGTTGTCACCAGGTAGACTCGTAGTTTTATTTTGGTATGGCTCATCTGATGAAATACAAGCAATGTCATTTTGCTGAGCTTTCGAAAAAGAATAGAGCTGATCTGGAGATTTTCAGACATTCGAAATGTAGTGAAATTAAATCGTTTGTGCTTTTCAATGTTTCATGACCAAGTTGAACAGGCAGTCCTTATTGTATCCCCTTCGATCAACACGTTTGCTTTTATGAGAAATAGCTATTCTCCGTAATATATTTGAAAATTGTCTCTTTTCGTGAGTGATCATTCTCAGATCTATTGCGGCAATGTTGAAGATTTGTATGTAGATTGTGAAGAACATAGATATCATTATTCTTTATCAGGAATATCTGTACCATCATCATAATCATACAACCCCATTGCTGTTTAGACCTGTCAAAAATATTAATGAATATTCAAAATAAATGAACCTAGATATAATAAATAGGTTATATAAAAACAAGATGAAATACTTAGAATGTATAAATTGATCTAATTATAATACTTTTCATTTAATATTTCAAGCTACTGGTACTCTTGGAGGTAGCGTAAATATATTGCGAAAAAAATGATGCGTCTATTACCAACAAAACAGATATGTTTCAAAAAAAAATACCAGAAACAAGGGGAAATGACCTGTTATATATACAGAATGCAAAAACACTGAATAAATAATTGTTGAAGATCAGAGTAAAAAACGTACCATGTAAGAATGTCATTATAATCCTTCTCTATTTGATATATGTAGGTCTGTAGTTCTATAATAATAGCCATAGAGCACTACACCAATGATGATGTAACCTGATGAACTAAGCGCATAATCCCTTTCATCTGACGAATCCCCCAGTCAGAATAGGAGAATCTCAGAGCGTTTGTGCAAACTGATGTAATGTAACCAATACACCCAATGTAATCGTTATTCTTCAATTAGGGCACAACAGCAAATCTGAGAAAATACATATTGATGATTCAGACTTTCTTAAGATTCTTTTTATGCAACATAGAGCCATGTAAAAGTGAATGTCAAACACCCAAGATGATGGAATGCTGAACAATAAGAGAACTTCTAGTTGCAGTAATTCAGTTTCTCGCGCAAATAAGTTGAACATGCTCAAATATCAGACATAAAGTAATTGAAATAAAACATTGTTCTGACTGGGCGAATCAAACAGTTTCTGGTCAGCACAGTCAGTAAAATCAATGCAGAATATGTTTCAACCTGTGATTTTGGATGATCCAGCTACCAGGTTTCAGTTTCAAAGTGGTATGATTACGCACGAGGATTGCTGGACATAATGGCTACTCAATAGGAGCTTTAGGTAGATGTTAATGTCGGCCCCGGTTATGACTACCCCTACGAATGATGTATGCCACTTTATCAGTGTTGGGAATGAGTCACTTCACTTCGAGTCAAGGTAAAGAACACGAGTTACGAGTCCCAGGTTTTAGCAAAATTTAAATTTCCGAGTCACAAGTCAAGTCGCGTCATACATTTACGAGTCGCAAGTCGAGCCATGTGCCGATTTCTAAATCCATTTAACAACAGTGACAAATTGTTGACCAAACGCGGATTTCACAGCAGGTTTAAGGTGATGCATTATACACTTCTGAGAGGCGCCTTTTCTTCTCTGATCATTAACACAACAGCAGACGACCTGCTTTTTCAGGAGGATAATTCCAGACTAAATTTTTAAGTCTAAAGACAAATCCTCCTGCATTTTGTCAAGTCAAGTACGAGTAGTGGTATTTAGCCAAGACGGTCCACAGTCAAGTCATTTAAAAAGATGACTCGAGTCCCTCCAACAATGGTAAACTAAGGTATCATCCAAATCAATGAATTTTACAAAAACCAATTTAAATTCTAAAAACCTGTCATTCCTAAACCTACTCAAAACTCACCTGTCAAGGTTTCGGCCATACATTTCTCCACTTTGCGTTATTGGCTTGCTAATAGTCATTTTGGAACATTGTAAAATTATTGATGTGAAATGCACTAGAAAAGTTTTGCATGATATTCAACCGCAAAATACTACATAGCATTCTACATGATACTAGAAAAGCTGGAAATCATTTACAAAATTTAGTATCATTCAGAACACCAAGTTAGTTACAATTGATCTTTCTGACTTTTCATAGTTATATAATTATTTCATGTATCGGTACTCTGCTGTTCCCCCCTCAAGAAAAATGAGTATACATAGAGAAAAGAACATTGACAAAAGCATAATAATTCATCCATAAATCATTAAAGTTGGAATATCGAAATTTCTGTTTTCGATGTTTGGTTTTAATAAAAACCTATACTGAATCAACCGCATTGCAATACTTTTTTGGCTGCCTTGCTGCACTTTGTATCATGGATTCGGACGCCCAAAGAAAGCAAGATTTTGTCCTTTTGGCAGATAAACACTAGGAATACAGCTAAAAAAAAACCACCTTGAATACACTTCTGATCATGCGAGACTGCCGTTATTCATGCGTTATGACAATAAGAAGGGTAACACTCTTACTAATTGAGCCAACTTATTATTCGACTCGTCTGCCCACCCTGACTGTTAAGCGAATATAACCAGTGTTGGGAGCTTGAGCCCCAAGTCGAAAAACACACAAGTTGCGAGTCCAAGACTTACCAATATTTAAAGTCTTGCATTGTACTTTCCAGTCACAAGTTGGGTCACATATTTAAGAATCACAAGTCGATTACTAAATCCATTCAACAGCAATGACAAGTTAATTTGCCTTTTATTAGCATCTACTTAGAATCATTATTGGGTCGATGAACACCAGAAGTCACGGCAAATTACATTGCATGACATTGTGTTGTAGCCTTATGGGGCGCATTTTCTTCCCTGATGAGACATGCAGCGGCATTCGACAGACAACATGATTTTTGAAAGGTGATTTCACGTGATTGAACACCGTGACTAGAGTCTTTCCAACACAGAATAGAGCAGTGCTGTAAATCTCACAACTATTCCTGCAATCCCCTCGTGATTGATTTCACGTGATTGAACACGGTGACTAGAGTCTTTCCAACACAGAATAGAGCAGTGCTGTAAATCTCACAACTATTCCTGCAATCCCCTCTAGAGCAAGACTTAACTGTTGCATTTTGGCATGGGCTAACAGGACTAATTCTAATGCGTAGAAGAGGTTTTGATTCGACTATACAGTATAGTTCAGAGTTGCTGCAACTTTTTGAAATATTGTTTTTTTTGTTGTTTGCTTTTAAAGTTTTATGGGCATCGTATAGATATCCTAAAATCCATCAATTAAGCACAAGAAAACATTGCCAAATTTCGCATATTTCAAGAGGAGGCAAGAAAAAATTCGCTTCCCATAATTAACTATTTTGTTTTGAAAATACTTTTCGAAATGGTTTAAAAATTTTTGGTTAGCGTTGTAATTGGGAATTGTAGATAATTGCTTATGTCTGGCCATTCTTGAAAGACCAATTCCCACTCGATGATTAGCGATTCATGCCAAGTTCATAACCAAATCGAAGGGAAAAATGTGAGTACAAAAATATAAAATTGGAATCTTATCTTAAGCTTTCGGCAAATTGATACTCGTAATATACATTGCCCTACAGAGAAACAAGGAAAAACCTGTAACACTACAGCACCGTACTTGTGCCTGCATTCGGTATTGCCCCACAGCCATCAGCCACAGCCATATCCTGGATCAAAACACCTCATAGCTTGGTGTCTATCAACGTCCCGGCCAGCATCTTCACCTATAATAATTAATAGCTTCTTCCTATAATCAACTTTTACACCCCCCCCCCCCCCCTCTTCTTGAATATACGCTAGATCCGCCACCAAACACAGCAACCAACACCCCACCAACGACGCATCAAACGCCGACCAAACAAAGCGCAGGAAACAACTTGAATTGTTTACAATGGGAATTAGAGATCCACGTGACCAGTCACACAAAGTTATATCTTTCTGATTTTACGTTGTTAGTGAAAAGGACATTGCCAGATTAATTTCCGCTGGATTTTTAGGGTGTCAATACATAAATAAAAATTTCCTATTTCATCTGACAAAGTTTGGTCAAGATATAAACGGTGCACGGCACTAAAAATGTGGTGTGAACAAAAGTCCCCGAAATTCATCAAAAAACTAGCACAGCACTTATAGCCCACAAATTTTTGGTAGCCTAAATGAAAGACTTTTTCTGTCGGCTGGTCGTTGACACCTTGTAAGGGCGTAAAATCGTGGACTATCTATCTGTAACTGCAATCATGACAACTCAGCTTTATTCGTTCATGGAGAAAATGACCTTCAAATTATTTGGGGGACGCGAAAAATGTCTACCGAAAAATAT